>CM040395.1:79269681-79804681 GCA_022702515.1 Ilyophis sp. 1 JC-2022 | reverse complement strand
AAGGGTTATTTGCTTTCTTCAGGCAAAATAAACTCTAGCTGTCATTTTTCTTGAGAAACCGCAGCCAAGCGCAGTACCCAAGGGCAAGTCTCTGCTGTTACGCAAAATTTAGATGAAATAAAAACGATGCCTTTTGACACATCCAATCAACTGCAGTGACCTCAGATCACATCGTTCAAACAAAATAAAACAAACGCTGAATGTTTTCCCATCAAACGCGAGAGAAGTCTCGAACTGAGAGGAGCGCGTTGTCTCTCTAACTGCCCTGGGAACAGCTGTAGGCAGCTCTGTGACAACACTCGCCCTCTCACGCCAACAGCTCGCGTTCGATAGCCGTGCTGTTGTGTGACCTACAGTGACCCGTCTGTCATGTGTTCTACCAACACATGACAAGTAAGACTGCACTCCCGGGTGTGGCCAATCACAATCTGACGCCGCTAACCTGTTACGTCCTTTAGACGAGAAAATCTTTCTTGAGGGAAATGGGAGTGCAATTGTCAATACAGTATGTGGACTTTATTTGAAAAGACATACTTCACAGAATTCATATGAAATGTGTAATTGGCCTAATTTGACGTGTTGTGTCAGGCCAAAATGTGTCCGTGAGCAATATGTTGTGGGGCCAGGCATCGGAAATGCCTTGAATGGGCTTGCTATGCCAACAGACGAGAACGCGAGCAATGTGGACGCGCAGCACACTTGCTTTGACCTCAGAATCCTGATCGATCGACGAGATGGTTGGACGACATCACATCACTCAATAAAAATCCATATTCACTCACATAACCTTTAAAACTTTTTTAATTAGGCTTATAAGTTATATTTTTTTTGTTATTGTTGTTTTTTTTTTTGTTTTTTTTGTTGTTTGAGTAGATTGTAGATTTTAAGTTAGTAAGTTAGCTAGCTAAACTAACATACTAGTACATTTAACATAGTAGTTGCTTATAAAAAAACGAGCATCCGTTAAAAAAAAAACAGCATCCGAATAAAAAAAAAAAAAAAAAAAAAAAAAAAAAAAAAAAAAAAAAACGTTAAAGGAAAGAGTAAGTAGGCCCAGTAGCGTTTGTAATAGCCCCAATAAAAAAATAGCATTATAAAAATCCAAATGTCTAATAATAATTATTTTTTTTTGTTTTATTGGTTTTTTTTTTTTTTTTTTCTGATGACCTATTTAATTTTTATTATAATTATTATTTTTTTTAAATTTTTTTTTTTTGTTTTAATGTTTTTTTGTATAAATTATTTTTTTTTAGTGATGTTGTTTTGAGTTTTTGTTTTAGTGAGTTGTTGTTGTGTTTTTTGCGCATTAAAAGCAAACGCAGAGCTGTCACCCGCAATGCTATCGGAATCACAAGCGTGTAACCGCGGTGTCTGTTGGCATAGCAACGACATTCCAAGCATTCCGATGCCTGGCCCGGACACATTTTGGCTCACAGACACATTTTGGCCTGACAGTTGCAATAGCTTTACGGATCTTAATAATATAGTTTATTTCTGCAGGCCATCCACAGGGAGGGACCTCTAAGAGGCTTTAACATTACATTACAGGCATTTAGCAGATGCTCTTAACCAGAGCGACTTACACAACTTCTTACATGTATCCATTCATACAGCTGGATATATACTGAAGCGATTCAGGTTAAGTACCTTGCTCAAGGGTACAACGACAGCGTCCTACCTGGGAATCGAACCTACAACCTTTCGGTTACAAGTCCAGTTCCTTTAACCATCAATGTGCTTTAAGAATGGCATGCAACTCTGAGGTTGCAGGTTTGATTCCCTACTACCAATGTACCCTTTGTGCAAGGTACTCAATCTGAATTGGTTCAGTAAATATCCAGCGCTATAAATGGACTGTACATAGAACATAAAATGCTGCATAAGAAGCTCTCTATAAGAGCGTCTGCTAAACGTCTTCAAATGTCAAAAAATGCTTCAGAACAACGGTTTGGATACTTAGGAACGGAAGTACGTGCAATGATCAGGATGAGCGTCAGGCAAAAGGACACTGTGTGGTTGAGATTGTACAGCAAAGGCAAACTGCCATGAAGGAACAAACAGCACTGAACGACCGGTTAGACCCCCGTTACTCAAATCATGGTCTTCGAGGGGCGGGAACTGCTGGTTTTCCACCTTCCCTTTACCTGGGAGTCAGGTACGAAGACAGTCTAGCCAATCAGTAGCACTAATTGTTCAGGTAATCACCTGGGAGAAAAGGAAAACCACGGGCGGATTTGGATTCGAGATCCACATTTGAGTATCCGTGGGTATGCCCTTGACAAAGTGCGGGGCGTCAGCGTGCAGTAGTATGATAACTTAAATCACCTCCAAGCTCAGACACAGCGAGGCGTTACCTATCGGTCAATCACAGAATCCAGCACCATGAAATATCATAGCGGCTCAACTGCCTCCGCCCTGCATGTCAGTTTCATAAATTTTGCAGAGGGGAAGATTCTAGTTTAAGTGAATGTAAATACAGCGATTTCAGTACCGGGAGGTTTGAAGAGTCTCTGGTCATGGTGCCAGAGGTACTATAGCCATCCCCCAGAACAACGCTATCAGATTGAGAGAGCCTGACTGCCTCCCAGGGGAAATTTAATTATTCCTCTGGGAAATGGCAGCTATTCATATTTAAAATAACTGTTTTACCCTTTACCTCCTAATAAAGAGATGAATCCCGCGCTCTCAGGCAGAAAGATTAATGACCCTTATACTTTGATGGAGATTCACCATTTTTTCCGCCCCTCCAGTTAAAATGTGAGCACTTCACACCGATGTGGCAACCGCTCATTTCCTGCACTGCGCCAGACTCTTCTACAGTCATGCTGAGGTAAAGTTTAAAAAATATATATATATATATATTTTTTTTTTAAAGGCAACAGACTGTACACCAAACTTCTGAAATGACAAATAAACACCCAACTCTCTCTAAAGACACTGCCTCAAGCATCCCTGTGACATGAGAAACTTGGATATGAGGAAAAAATTGCATTTATTTCTGGTTTAGGAGATAAGAGATTATCTTCACAAGGTAAAAGACAAGACAGTCAATGGGTCTGTAACACAGTCCTTATTGTGTCCTTGATCCACACAAACGGGCCTGTGCTTTTGGCTGCCCCCTCCCGTTTAGCTGCAGACACCATCGTCTGGGGCGAGGGGCTGGCACGTGGCCCAGACGACCGGCGACCACTTCAAGCGCGCGCAGGTATGCCAGGTATGCCAGGTGAGGGGGAGGGAAGCACCTGCCAGCCGCTCACCATGACAACGGCATCACCAGCAAACTGCCACACAGCCTAACCCAATCAGCATGCAACACTGCAAAAACCTAATCTTAACAAGCTTTTTAATCTTATATTTAGACTTTAGAATCTTATTTCTGCCAATGGGGTGAGAGTTTTACTCATTTGAAGATTTGCCAGTGGGGTAAGAATTTCACTTGTCAAGCAAAAACTTCAAACAAGCTAATATTTTCCACTTTAGAGAGAGAGAGAGAGAAAAAAAAAAAAAGATTTTAAGTCTCATTACAAGACTAAAACACTTGTTAAGACATTTTTTGCAGTGAATGGGCGGGAGTGTGGTATAATGGTTAAGGAACTGGGTTTGTAACCGAAAGGTTGCAGGTTCGATTCCCAGGTCGGACACTGCCGTTGTACCCTTGAGCAAGGTACTTCACCTGCATTGCTTCAGTATATATCCAGCTGTATCAATGGATACTATGTATAAATGCAAAAAAGAAATGATGTGTAAGTCGCTCTGGATAAGAGCGTCTGCTAAATGCCTATAATGTAATGTAATGAATGAAAAAAAACCTTATCTGTCAGTATGGTATGAAATTCACCTTTTCCCCCACTGGCCAGAGTGGCTTGTGGATTCTAAACATCACCAGCCACATTTACCTTTTACAATATAACACAACCTGGTTGGTTACCTGCGAAAGCGGCTGCTAGAGTAGAGAAGCTTACCAGCCACAATCACACTTTTACCAGCGTTTGGCTGATTTCACACCTTGTCTGCCAGTCACTGCCGGAGACGCAAGTTAACGCCAAATCAGGGGCAAAATTTCCCAAATCATAGCGAAAGGTTATGATAAAGTGCATCGCAACAGATACCTAAAAGCAAACAGTCAGAGTAACAGAGAAGAATAACTGACAAGGCCTAAACGCTCCTCCCTCTACCAACTCTCCCCCACCCCACGTTCAACACTTTGTGTCAGAAGCACGTACATCACGCGATATCTCGAAAGGATCAAGCCCCTCATCTGACTCTTCAAAGCGAGCTTCCTCCAGCGGTGGTGACAGAGAAGCCAGACACATTGGAGACAGAGCACAGAACCCTGAACAGGTAGTGGTCTTCCGTCCCCGTAGCAACAGGTGAATAACTGCCGACGGTGCCCGAGAACTGTCCGCTGCCTGCCTGCCCAACACTGTTATTAAGCAATCACCAAGATGGCCGCACCGTAGATCCAATCACAGTCACAGCTGGTGTTCCGTCGTCCTTGTACACATAGAAATTAACCTAATTTCTAAAATGCCACATTTCCTAGTTTCTCCTGCTCAGGTCAGTGACAGCTCAATTATCTTTAAAAAAATATTTATTTTATACAAAATTATTTATAGTTTATTTATTCAGGCGAGTCCAACTGAGATAAAAATATGTTTTTCAAGGGAGCCCCACCCAAGACGTTTAATCATCAGTACCAGCATAGTGGAAAAGCTCCACCTACAACACATTTACAGGGAACTATTTACCTTTCTTTTTTTGAAGAGGCCAAATTGAAAAATAAAAAACTACAGCTCACATATGTATTTATTTGACATATTTATTTTATTTAAAAAACTATTTAAAAATGTAGATGGGTGTGTACCCAGTTATTTAAATGTCATTTAGTTATTATATGTATTTTTTTTGCCATGCAACTAAGAGTAAAAAAAAAGTAATTAAACTTTGTTCTATTGTTCTGTTTTTGGAGTTGTGTGTGTAATTCTAAAAGATGGGAGAGAAAAGAGGAATGTTGTGTGTGCGACGCTAGCGTACGTACTGGAGTGCGCATGTCCCTCAAAGTGGTAGGAGGCAGCGTGGAGCGGCGCGAACGGCTGATCGCTGAAGAGATTCTCGCAGTGCAAACTGCGGCACAGCTTCTTCAGGAAGCGCAGAACATAGCCAACACTGTTCACTACAGGCAGACTCAGAAGGTGCTGCTTCCCGTCAAATGTGGCTGAAAACAAAACGACACAAAAAACGGGAGTGAGTCAGAAAAACGGCAAATCTGCACACAAAAAAAAAAAAGCTTTTCTTTTTCTTTTTTATATAGATATCTATAAAGTTTGGGTAGCTAGTTTGGCTCATGTAAACGTACTATTAGGATGGAAAAATACATTTTGCACACAAAAGGCCAGTCTGGCTAGTCAGAAGGTCTTGGTTTTTTTTAAGATGAATAATATTAAGGTTTAAATGGGGCTCATTTTTAAGCAAACAGTGAATAAATAAATTTATTCATACACAGTGAGAACTGAAATATGTAAAAACTCAACAGGTGAGGATCCAAAAGGACGTTTAAATTAGTATTCTTTGAAAAGACATTGGCACAGGTGAAAAATATTGAGGACTTTCTGGATTAATAATGTTGGTACAAATGAGTGGGGGAGGAGATGAAGGAATGCGGTCATCGACCGCGCCCGTTTAGTGTCATCTGTCCATCAAAAGCCATTTATATGTAAATTCCAGACTTATTATGCAATTGCTCTCCAGAGAGTTAATACGTTATATTTTAAAAATGTTATAAATGTTAAAAAAATAATAACAATCCGTGCACTGCTGTTCACACTCTGTTTATGCTGGTTACTTCTGAGACAGGATTATTCTGTGTGATTCAACATGAAACCTTAAAAATTCAATTCTGGATTCAATTTGAACAAGGGCACACCACAGAGATCTGTTTTAAGTGTGTGGTGACATCTTTTTTTTCACAATTCTCACCCCAAGAGATCACAGCCATAGCAACCAATGCAATTGATGAACTAGGCCGAAATCCCTGGCTGTGAACGAATCCATTTGTATTTCTTTAAACTGCTGTGGAGAGAATATAGTTGTACGAGGAGATGGCCTTAAACTGTCCAATAAAACAACGTTGGACCAGTAGCACATAGCGTTATGTTTATTGCACATTTACTATTTGATCCCAACAAATGAGGAAAAACTAATATAGTGTCAAGATGAAAAAATAAGGTGAAGTGTTTTTTTAAGAGACTGAATCGGGTCAAATTGACCCTGAAGATAACATGAGGGTTAAAGTGCAAATAACCCTTGCCAAGCGGGATGATTTTAAGATGTCCAGTGCTGGTAATGACCTTACTTTCGTATGGGGGTGGGGGCAGGTTAGGGGATGGGGGAAACGAAACAAAAAAACAAATAGGAAGCAAAAAGAGGGTAAACGTGAGAGAGGAAGACTCTGTGAGCCCTATGGGGGTAGAGAAGCATTGCGGACACGCGTACCTGAGATTTTTTCGCCTCCGTAACCCTGCGTAAGCAGCGAAAACACGGCTTTCTGTTGGAAAGCACTGTCAATGCAGCCCTGGACCGCTTGCTGCAACACCACCGAGGGTATGTCGGGCCCAAAGTGATCGGGCAGCTGTTGCACTTTTTTCCTGTCAAGATTATGACCTGCGTTGGCTTGCTTGTTTATATATATGCAGACTGCAGACACAATACAGGAAGGGAGAAAACGCAGACACACGTTAGAGGTCAAACATCGGTCATTGGCCACATTTCCTGCCCTTCATTTCTTTCTTTCGCTCAGTTCTTTCCATCTATCCTTTATTAAAGTAGAATTTAAACATGATATTTTTATTTATTTATTATTATTATTATTTATGTTTTTTAAATATTCTTACTCAATGTTAAAGGTGACATCAGTGATAACGTTACACATGCTGCCCGGTAAAATATGTATATGCTCAGATGTACAAAGAAACAGGTCAATAAACTGCACACAAGGCATTTTATTTAACAAATTCATATTCTGCAGAATTTTCAATAATTGTAGGTAGAATGGGAGGATATGTCCCTACACTCACTATGCACAGATATACTATATAGTGCAAAAGGAAAAAAATCCATATTAGAAACACACACGTCACATCTGCGAAAATCTATTAATATTTCCCAGAGAAACAGGTTAACTACAAAAAAGACCAGCGTTGAACTTCTTCCACCCCCATTCCAGATTTCAGTGTGAGAAAATTCTAATTATTTTGGCTTGGACACACTTGCCTGGGAGAATTACATTTCATATTAGGGGCTTAGGTACATGTCTTTTTAATGTATGAACAACAGCACAAACCAAAAGGTGGCAGACACAACAAAAAGCTCTCGTTTACTCTGCGGCGACCTCTCCTTTGATCGGCCACCTTGGCCTTAAAGCGTGTGTACGCACGCACGCACGCGCCATAGCGCACAAAATTATTACCGCACAACACGGCCAAGGCTCGAGGCGCCTGCCGTTAATCACAGCATGTAATCTTGTGCAGTTTCCCCAGTGACTATGCACATAAATGCAATCCCACAGAAGCAAAGGGAACAGACTACAAACACTGGTTACAGAGTAATGACGTCCCCTGGTAACGCATGCAGCGTCACGTCTTCTATTGCCCCCTCAGGGACGGAATGCCATGACCTTTGACCTCCATGAAGGGGGGTGGGGTCAGTATATTACCACAAACTCCAGACCGATTTACCGACCTGACCTTAAACACGCCATCATACACTGTAATATGTTGGTAATACAGAAACTGCATCTAAATTTAAAAGGAACAATATCAAAGTGAGGGAGAGGGGCACGAGATTTAAAAAGCAATCTCCCTTTCTCCCCAATGGAAACGGTGAGATATTTATTAGGGATCTAATCTGATATAAAGTTATGCTTTCCAGCAACCAATTCTGGCAGTTGAAAATGCAGTGTACACAAGCGGTCGCCTGTATTTTTATGAGATTAGAACTCCAGATTTCTATCGTATATCTACATACACAGACTCTGTTTTCCCTTTCCGACACAAGCACAAAAAAGGTGGACAAAATAGTTTCAAACCACAGAGAAAGTACCAATTAAACATGCATGTGATGTCTTAGATGTTCCACCATTTTGTGGGAAATGCTTTACAGTTCAGGCCAGACAGTTCCAAAAGTAACCAAAGGGGAAATCTATTGCATTATTTCAAAGACCCATAATTAATTTGCAAATATTGGAGGATTCCCTCGATAGCATCTGAAATTAATTTCCAGCTTCAAATATTTGTGAGAGACTTTCACATATTTGTGAATTCATTTTCAGCATTTGGAAAATGCATTTTTCATTACAGGAAGTGTAAGATTTATATATTTTTCATGTACTGGCCCAAGAGAAGAAGAACATATACGTGTACGATATAGAAAAATATAGATATTTTTTATTATAATCATGATCAATGGTATTGAATTAATCAATTCCCCACCGCAATGCAAGACTATGAAGTTGAAAAGTACAATATAGGCTGCATAGCTTCATACAATATTTTAGCTGATTTTTCCCTGCAGGCCAATGATTTGATATTTTCCAAAAAGCAGCACCTCATATTCCGTCACACAGAAAGCAACAATATTCACAAAATTACTACTCCAATAGCAACAACAATAACAAAAAATAAACACCACCCAAAATGGGGGAGATCCACACCACAGTCTTCGATGGAGATTAGTATTCATGCAAGAGATACGACGCTTCAGTGAAGTTCCTCGGCCCTTTATTTAAATGAGCAACCGTGCCATTCCCCATTGAGACGAATCACTCCGAACAAACAACACAATCTGAAAATAACAGTCTTCTCCACATACTGTACCCACAAGGCACTGCTCTCCTCACAACCTATATCAAAGCTGCGCTTGGAAGAGAGGGAAGAGAGGGGGGTGGGGAGCTCTAGCCAGCACCCATCCCCCCTCCTGCCTGATCTTTATTTTCCCCTCCCCAGCCCCAAGACTGGATCACTGCTTTGTGAGGCAGCACTCAGTACAAAGGGCTTCCTCCTCCTCATGTCCAAACACAGAGCGGTCGTCGCTGTTTTCTCAGAAAGGCACACGGCACACTTTGTGATGTTGTTGCAACCCATGCTTAATGCAGTGGTTAAATCCTCATTTGGGGAAGGGGTTGGGGAGGGTTATTTGAAAGCCTGGAGCACATTAGGATGCTATTCAGCTGTAGCACTGGGGAGGGAGGGAGAGCAGGATGGAGGGGGGGGAGAGAGGGAGAGGGGGGGTCTGTACATTAACCACTGATTGAAAGTAGCATTGTGGCTGCAGGGGTTGGTATTATTGCTGAGGGAGAAGGCTGTTGGTCGTGTCAGGTAGCCTGCGAGCATGTGCGCAGTGGGGGGGCGTGCAGGTCTGTGGGCGCTCGTGTGCAGGTCGGAAGGTGGGCGGGCTGGGCGCTGTAGTTATGGCTTTCGGCTGTCACGAGAGAAACGCAGGCAAATTGTCCTCACGTAGTAGTTTTTTTTTCTCCGCTGCCACAGTTGTTTTTATTTTTTTATATCCCTGCCGCCCCTGGAGGGGCAGTCAAAAAGCAGCGCATTTAGCGGTTTGGGTTTTTCAAACGTGGGGAGCACAGCGCAGGGCACTGTCTGGGGTTCCCTCCATTTCCCTCCTCCAGCTGCCTGCGCAAACCCCGGCTAAGCTGGATAACCGCCCCGACAGAACGACATCAATGCTAGCCGCCTCCGAGCACACTTTCAGGGCTTAGGGAAACAAAGAGGGTCGACGGCGAGTCCCAGAGCGTGTAATAGACTGAACACCAGAAACCCGAAGAGGAACGTGCCCGCTACGCCTCGCCCCCGATTACTCCCCTCGCTCGCAAAGCGGGGTACGTGAGAACGTGACGCTATGCGGCGAAACGCCGGGGTCGCCCCTTCGTCCGTGTGGAAATCAGGAATTCTTCAGAAGAAGAAAGGGACCAAAATGCCTGCGTGCGAATACGATTCTGAGACAATTCTGTCTGGTGCAAAGTGCCCATTTGCAAATAATCTAATTTGTTCGCATGCTTTCACCACAGGAAAAGCCAAACGTCTTTACACAGGGAAACTCATTCATTTAGCTGGACTGTATCTAGGGGAGACTGCACTGGAAGCCTATTTACCAAAGACAGGATTACATCACTGAGCGTTGACTACCCCTTAAACTATGTTACTTTGGAGTGCTGATTGTAATGAATAAATTTTTAAAAAAGAAAGCTATTACATGCTCCTGAGTTCAGCTAGAGTTGAATACCCCTCCACCCCAGCCAGAGATTGATGGTTTTCACCAGAGCGGGGAGAGCAGCCGTGTCAGACCTTGGGTCAAAGCCCACGCAGCCATCTTTCTCCGTTTAATTAAATGGACGTTCACGGCCCGAGCGAAAAAACCGGTCAAAGCCAAGCAGAAGAGCGCAAAAACACGGACGGCTTCAACGCGGGGCGGACGGCTTCAACGCGGGGCCCCCAGCCCCCCGCCCCCAGCCCCCACCCCCCCCGCCCGGCTCGCACGTAAATCACCCCGCCCGTTTGTTCCGAAATAACCACCGTGACCTTTACAACTGTAGGGGGCTGAGGAGGAAGCAGCCTGCGGTTATGGATAAGAGGCGCGCTGAGATCAGGGGTGAAGCGGGGCCCCCGGAGGTTGCTGCAGACACAACCGTTTGTCATGTCTGCATCTTCAGAATACGTTCTGAGAAAATCAGACCATCGGTTCAAAATCTTGTGTAAACGTAGAAAGAAACCCAGGTTCCAGCCTGCGAACAGTACGTTGCCAGTGTGACAAACGTCTCCTCAACAAAAAGAGCTATATTATAGACAACCAATGCAATAAACTCAAATAAACTCAGCCTTAAACAGATCCTGGAGTAAGCCAAGAGCTTAGCATAATTGTGTTGCTATATGTTTTTCCGTTTCCAATATTAGATTCTATAACTATATCAACCTAATATTGTACAGACAACAACTTGCAACAATCAATCTAACGTTCAGTTGAAGCTATGCTTTAGCATGCTTAAGACTTAGCACTGGTACAAAGGTATAATATGCTACAGTAAGTCAATGTCACTGTGAGCTAAAGATTATATTGGTAAGCTACTTACTTTCAATCAGACCAATAACATAGGCTAATTCACATCTAATAACTAAAATCTGGTTTAAAGATCCAAAAATAATACATTAAATATAAATCCACTTTTGAGATAAAATCAGCAGCGTTTACAGTAGAATTATGTTCCTCTGCCTTCTGTGGAGAACCGCAGTGTAAAGACAGCAATGCAAATAAATAAATAAAACAAGTCTAATTAATAAATAATTAACATATCAGAACTAAGAGCACTTCACCAGGATTTAAAAAAAATGGACGGTACACCCACTCAAAAACCACGTGCCACTGAAAGGTCTGCTCTCCAAGCACGATTCTTTAATTGAACAGACTTTGTAAATGTCACTGGTAGTAAAACACTGTATTTAATGAGGACTAGAGTCAAAGGTGACGACACACCTGTAACACATCAACAGAAGCTCATTTAAGCAACAGAAGAAGAAATAAAAATTATTATTATTTATTTATTTATTTTTAAAACAGTCCTTTCAAGTCATTTCCTTGCCTCTTATAAATTGGCTCAATCTTACTGTAGCGGCCAAGTTTTTGCAAAGGAGGGGTGTATTCCCTCATAACTCCTGTTTGTAATGTTAGAAAATTAATTGGATGCAGTTACACGTTCAAATTACACAACAATACTTCACATGTAAAACCTGAAAAAAATTTAAGTATAAGAATAAAGGTAACGATATTGTGTGGGGTTTCACCTTTTTTTCCCCCACAACACCACTCATTTATTTTGTTGAAACGGTATGACAGAGCAAATTGAGAGCATGGAGCCAATCACGAGGCAGGACACAGCACTAGCCACACGTGCACGCTAAGGGATCCTTCAGCCGTTGGCGTTCCCCCGTGCGACCCGACCGGGATTAACGTCTTTGCTGGGAAGTGTGTGCATACGTACAGAAACACGGGCGTGCCGTTTCGGTGAGGGTGGAGGTGGGCGTGGCCTGTCCTACCTGTGAGCACCTGGGGCGTGGCAGAGTGCGGGATGGTGGCGGCGTCCTGCGGTATGGAGCTCATGTCCGGCTCGGGGGTGCTGCTGGGTGGGGAGATGGCGAGAGGAGTCATCACCAGGCGGGGCTTGAGCTGGGGGGGGGGGGGGGCAGAGACGCACACAGAGGACAAGTCAGCTCCCTGAACCCAGGCCGGCCGCAGCCTGGTTTGAACCCAAATCTAGGCGCACCAGGGAGAGGCTGACCATCTCCCTCATTAGGAACGATTTTTTTAAAAATTGCTTGTTCTCTCTCAGTCTGTAACCAAAAAAGAATGTGCCAACTACACTTTGGGGGGGGGGGGGGGTCTCCTATCTTTGGCAGAGCAAGAAGAATCCGTTAATAAAACTTCAACTTCCAAGAACATTTAAACTGAACGAAGCCTTAAAAGAACCGCTAACGGAGGCTACGTTGTTATCCGTTTGCGAGATAACACAAGGCTTCCCTATTTCAGCTGCTCTTTCCTGAGCGCTCACACGCGCACACACACACACACGCGCGCACACACACGCGCGCACACACGCAGACACACACACAGATACACACACACGCGCGCACGCGCACACACACACACACACACGCGCACACACACGCAGACACACACGCAGACACACACGCAGACACACACACACGTGCACACACACGCGCACACACACGCGCACACACACGCGCACAGACACGCGCACAGACACGCGCACAGACACGCGCACAGACACACGCACACACACACTGACACACACACTGACACACACACTGACACACACACTGACACACACTGACACACACACACACACACACAGATACACACACAGACACACACACACAGATACACACACAGATACACACACACAGCACGCGCTAAAAGCAAAGAGAGAAATTTAATGCGCCAATTTAAACTTCCCGGAATGCGTCCCCGAGGTAGAGGGTGGGGAAGACGCTGGCGTTGCGCTTCCATTTGTTGTGGTAGCCGGGAGACGCCACTGTCTGATGTGATCCCACTGCGGAGGCGATGACTGACACCATGGAGATGCCAGACTCTGGGGGGGGGAGTGGGATCAAGGATTCTGTCAGGCAGTGCTGACCTTTGACTAGGAATAATGAGCTGGCATAATAACCAGGGGAAAAGAATTCACTGCTCTGTGCTCTGAACCAATTAGCTTGGTGAACGCTAGGACACTGGTGTTAGTTAACCAGTAAAACCTCCCCACCGTCACGGCGACCTTCTGTCCTCAATTCTAAAAATACACATTCAGTCTATTCCAAATCTTGCTTCAATAGCTAACCCTTTCTTACATTATTATCCCCTTTTCTCTTCTTTTATTGCAGGAATGCAAGCACGTAAAATCCCAGCACACAAGTCACGTAAAACACCTCCAGCCTTCTGTTTTCAAAATTCTGTCAGCTAATGTAATAGATATATATAGATAATATAATACAGATATATAATATATAGATATATATGGATCACATACAATACACTTAATGGGAAGGAGCATGGCTTCTGTAAGAAAGGCACAGAATGGGTTACAGTATTTGATCGGGAGGGGGGGGGGGGGGGGTGAATCTAATTTCCTGATAAAGCTTCCTCATTCTTGTCGAGGCTGGCCAGAGGACATTGGTCCAGCCACCCCGCCCCCATCTTATTGGATTTAATGAACGATTCCATCAACAGCCAGGCCAGAGGCCGGAAATAAGGTTCCACATCAATATCATCAACATCCATTCGTTCAAGAGCGAAACGCCAGGCGCTACAACGTGAACTAGCTACCAGTGGCTACAAACTGCCCTCGATTCACACCACGCAACCTTTTAAACCAACTACAAATTTTATACAGAATAATAAAATCAAGTGCATTAGTCTTTCCAAAGCAAAGTCTTCTGTACATTTGAATAATAATTTTTTTTGCTAAATTAAAAAAATACAAAGAATAAATGGAAGGTGGTGCACATTCATTCATTCAAAGAACAGCGCTCACAAAGAATGCAACAACAGCGCTCACAAAGACTCCAACGACATCGCTCACAACGACTGCAACGACAGCGCTCACAACGACTGCAACGACAGCGCTCACAACGACTGCAACGACAGCGCTCACAAAGACTGCAACGACAGCGCTCACAAAGACTGCAACGACAGCGCTCACAAAGACTGCAACGACAGCGCTCACAAAGACTGCAACGACAGCGCTCACAAAGACTGCAACGACAGCGCTCATAACAGCGCTCACAAAGACTGCAACGACAGCGCTCACAACAACAGCGCTCACAAAGACTGCAACGACAGCGCTCACAAAGACTGCAACGACAGCGCTCACAAAGACTGCAACGACAGCGCTCACAAAGACTGCAACAACAGCGCTCACAAAGACTGCAACGACATCGCTCACAACAACAGCGCTCACAAAGACTGCAACAACAGCGCTCACAAAGACTGCAACAACAGCGCTCACAACAACAGCGCTCACAAAGACTGCAACAGCGCTCACAAAGACTGCAACAGCGCTCACAAAGACTGCAACGACATCGCTCACAAAGACTGCAACGACATCGCTCACAACAACAGCGCTCACAAAGACTGCAACGACATCGCTCACAAAGACTGCAACGACAGCGCTCACAAAGACTGCAACGACATCGCTCACAAAGACTACAACGACATCGCTCACAACAACAGCGCTCACAAAGACTCCAACGACAGCGCTCACAACAACACCAGCGGTGACAGAGGCGGGGTCAAGTGCGATCTGATGGAACACAGAGCTCCACTGGGAGAAGAACTCGGCTGTCTATTGTGATCAACCTCCACAGACTCACCGCCCATACACACACCCACACACACACACACAGTACACACACACACACACACACACACACACACACAGGGCCTGTGAATACAGCACACATCAGTTACACTACAGGATAACACACACACACACACAGGGCCTGTGAATACAGCACGGCTCAGTTACACTACAGGATACACACACACACACACATAGGGCCTGTGAATACAGCACGGCTCAGTTACTCTAGAGGATAACATACACACACACACACACAGGGCCTGTGAATACAGCACACATCAGTTACACTAGAGGATAACATATACACACACACACACACACACACACACACACACACACACACACACACAGCACACCTCACACTACAGGATAACATATACACACACACACACAGGGTCCTGTGAATACAGCACGGCTCAGTTACTCTAGAGGATAACATACACACACACACACACACACACAGGGTCCTGTGAATACAGCACACACCACTAGGATACACACACACACACACACACACAGGGCCTGTGAATACAGCACACCTCAGTTACACTACAGGATAACACACACACACACACACACACACACAAACACATAGGGCCTGTGAATACAGCAGAGATCAGTTATACTACAGGATAACACACACACAGGGCCTGTGAATACAGCAGCGCTCAGTTACACTAGAGGATAACACACACACATAGGGCCTGTGAATACAGCAGAGCTCAGTTACACTAGAGGATAACACACACACACACACACACACACATAGGGCCTGTGAATACTACAGGATAACACACACACACACACACACACACACAGGGCCTGTGAATACAGCAGAGCTCAGTTACACTAGAGGAACACACACACACACACACACACACATAGGGCCTGTGAATACAGCAGAGCTCAGTTATACTACAGGATAACACACACACACACACACACACACACACACACACACACACACACAGGGCCTGTGAATACAGCAGAGCTCAGTTACACTAGAGGAACAAACACACACGCACACGCACACGCGCACACGCACAGGGCCTGTGAATACAGCAGAGCTCAGTTACACGAGAGGAAAACACACACACACACACACACACACAGGGCCTGTGAATACAGCAGAGCTCAGTTACACAAGAGGAAAACACACACACACACACACACACACACACACACACACACACACACACAGGGCCTGTGAATACAGCAGAGCTCAGTTACACTAGAGGAAAACACACACACAAACACATTGGACCTGTAAATACAGTTCAGCTCAGTTACACTCGAGGAAAACACACACAGTATACATACACACACGCACACTCAGTCATTGGACCTGTGAATACAGCACAATTACACGAGAAAAACACAAACACACAGTATACACACACACACACACATATATGCTGTACACACAAACAAGCGTGCACACATACACACACACATATACACACACAAGAAAAAGCACCTACACACACACACACACAACACAGTCAATTCATTTTTAATTACAATCCCAGCCTCCAGTTTTAATTACGCCTACAGCAGGATGACAAAAGGATGGTAAAAACAGAATCCAGGCTGGAATATCACTGAGAGGCTCAGAGCAGTTTAAATCCCAACAGACAAATGGCCTCAGATCCAGATGGCTGTCAAGTACCACAGTCCATTTATACAACAAAAATACACGCTTCAATAAAGACAAAAATCACTCCAAACCAACCATTTCAGACACACACACAACGCCGCAACGTGATGGAAACAGAAGCCTCTGAAACCAACGCAAGATGCTGTAAACACAAACACACACACACACACAAATCACAGGTACCAAGGAAAACCGCACAGCAGCCAATGCAACGTCGGGGAAGAAAACAAATCCGTAAATACAGAAGCTAGCTAGCAGCTGCAATCCAACCACATAAAGCATTTCACTGTGCTCAAACATCGATCCCATCCCCCTCCTCTAGTCGATACAGCTTCCATTTCCCCTCACACCCCCTCCACACACAGTCTCCCCGTTTCAGCTCCAGTGTCCTGGTAGAACAGCTCCAATATTACCTTACTTATTAATGCCGCTAACGACCACAGCCTGTATCTCCCAGCTCTCAGGTTCCAGTCCTCGTGCTATGGGCTCTGGGTTGGGGGTAGCTTAGAGAGGCAGAAAAGCCATCTTCCCCCACCGCCTGCAGTTTTACCTCTGCGCTGCCTCTCTCCCTCTCCCTGTCCCTCTCCCTCCCTCTCTCTCGCACTGCCTCTCTCTCTCCCCCAATCCCGTAGCTCGGCGCACCAGCTGCAAACATCTCATTAGACTAATGCATTCAGCACAGAGGCAGAAAACTCCATTTACCATGGCTACATAGCAATGAATTTCCATTACGATGACAGCTTCGAAAACCACATCGTGTCCGGGAGGTGGCCAACAGCTGGCTTCTCCCCCGAAAAACCCCCCGAACGCACGCTTACGCAAAGAGAGAAAGAGGGCCGCTGTGAAGCGAAAGGAGGAAAAAACTGAAAAAAGAAAGCGTCTACCGGTGAACACGCCAATGTTTGTGTGTGCCGTAGCGTAGCGTAGCGTAGCATAGCGCGATGCTACCTCTTTCTCCCCCTTTCCTCTTCCCTTTTAATCATGCAGCAAGACCAGAGGCGAGACCACAAAACAGAACAGAAGAAGAAGGAAAAAAAAATTGATTAAAACAAAAACAAACACGTACCATTTAAAAAAAACAATATGAGTCAGAAGGCGAGAGAGAGGGGAGGGGGGTTTAAAAAAAAAAAATAGGAAACGCGGCTTCAGTTCCTCTCTCTCTCTCTCTCCGGTAAATCCCTGGATAACGACTTCGCCCAGTGCCTCTTCCCACAGTCTCCCGGCCTCGGCTCCGCACTGTAGTCTCCGACAGGCGGCTTCCACTGTCACTATAGCGAGCGCCGGAGAACTGTCCCTCTTCTGTTGTCATGGCAACACGGCGCTCTAACATCCTACCGCCCGACGGTCTCCCAGTACAGTGTTGTGGCCACCCCGTACGCAATTTGCACACAGTTTTTGGGGGGGAGGGGGAAGGGGTAATTAGGCTACGAAACAGGTCCGCGGCAACCTCGTCCCATCGCAGAAGGAGGGCAGGTCTGTTTGTAAAGGATGGGAAGTACCGGTTACGAGTCTTTTCTTCTTTTTAATTTTTGCCATTTTTTGGTTTCATTGTTTTTTGTTTTTTAATTGAATTTTAGGCCATAAACAGGAAACCTTGTTTTCTACTGTGTGAAACACACAGCGTTTGTTCTGCACGGTCGGTACGGTCCTTGAAAATACACGCGTCTATTTCAATCTCGCAAAGCTTTTCAAAGGCTTCTGTTCCTGGCATGAAGTGGGCTGGCATGCTGCCAGTGTCTAAAAACTGAACATCCATGTTCTGATTTTTCATTCTGCCATTTTGCATACAGAGTGAAAGGCACAATGGTATTATTATCATCATAATTAAAAGTAGCAGCGCCATCCCTTATTATGTACAGCACTTGAAATGCAGTTTCAGCTATTTTATATTTGACTAATTGCAGGATTCCTGAATTATTATATATATTTTTTTCCCTTTCTTGTGATCAGCAAAAATGATGAGCCCATTCAATTTAGAAACTCAAATTCTACACCATCTGAAATATCTGTAAAAAATGTGCCATTGCAAAAAATTATAAAAATAGATAAATTTTTAAAAAGCATAGAAATTTAAATCAGCCCCCCAAGACATAGTCCTCTATAGGCCATAGATATTCTCCCGCTCACTAACATTTCTCCAAAGCGCACTAAATGTGTATCGTTGCTTACAGAAGAGAACAGCATATGCAGCGGATCAATATGCACAAAGAGTAAATGCATCAGTGTCTATGGACCTTTCTGCTAAAGGCGCCATGGCCCTCTTTACCAATGCATAGGCCTACAAGGAGGAACCTGTCTATGTGCACTGCACGAAGCGTGAACACCAGCAGGGAATATGGCTGCTGTGCCATTTTTGAGTCTTATTTTTTCTTTTTCAAATTCAAAGAAAAAGGAGAATAAATAAATAATTGCATGTGCATGCATGCATGCGTGTTGTGTCTGTGTGTGTGTGTGTGTGTGTGTGTGTGTGTGTGTGTGTGTGTGTGTGTCTGTGAGAAAGAGAGAGAGAGACATAGTGAATATCAAAGAAACGGGACACATTTGATGCGGAATGTTAAGTACTTCTGTGCTTTGAGCTTAAGAGCCAAAATGGCTCCTCCAATCTAGTTTCCGGGTATATTATTTGCACGGCACGGCACTAACAGAACTGGGCATGCAAATCGCAGTCCCGTGAACTCCCATGAGTGGATGGGGCGTGGGGGGTGGGCTGTGGGAGGCTCTGCCCCTGCTCCATGCGCAGAGACTGCTTACTTCAGCGCAACGCTCACGCCATTTATCCGTCTAAGTACTGGAGATGGGAACAGCCCAGTTTACTTGACTGTACGGCAATAATGGAAATGTCGTTCTCTTCATGCTAATTAAGTAATTCCGGATGGATGGGGCTGCCCTCGTCTCCAGGGAAGACGGTAAATAAAAATGATTTTTCTCCCCCCACCCCCCCCCCCCCCTCATTCAACTGCGATTCGGTCTAATTTGTAGACAGCGGCACATCCAAAATTAATTTCGCTTTGTTGATTAGGCCGCCGGATGAAAAGGATGTTGGTCTTTTTTCGCTGCCAGCCGTGGCAGCCTCTGCCGTCGACTAACGTCAGGGCATAATTAAAACTCTCCATTTTCTCCAAGAGGAGGTTTAGATGATCCTATTATATAGAAAACTATTCAATGTTGCATTTATTGCATTATATGTTGAGTTTTGACTGCATAAACAAAGGATATCTACAACAACTGCCGAAACCACAGAAAATATTAGTTAGGAAAAACATGCGAGTTTTGTAATGCAAAGATATCGCAATTGCAGTAAAAAAACAAAACTATCAAAAATACCTCTTTCCCACATTAAGGTTGTAAAAAAAAAAAAAAAATTCTTCCAAAAACAGCCCAAGCATGGGATAGCTGAAGTTCTGAACAATGTCACCATGCTCTGGTGCTCAGACAGTGTTTGGCGGAACCACACTTTAAAAAAACAATAAATAAATAATAATAAAAACAATTTTTAAAAAAAACAATGTACCACTGGCTTCACTATATATTATCCTTCCAGTAATATATATATGATGGCCCAGTTTCCAGGATGGCGTCTCTTGCTTGGGGTAACGGTTAGGGAACTGGGCATGCAACTCCAAGGTCCCAGGTTAGAGTCCCAGCTGGGGCACTGCCATTGTACCCTTGGGCGAAGGCACTTAACCTCAATTGTTTCAGCTGTATACATGGATTGCCTTTAAGAATGCAAGCTGTGTAAGTCGCTCTGGATAAGAGCGCCTGCTAAATGCCTGAAATGTAATAAATGCACGCCTGAGCACTGATCTTATTGCTGCGATGGCAGAGAATCGGGCTCGAGCGGCGCTCCTCGCTCAGCCGCCGTCTGGACTGGAGCGAGGCGCAGCGAGCCGAGGTGAACGCACACGTCAAAACCGCTAAAACGGCGCGGAGGGAGGCCGGGGTCCGGACAGACCGACGGACAGTCCGCGTGGTTTTAGCGGTTTTGACGCAATGCAATGCAGCTGGGAAACAGCCAGCACACAGAGAGAAAGTTCACCCCTAGCAAGCCTGACAGCAGGAAGCTCTCTGTCAACATTACGGGCCGGCGACCAATAACCCAGCCATTCATTACAAGGGTTCTAGCACCATTGGAACAGCCAGGCCACAGTGCTTTCTAACACTACGGAACAGAGGAGCTGCTCAAGGCAAGCATGGCGTGCAGGTGTGTCACGTGACTGTAAAACGATATTAGCTACAATCTAAACGATATTAGCGGCGAAAGTAAAATACGTTAATCTGTCATGGTTAACAAAAATTACATGACATGAATAGGCCAGTTAAATATCTCAAGGGGATAATCTTACTCAATCTTACCCTGGATGCAATGGTCGCATGTACGGTAGCCTACGTACAGGCAATGGCAGGATTATTCCATTCAGTGTTTAATAACCCGTTGATAATTGGAGTTTATGGTGAGAAATTCTGGGATAACTACAATACGTAACAAAAATATTAATACGCGTACAGCCAAACCAGAGATGAGTCAGAAGGACAGAAAAAAAACCGCGGCAAAAAGCAGGAGAATCTTCACACATCAGCAGCTCCCAAATAAAGAAGAATTTATTTTAAAATACACCACAACACAATCGACGTTTCAACCCAAAGCAGATCTGCGTCAGGACCAAAAGAATCATGTTTTGGTGCGCTTTCAATTAAATTCTTGGTTATTTGGGAGATAGTAATGCAGTGTGTGTGTGTGTGTGTGTGTGTGTGTGTGTGTGTGTGTGTGTGTGGACTGTAGACTCAACCTCCCATGGTTTGATCCACTCCTGGTTTTACTACAAGCAGGTTGGTGAACAGAGTGAAAGATGCATGCAGTACTACACTCACCAGACTCACCTGCTTGTAGGAAAGCCTGGAATGGCTCAAATGGAATGCACATTTCCATTACTGAAAGATTGCAGCTATCCCTGGCTAGAAATACATATCCAGTTCTTCTTTATCCTTCAGACGCATTTGTTTCTATTTGCTGAAAATTAATCATTTTTGCATAATAGCCACACGCAAAATAAATGGCTGTATGTAGAGAGAGACTGTGGCGTACTCTTTAGTTCAGCTGACTGTCAAACACATTTACAAATCCCCGCCGTGTGCCTGGGGGTTGGATCCATGTCACTTCCTGTAATGTGATCACATCTCTATCTGTAACCCTCACCGCTTTCCTCCTGTCTGAATACAGGAGGGAGGGCTAACTGCTGTCCTGTCAAATAAATAAATAAATACTTTTTGTATTTTGTAAGCTTTAGAGCCATTTGTAATAGGCTACTTGTATTTCAGTCCAGTAATAGAATGCATTCCATAGCCTACGTTTCAAATATGTTTGCATGCACTAATTACCACTAATTACCTGTTAATTACTCAGAGTAATGGAATATCACAACTCATCTCATTTTCAATCATTAGATTTGGAAAACATCTTTATTCCAGACATTCTATTAATAAAACATGTGTTGAAACTTGAAATCATCATCTAAATAACTGAACTCAGTTCAACTTTAAACCAAGCTCATAAACAGACGTACGGCAATCAATCACAATCGGCTATTTAAACAACGTTAATGATTTTAAAGCTGCAATTTCCTGATAATTATTGCTTAGCATCTCCACATAATGACAGATTATTTCAATCATCCGTAACTCTAGGGTCCATTAGCACCATTCCATATCTCATATTCCATATGCAATATTCAATGCAATGAACCCAATTAAAAAAGCAATTAATAAATACAAAACTGCACAGTAAGAGGTATGTGATCGGTAAAATGTACAGTACACAAAGACTGGAGCATATAGCAACGCAGCAGTTGTATCTACTGTGCATTTTATTTGACTAGGGCCTATATAAAAGCTTGGGAAGACACATAGCAGCAGGACTTTACATATTTTGTTTTAATGCAGAGTGGATTTACCCTTGCTCGTGATTTGGGTAATATTATCGCTATAATTTCAACCCCTGGACAACATCTCCTCCCCCCTCTAGACATTACACAGTGCAGACTATGCTTGCTGAACTCTAAGGGTCCAATTTTGACGGCGCAAAAAATCCAGAGAATGGCGGCAAACACTGTCCTTTAGTGGAATTGGTGCCATTTTGGAGTGGCTGTGAGCACAAATGTGAGCTTGCACGTTCTGTTGAGCACCGGGGCAGGCGGCTGGATTGGACGTTCGGGGGAGTAGATCAGAGAAAAACATGGCGCACTGCAGTAGTATTTCAACAGACCAAATAATCTTCCATAAAAAGGCAGATTTTAGTGCAGATGCAGAGCAAGGTTACATACACATGCATCTTCATACGGGCGGCCATTTTAAATACCATGTTGCATATGCCTTTGCGAGTTATCGGGGTGTTTTAACTCCATCATCCTGGCTGAGTTTGACCTCTCTACAGCGTTCATGAGGCATATCCATCTTAATGGATGGTTGCTTGGATACACCACGACCCATCAAAGAGGTGATATATTCGACCCACAATTTCAAGACAGCAAACTTTCCATTGTTGGCTTTCAACAGCCCATTATATTATTGACAACGGTATAAAATGCTTATAACGCCTTCCAAACGGTTGGAAAAACTTCAACCTTCTTTAAATTTATAAGCAGGCAATACGTAAACAGGTTTCCCATTAATAATAAAGTTCATCTTTTTCTTCCTTATATATGAGGGATATATGCACATTGCACTGTATGACAATATCCCTTAAATTCATCATAAATTGTCATGAAATATTAATTTAAAAAACTACCTGTAATTATGCATTAATTATCAGAAAGACTTGAGACATTAAATGTGTTAAATATACTAAGCGCATAATGGCCGTGTCATAGGATGGGAGGGGCAGAGGTAATGACCACCAATCACAGGAAGACAAAGGATGTGGAAAGCATCCGGATTGGCCAGCACAGTCACAGAATCACCACACATTCACTTTATTACAGAGCACGATTGGATGCAGCGCTACATTGCTTTTTTAGCGTGTGGAGCAGGTTGTGTGTATTAATAACAGAAATATGAATCCTATTTAAAAGCTTGACCAAAGCAAGCTGAGGCAACAGATTGTGAAAGCCACTACAGCAAGGGTGTCCAATCTTATCCGAAAAGGGCCGGTGTGGGTGCAGGCCTTATCTGAAAAGGGCCGGTGTGGGTGCAGGCCTTATCCGAAAAGGGCCGGTGTAGGGGCAGGCCTTATCCGAAAAGGGCCGGTGTAGGGGCAGGCCTTATCCGAAAAGGGCCGGTGTAGGGGCAGGCCTTATCCGAAAAGGGCCGGTGTAGGGGCAGGCCTTATCCGAAAAGGGCCGGTGTAGGGGCAGGCCTTATCCGAAAAGGGCCGGTGTAGGGGCAGGCCTTATCCGAAAAGGGCCGGTGTAGGGGCAGGCCTTATCCGAAAAGGGCCGGTGTAGGGGCAGGCCTTATCCGAAAAGGGCCGGTGTAGGGGCAGGCCTTATCCGAAAAGGGCCGGTGTAGGGGCAGGCCTTATCCGAAAAGGGCCGGTGTAGGGGCAGGCCTTATCCGAAAAGGGCCGGTGTAGGGGCAGGCCTTATCTGAAAAGGGCCGGTGTAGGGGCAGGCCTTATCCGAAAAGGGCCGGTGTAGGGGCAGGCCTTATCCGAAAAGGGCCGGTGTAAGGGCAGGCCTTATCCGAAAAGGGCCGGTGTAGGGGCAGGCCTTATCCGAAAAGGGCCGGTGTAGGGGCAGGCCTTGATAAGTACAATCTGGTGTCTTAGTGCTGGGCTAAAACAAAAACCCGCACCCACGTTGGGCCGTTTTCGGGTAAGATCGGACGCCTCTGCGCTGAAGAGCCTGACCAGTGAAACTCCCAGTGCCGTGGATAATCTTTAGCGTGAGGACCACCAATGAAGCGGAAAGACTGGAGAATAATATCTAACAGATTCTTCAGGCACCCGGGAGCATTAGAGGGTAATAAACCTCCCAAGTACTGGGGCCGATTCGGCTTTTCGCAAGGGCGCTATTTCGGTCCCGGCATTCCACTGCAGACAGGAAGTTTAAAATAACCAGGTGGATCAATCTTACCAGCTCACAGGGACTTTTTAAAACTAATTATTCCAAAGTCCAGGTGTGGAAAGATGAACGGAGCGTGCCTGATGGGGTCTCGGAGCGGATTTGTGTTGTCTGAGCAGAAAGAAAAAAAAACCTCCGTAACTGTTGATTCGACTAACAAGTAATGGATGACTGAGATTAATTCTGTGCTGGAGCTAAATCTCTGTCCCACAGGTCCGCCGTGCCACACAGATCTGCACAACACAGGTCATAAATATTAGCAAAACCCTCCCTCCCAAACCCAAACCCTCTCTCAGTCTCTCTCTCTCTCTCTCCCCTCTCCTCTCCTCTCCTCTCCTCTCCAGGCCAATTCATTTCTGCTGTGTTCATGATATCAAATCGCATTTGCCGTGCATCCCTGTCTTGCACGTGCAACGGTTTTGATTTTTTTTTAAAATATATATATTATTACACATAAAAGTTTGAGAGATGGCAAGCAATCTGAAGCCCGTGTCATCGGATCTGTTCGGTATTACCGTCGCTATACACTGACAGAATTCCTGCCAAGTGAATTACGGCCTCGTTCAAGAAAAAATTATTTATTCAGTTGGGGCTGTATTTCTTCGCCACTGGACCCAGGCTCAATGTCGACGCAAATGTGTTCAACGTGTCTGAGCGCCGCCTCTCCCCCTCCTCCTTCGGCTTTCATGTCTGGTTTGAGGCCACACGGGGAACGCATTTCACGAACGCGGAAGCCACGCTGGACAGAGCGAACGCAGCCGGAGAATGATTTTTTTTACGGCCCGCGTTTGTGTACGGCTCCAGCCCAGACCAACTGCCAGTCATCCAGAGCCCCAGGGAGGCCTGCTCGTTAGAGATACCGTCGCCAATTCCCAGGGGTCAAGCCAAAGGTCAGTCCACATCGTCAAAACATCTCTGAATCAAAGGCGGGTTAAAAATCGACCTTATTACGTAGACTGTTACTGCCAAAGAACGTTAATAAATCACCTTTAAAAAATTTTTTTTAAATAAAATTATCATTTAAAATGCTCTCTCATTAAAATGCTCTCTAAATCAAAATCAGCCGAAATAGTCATTACAGACCCGAGAAGGTTCTTGCAGGAACACAATCACTCATTGCACATCACAGATAATATGGAAGACCAATCGAGGTGTGCGCAGCCATACTTATTAGCGTAGAAAATATGAGGCAATAAACATGGGCAGTCACTTCATATATAAATTTAGGAAATGTGCTGTTATGTCACCCGATTTTCTCTTTTTGCCAAGAAATCTCAGTTGTTAAAATACAAAAATGCACACGTTCTTCAAAAAGCCAGTTTTAAGCAGCTATTTGCCATTTCATGCTACATACGTACATAAGTTATTTTTAGCCAATGGGAAACAGACTATCAGAATAATCTTCTATGTAAATCTGGTCATCTGAAGTGCACGTTTAAAGAACCAGTATCACCAACTGTAGCCGCTCGGTTAATTCAAGTGTGAAACAGGTTAAATTACAAGAACTCCGCTTGCTGTATCAAATCTCACCACTTTGGTGTTAAACAATGACATTTAAATAAATGCACTTCATTTAAAGTAAAAGTGATATCTATAAAAACAAGTCATAGCATTACAGTTGTGATCCTACTTGTCTAATCTAACCTCTTCTATAAACTATCGCAGTTAGGAATGACTCACGCAACAGTGCTGAGCCATGCCTCCTTATAAGTGAATGACAGACGCGTCTGTGTGCTTAGCCTACATGTAATGATGCATAGCCAAAAACATCCAACATCAGCACTTCCAAACCTCCAGTGCAGCGCAGATGAAAAATCACCACGCGTCCAGCGCGATTAGCATTTCTGCACATCACACGGGCCTGTCCACGTTTTTTTCCCCCCAGTCGATTTTTTCCTCGAGTTGATCGTTTGAGGCCGTGCATATTTTGTGACCGCGACAGCGTAGCGGGTCCCAGCCCTGTTAGCTAAACACACTCGACGGCTTGTTTGTGCTTGGACGTGAGAGACGGCGCTCTGGAAGGCGGTAAGCTAGGTTCAAAGCACTTCCTGCTTTAGCCGTGACCTTCTTTATGCCTTACCAAGAGGGGGACAGGGGGCCTCATTTAACACCACAACCCTGTGTTTATTTTTAAAGCCAAATAAACCACACAGGCAGCTGAACGGACGCCTTTACTCTGCGGAATAGTGTGTCAGAGACGGGCAACATCCTCTGACATTTTACCAGTGGGAGCAATCTCATAAAGGTTCTCCGCTACGAGATAGATATACAGCTTTCCAATACAGTACCTCCGTGAGGAACTGAACTGAAATATCAAGTGCCCGGAAAAATTCACAGCGGCGATAAAGTGTGGGGGAACGAAGCCCCGTGGGGGGAAATGAAGCTCCGGGGTGTACGGTACACCGTTTTTCACTGACCGTTATCGTTTTATCACTTACTACCACGGAATACTGTCATACCGCTTTACCCCAACGCTGAAGAAATTTGTTTAAACGCAAAGCGCCTCAGCGAGGAGCTTGGGAAAACGATGATGATGATGAGGCATGAGACAAATTTCAGGAGATGCTGCCGAACATAGCGAGAGAAATACAAAATAAGGCCTATGGGGGAAAAAATAAAAATTTCCATTTATTTTAAAAATGTCAGTACAAGAAGGCAATGTGCCACCTTTCACAACCCTGTAGGGAGAGATCACAGTGCAATCTCTAAACAGCTGTGGAGTCAACGTTCAAATTCAATCTCAAAGCTAGAAAAGATTTCTCACGTTGAAGGAACTGCACTGAGACTAACACTCTCCAGTGTAAAGTTGTGGACGCTTGCAGTTTTGTGATCGCAAGTCACAAAGGGAGAAGGGAAAGCAAATTAATATCATTATTGCTCATTTTACGCCTGGCTGTTCGGAGGATCAAAGACGTCCAACATTAATGGCACTGGCAGATGCATGGTTACAGCAGGGACTCTGGTCCCGGAGGGCCGCTGCTCATGTGCTTTCTGGTTCCAACCCAACTGCCGAGGTTCATTTAACACATAGATGAATACGCCGCGCCTGGTTCACCCGCGTGTCAGGCGTCAGGCCGCGGCTGGTTCACCCGCGCGTCAGACCACGGGAAAATGTATTCACCAAGGGGCGTGGAGTAGCCTGCTAGAGCACTGTCCACATGCTCACTGCGAGCCGCGACGTCGGCGTGTAGAGTCCGGCCAAGCGACCTTTGTCACATGTCTCTCCCCCCCTCTCTCTCGCTCTCCCGTTCTTCCTGTTTCTATACACTGCTGTCCCAATAAAGTTGAAAAGCCCTAACAAAAATGTTTTCACAAAGAATCCATGCAGCTCATGACTTTGAAAATAAAATTAAAAGTCCGATCAAAAAAAAAAAGAAAAAGCCAGAACAGAAGTTGACACGAGAAGATGGGCCCTCCTGCAGCATTATCGTGGATTGGGGGGGGGCTGCAGGCCCACGCAGCTGTGCGCTTTCTCCATGTGAGCGAGAGGTCACAAGAGCAGCAGGGTGTCCGGCCCTGAAGCCAAAACCCAGCCAGCGGCTGAGAGGCGTCCATGCCACAGTGGGTCGCGTCCCCCGCCGTTCTCCACGAGACCAGGATTGGACGGGGGTCGGGGGGGTGAGTCGAGAGCAGAGCCCAGTGAAGACTCATCCTGTGTTTCATCTCTTGGTTACATTCCTGGCTCTTGTGATTGGGAGCAGAAGGCAGGACGGTTTTGAGCAATCAATCCCGCTCTCAAAGCCTGCAATCTGGCTGAAGAGGCCGGCTTACTGGGGCCGTCCGGGGGGTGGGGGTGGTGGGGGGGGTTTTCAACCAGCTGTTTCAACTGGTACGGATCCACGACAAACGCGCTCGAATTTTAACGCCAGGAATTTCAGCCAAAAAACACACAAGCCTTTCAAGCCAGGATACTCATGACAGGGAAAAAAAAAAAAGAATAAGTATGGCGGCTTGAAGGTCTATAATAAGGCAAAGATAAAATGTTTAAAAACTCCTTTAGCGTTTAGTTCATAATGTAAAAAAATTATAATAATTATAATAAATGAAGAAAAAAGAAAAAAGCGCAAAGGTAAAACCTTGTGGTTTTAACAGGTCAGAGTGTGGAAGAGTGAGGGGAGGATGGATGAATATGGATCTTTTTCTCTTTCCCCCACGTGGGAATGCCCAGTCAGAGGCCTGACCAACATATTATGTTAATTCTAGAGGGGAGAGGAGAACAGCATGTGCACCACTCTGGAGCACGTCACACACACACACACACGTGCACGCGCACGAACGCACAAACGCACGCGCACGAACGCACAAACGCACGCGCACACGCACAAACGCGCACATGCACGCGCACACACACGCACATACACACACACACACAAATGCACGCACGCACACACAAAAACACACACACACACAAACGCACACACACAAACGCACGCACACAAACGCACGCAGACACACACACACATACACACATGCACGCAAACACACGCGCAAGCACACACGCGCAAGCGCACACGCGCAAGCGCACACACACACACGCGCACACGCACGCACACACATGCACGCACACACGCAGAAACACACACACGCAGAAACACACACACGCAGAAACACACACACGCACGCACGAACGCAGACACACATTTTATTCTTAGGATATCTCCTCTCATCTGTCCAGGTGTGCAAATACTACCACCATTATACTGTTCAAAGTTCAAAATTAAAAATAGGCCCATAATGGTTAGAATGACTTTTAACCTTACATTTCTTTTGGATGAATAAGTGCACTTAAAATGCGAAAAACTCCAGAATTACAATGTCAGTCATTGATGTAACCCCCCCCAAGCTGAGTTCCCATGACTACATCCTTATATTTTTAAACCCCTATATAGCGCTTGCTTTTAAGAGTGACCCTGTGTGCCATGGAGAAAAATACATCACAACCGACTGGCCATGTGTCTAAAATTGAGCCGATTTTCCTTAGTCATATAGCATTAGCTGAATTATGAGAAGAAAACACAAAAGAAAAGTAGTTTCTTTCAGAACATTCCAAAAAAATGTATAATAATTTTATATACAGCTTTATCATCAAACAAGTCTCCTGTTAATATAACCTGAGGAAGCTGTATCACAAGCATGAATTAAATATTACATCCTTATGAAATAATAAAAACACGAGGGAACCTTAGAGCTCACGGATACAGTCTGAAAAACAGGAGATACAATGAGAAACTGGGGAAATGGGTGTTAAAATTATTATTTATTTTTTTTAAACATTTCTTGTGCCCATGTAAGATGTTGAGCTAGCACAATATTTTAAAATAACTAAATAAAAAATCTTACGTTTTAGCTAAAGTGTGGCTAAACAGTATAATTAGGTGAAGCCATCGCCATAGCAATTATCATGACTAATTACCTATAATTCATTATTATTTTTATTTTTTTTGCTCCAATGAATGAGATTATGCTCATTTTGAAATCTTGGATGACAAGCTATCCAATAATTAATTTGGTGAAGTCCGGTCAATCCGCATCCACTGATAACCACAGTAGCCTTATTTGCTTATATCTTGTAAGGCACTACTTTGAGAAGAAAGGAACACCATTTGATATTGCAAAACAATGGGTGGGTATTTACAGCAAAGGTAATGTCACCATGGCAACAGAAAGAGAACCTAATACAGTAACAAAACCCACACGGCCAGGTGTAGAAATCAAGTGTTCAAACACATAACGGTTATAAACCTTCAGTTCCTCCTTCAGAGCGGTTTAAAATTTAATTATATCATATCAACTGCTTTGCCCATTTGATTTCCAGAGTTCTCATAAGAAGGTAGTCGTCCCATAATTTAGCCTGCACACATTCACAAAGCTATTGCTCTAGTTTTTCATATGTATACACGCTTATAATCACGTTTTTGGATATGCTTACCCGCTCATTAAATACATATGCATTTTTACCTCTGATGTTCCATTAAACATTATCTTTGCGTTTCATCTGGCGAAAGCCATAATTTGAAAATGCTTTGGATTTCAGATGTGAGGAAATAAAGACTTGTACCTTTACTAAGTGAACATCTGTCCTTAGGTCTGACAAAATGAGCATAAATACAAAATAAATCTGTCCTTATCTAACAAACAAATGTAAATAAATACTTTTTTCTCCCGAAACCGTTTACAGATTTATATACAGGGCTCTACAGATCTCCCACTTTAGGGCCATTTTCTCCTGAGCATTGATGCGTGTTCACTGGGAAAATTATTTAGGAGCACATCTACTATTCGGGATGCATTAGTGTGCTCCTAAATGTTTCAACTGTGAAAAAATGTTAGCATAGAGCCCTGAATTATCATTGCTGAATTCACCAAACTCTAAGAATAAGTGCTGATTAAATACAGGCCTTTAGTTAAATCAAACTAAATGTGGAGCATTACACTGATAAATGGATATATGTGCATCTGCATACCTGTATCCATATAAAATCTGTTGAAAATAAGATATTGTGCCAGTGATTGAAGCACCAAGGTCATGAATATGTAATATATTTGAATGATATTGTGCTGTGTTTTGAAGTCCAACTAGAAGACTAAGAATGTTATTTTTTTCTTTCGAAAATGAAGATTCAGTCCTCAAAGCAGGGCAGAAACAGTGCACAATTATCAACTAATTACAGAAATGTAAGCACAACACATGCACACACAGTCAGTCGCTCTATACCCATCTGAGAGAGTGGCACGCAAGACCTGGAAAAGAAAATCACATCTAGAGCAAATCACGTGGGGATCAGTATTATTGCAGCCTGTCTGAATAGACTACAGCTGCCTGATGGAGCTGCAATTAAAATCTTAATCAATCAATCTCTGCTGCAATTCTACTGCACGAGGACTTCTTTTGCATAATCTCTCCAAATGATAGTTTCCAGAGCAGTACAGCCATGTATTAAGGTTAAAATGGCCAAATTGGTCTTCATTGGAAATGACAGAGCATCGTCTGTTGACAATGCGGCTTCCTTAGGTTTCACACTATAAGCACTATACTATTTTTTTTGATAATAATCCATCCAATACACCGAATATCATAGTGATGTGATATACCTAAAGATTAATTAAATGGATGAAAATGTAAATGTTTTGTAGCAACAAAGTTTCAACAAATCCGTCAACATATAAATAAAGGTAACTATAAAATAGAGGTTTTCACTTTTTTATTAATAGCAACTATCAATAATAGTTGGTGATTTATGAACTTAAGCTTTTTTCTTTGTGCACTAATTGTAAGTCGCTCTGGATAAGAACATTAGCTAAATGCCTAAAAGGTAAACGTAATAATAAATATTAGAAACAGAAACGGTGTCGTTTTCCGTTACCAGACGATAAGCAGCAGGCTGTTGTGGAAATCCCAGTCTAAGCTTTTAAAGGTCTCTCAGACATGCTACCTCCACTGTGTGCAGTTGCATTCCTGGACTTAATGCTTTCCATTCACGCACAATTCCCTCCACCAGCAGGGGCTGTTTGGTCATTTAATCCACACTCAAACATGATATGCTATTGGCCAAATAAAATGTCATGCGACTCAAAACAACAAGTGGATATGACAAGCGATCTCCGACGCAAAGGAGACCAAAATGTAAAAAAGAAAAGTTAAATAAGAGTTAAGATGCCCCTCTCTGGATCAGACACGTTCACCGATGAGAGTACATCATGTAGCCTAAATCAGTGTTTTTCAACCTTTTTTGAGCCAAGGCACATTTTTTACATTAAAAAAATCCTGAGTCACACCACCAACCAAAAGTGTTACTAATTAAGTGAAGTTGGATAATTTCCCACGGCACACCTGACGATCTCTCACGGCACACTAGTGTGCCGCGGCACAGTGGTTGAAAATCACTGGCCTAAATTACAGAAGCACTCCTCTTAAGACATTGCAACGCATATGACAGCACGGTAACAACGGTGTCCTTCACTGTTCAGTACAGAACAAACTGAACAGGCTACATTGCTCATATGTTCAATGATGAACGTGGAGGAAAAAACAGGCTATAATTTTGCTTGCTAAATCTTTCCCTTAGTAACTATAAACACCAGAACAAAATATTGAAGGCAGTCAACACAAATTCCTTTCAAACCAATAGTAGAATAACGTCAAATAACCTGTCCAGCACCGAATTAATTTAAAATACTTTATAGGCCTACTGCAACAAAGAGAATTTCATGTACCTTTGACCTTAGATTTCACAAATAAAAATAAGTAAATAAATAATGGTAGTGGTGGGGATAGGCCATGCAACCGTAACACAATAGCAAGAGCATGGCGGAACATAGCGGAACATAGCCTACAGAAAGTTTCTGCAGCGTCAGCTTTTTGTCAAAGCCATTTATGACTGGAGGGAGGCAGCGAGTCTGATAATCATTTAATATTCTCATTATTGACATAACCTGAAGAATATGAAATTAATAACTGCAATAACAGCTCCTCACTCACAAGAAGGCGCTTGATCACACTGAAAGATATTTGCTCAGTGAATCTGAGATTTTGTTGTAGTGGTTCTCCTTTTAAAGGGTAATTCCACCCAAAAATTATATTTGGTTTGTAGAAAAGTAGCTCTCCTCCTGATTAAAATGAGCTCTCAGCTAACTTTCTACCTGTAGTGAGAGCAAAAATATAGCCCCAAACTACTGCGCATGTACCAGGTACTTGCCTTAGAATGAACTACAACAGCCAAAAAGCTTACAGTTCACACAACAGGTTGCCACGCCCACTGAATAACATTACAGAAGCGGAGGCCAAGAGGCTGGGCATTTTACTGCAAGTGTAGTGCCTGACTGCCTGTCACTGCAGCATTTCATAGAGACTAGAGAGGCCAAGTAACTCGCTGGCAAGTTAGCCACTACTGTAAGTTATATTGATAAAATACCACCATCATTAGTTTAGTCTCCAGAAAAATGGGGGAAATACAGCCCTTCATTTATCTACGTTTGGTATCGTGAAAATATTAGCCAGCCTAGCCAGAAGTCTGTCACACTTAGCTAGGCTACGCACCTCGGTTCCATGTCAGAAAATCAAGCCCTACCTCCCGTTTTTCAGTCTGGAATGCTTTTGTATCGACCAACATGCTGATACAGAACATTAAACATATACAATTCAAAGTTAAAACGTCATAGTTAAAATGGCTAACAAGTAGCCTACAACAATGTTTGCTACAAGTTGCACTTGCTTTTTTTCCAAGTGCAACTCGAACGCACTGATGTCGGTAAAAACATGGAAACGACGCATTTATCACCCCGATAATCGACCTTCTTCCATTAACAAATTTAAGGTTAGCTACTATAGCCTACTCCATGGCAAACATAATTAAAAATCAATTTATTTTGTGCCAAGAAACCCGTTTCTAACAACAGCTAACGCACTAGCCCAGAAAAAATACATTGCTTCTGTAATCGAATGCTCAAAGTGAAACCGTTCAATTACGGTCAGGTAGCTAATGTTAGTCTACTTAATGGTCATGGATCATAATGTAACGTTAGTTGACATGGTTGACATGACCGGGTGATTCAATAAGGCAGAGGAAGATGTAGGCCACAGGGAATCAGGGAATACCAGAGGAGCGCCACTCTGTAACCGACAGCACTCAAGTCCTGTTTGGTTTAGTTTGCCAAAACATCTTTAGGAAATAACGTAGCCTCTCAATGTTATTTTCTGACATTATCATAAAATAGCAATGATAGCTAGCATGATCTACAATGTGTAGAATAGTGAGATGCAGGCAGCAATTCTTCTCTCGCTGGCTCCTCCTACTTGCTATGTAATTTACATGCCCACTTGAAAACACTGTACTCTTTCAAAAACGAGGAAGTGGTAGAGGTATACATCAAAATGACGTAAACCTCGACCAAATTTTCAACTTTATATTCAAATAACACAAAGAGAGGTTCATGTTGTTTTTGGGTGGAATTACCCTTTAAGGCAGTCAGACTGAGCAAGCACTAGTTCACATATTATAATTTACTGCTCTCTAAAAATTTCAAAAAAATTAAACAATTCCATCGAGGGGACGACAGGAGCCTTGATTCTCTATGCAAAGTGGTAGGGGCTATTTACAAAAACAAATTGACCACCTACAGCCATATCAAAAAAGCATCAGAACTTATCAAGTGATAGTCAAAGCGATGACGCCCACAAACGGACCTCCCTATTCACAGTCCCTAACCGTGTGTCCCCAACTGCCATTGCAGTCTTATTTCAACACCCATTACTTACTGTATTGAATACAATGCTCCCATTAAATCAGAAAAACAACTTATGGCATCCCAGTAGCCGAGCATGTATAATACCACCATACACGTACAAACATATATACACACCACACACACACACACACACACACACACATAGTAAAATAACAACCTAATTGTGCACACATGAAGAGATGAATAGAAGCCAGCTATCTTACTCTGGGACAGAGTCGCCGGTGTCCTGCCTCGTAGTTTTCGGCAGCTCTGCTCGCTCCCGCTGCCCAAGTCAACCAGCTGCCAACAACCTCTGCCCTTGTTGTCACGGCGATCCAGCCTCAGCCGCAGCCTGACGCTCTGCACTCCGACAATGTTGGGTATCCAGGATACGGGAGAATCTTCAAGATCCCTGCCTCGAAGTCTCATACCAACAGCGCGCCACACTTGGAGTACAGCATTACACTGAAAACATACGGACAGAAAAAAAAAAAAAGAAAAAAAAGCCTACAGTCAAACAGCTGCCTCTGTGGGAGGCCAACAGCCAGTCATCGACACAAAAAGAATGTGATTTTTGCATATGTATGAGATCCAGCTGAAAAAACATATCATTTCTGATTAACTTAGCATTTTTTTTTTTTATTCACCAAATCAAAGGGAGAAACACGTGAAATTATGATTCATTCTTTATATTCTCGGATTTGGATTGATTAAAGTTTGTTTGGTTTGGTTCAGAACCCTGACTTTTAGACTTACACTCATCAGGATTACCTTAATAGTCAACTGTCACTTTGGACTGACGCATGACCTCACAGCACACAGTTGTTCTTTAACTAAGAACGCAAAGAAAATGTTCTGATGAAAATACAGTTCCAACAGTGAGTGTTCAGTATCTTTTCAACTATATTGTGTGTTTTGTGACTGCTTCCCTCTAAACTGATAAATACTGAACTGTTTTTCCTGGTCATTTTCAATCAGGTTTCACAAACAATAGGCCTACATCGTATATATGTTCACTGATAATTAATGTTAAATATTAATCATATTCCAGAGAAACCTTAAATTACATGCAATATCCATCATTAATGACATCACTTTACAACATTCAGACAAGGTAAAATATTCATAATCACGCAATCACTCAAACACCCACACTCATACTCACCCACCACTGGGTATGATAATTTGAAATTATTCTACATCATATAATATATGATACTTCTCCACAAACAAGAAAAAATTTACATGAGCAAAAATTAAGAAGTTTGCTGAAAACAAAAATAAATAAATAAATACATAATACAAATCTGCTTCAGGATGGAATAATTATACGTCCTAGCCTGCGCTTCACAGATTGAAACAAGCAACACTCCAGAGGCCAAGAGGACAAATTCCACATCCATAAAATATGCAAGCCTCCCCAGGCCTGGGGGTTATGAATTTAACAAGACGTCTTCCATAAATCACTTCCTGTAAGCTTCTCCGCTTTCCCGAGCATGTGCGGCCTTCCGGTTGGAAATCAGCGATAAACAGAGAGGACAATTTCCTTCTTCCATCTTTAATGACTGCTAGTTGCAGGGGACATCAGACTTGTTCGCTATCCCCACCACCACCACCACCACCACCTCCCCCCGTCCATCAGCATTTCCCATTCCACCGGAGTGAGAGATTTAATGCAGGAAGCTGGCTTTAACCTCAGACCTGGTTGAGTGGCTCTGGCATACTAAATATCGCACGCCTTCGTCAAAACACAGCCATCCAAAACTTCCCAATACGAGGCTGTCAGAGATGCACATTCGTCTCATTTCTAACGAGGAAACAAAATCACTCTGGACAACCCTGTATCCACTGCATACTGTACACGCAGGACATGGGTTCCCCAAATACTAGGGGAACTGGAAGCGTGGATCAGGATGTGATAAATACCGGCCAAAAATAACAAGGCGTTTTCTCATTGCTACAGGGTCTACCATGACCTATTTGCACAATTTTGGCACATTGTAAAGATAATTTTTTTTTTTTTAATTCAAAAAAATTAAAATTAAAATAAATTACATATGACAGAAAAATCAGCTCCACCGTTCATAACTGCACTTAATAGTCTGCTGCACTAGACAGAAATAACTGCTCCGCACGGCAAACTCTCCAGCCACTGAATCCCATTTTCACACTTACTTGCAAATATGATAAATGGTGATTAACATATATTTAAATTTGTTCAACATGGCCGCCGCGGTGGTACAGCGGTAAAGACCGACCGCTGACAGTTCAGAGTTGTACTCCGAATGAGTTCCGGGCGGGGGTCCCCGCGCCCCACGGCTCCTGCCCCGCCTGGGCGCGACAATTGTGGGGCGACAATTGTGCTTCCGGGGGGGGAGGGGGGGGGGAGGGGCTCCACTGAAGACCAAGGACCAGACGTGAGGCCACGTCAGGAGCTGCGCAGGAAGCTGCGCCTGTAGAGGACGTAGCAGTACCAGATAGACTCGGTGGACGGGGGACGGGGGCGGTGCAGCGGTGTGCTACACGTAATAATAATAAAATATAGGGGTGGGGAAAAAAAATAAAAAGAAAAAAATAAAATAAATTTGTTCAACATTTCGACAAACTGTTTTGATTCTTTTACAATCAGCAATATCGGCTCGTCTTGATGCCGAAATACATTGTAACATGTCACGTAGTGCACAAATGCAGAATTTCTCACTCAAAGCCGACGATCAGTCTCATTCCGATACTCCTGTCTAATACTAACGGGATCTCCATATGCCTGCTTTTTGCCCTGCAGTCCAGACTTTCCACATATCCATAATTAGAAATTATTGATTTGAGCGGAGCTCCACTTTAATCCAACGAGTCGCCTGCAACTCCACAAAAAACACAACGCTGCCGAAGAACGAATTACACAATGCAAACATTACAGCCCCCGTCACTCACGGCGAACCCATTAGTGTCACAATCACCAGAGTCAAGGCTGGCCTCCATTTTGTATCTAAAATAAGACTTCTCTCTCTGGCTGAGGAGTTTGGGCAGCAGCAGCCGCCACACGCAGTCCATTATCGCCATACCAGACTCAGGAGTCATTTAAATTTTTTATCTTATATTCTTTCGCAAAGAGAAGGGAAACAAAGAGAAAACATTTGGAATTTATTCTTTTTTTTTTTATTTGCATTATTATTACTGTCTTCAGACACAGCTACAAGGACTAAGACATGGGTTTGGGAATAAAACTAATTCCAATGTCTGGCAAATTATTTAAAAAATTTAAGTAATGCAAATTAGAATAATATCCTGCACAAAAGAAGCGATGTAGTTTGAAGTCAAAGTTGAGGTTGACTGAGGCCATTTCGCCAATTCTTATTACGGGAGATGGGAGAAGCAGACAATGTTCTTTTTCGTCCTGACATTTCGCTCGTCATTCAAAGTGAGTCATGAATCAGAAAGCACTAATCTGCCGATTTAAAACATCATCACGTGGCACTCATTCAAGGGTACAAAGGCAGTCGTGGCATTTACTTTCGTCCATTATTACTTTCACGGAGAGCGGACACTCGTGTCCGTGGTGACATCTCCAATTATGTAGCTGGATATTTACAATATGTAATTTTCATACATAGGAAAAATAGCTATATGAATATTTATATCACATATAATTATGTGCGACATGTATACATGTATTTGCACAAACATAATAATCCGACAACCTCACACCTCTCCCCTCTCCTCCTCACCGCGATCGGACTGCACTCCCGGTCCTTCTCTCTAAAACCAAGAACAAGCCTGAGGCCTTTGTTTTAGTTTTTTTTTGGAAGGTGTGCGGTTTTTGTGGGACAGCTTCCAGCTCTGCAAGAGATATACATGACAGCTCAGAGAGGGAATTAGTTACACATCCGTCGTTCCCCTTTTGTGCTCGGCTGATGCGGCCGTCTTTATTTATTCTAAACCTGACACCCCTCATTCCCCAGGTAGGGGAACTCACCCACTTCCTGTTTGGCCTTGTTGTTGCTGTGGCGACGACACGGTTATATTTAGTTTTTTCGTTCACAGTACGTTTGATCTGGCGATGACTTCCTGCAGTCTAGCCTCTTTTTTTTTTCCATTTCTTGGAGCCCTGTCTGTCTGTATTTTAATTTTCTTGTACGCCGTATTTAGAGTACGGAGATGTCGTACATGTAAACCAAGGGGCATGGCGCTTGTCCTTTAATCTTTCCCTCATTGGCGGTGCCTTCACTCAAGAACTAGCCCATGTAAGAAAAGCCATGACTGCCAAGATTTCATCTTAGACAAAACTAAATGAGTTAAACTTACATTATTATCAATACTCCCTATGATTAAATAGGCCATATATCACTATATTCACATTTTTTCATTATTAGTTAGCCCCAGAAGATCGTATAATTAATCATACCAGAAACATGTTACTATGTAGACCACAGAATGATTACAATATCATAATTAATACAGTACACATCAGAAAATGCCAATGAGGGGGGAAAAAAATGATGAAAACAAGTACAACAACCTAACTAGCACCGCAAAACGCCGCTGCACAAACGATGGAAGGACGCGAGAAGAACGAAAGCCAGCGCTAAACACCGCGCAGGCCCGTTTGGGCCGATCGTCGAGAAATTCGTCTCAGAAAACGCAGCAAGGCGCAGGAGCGCTCGTCCGAGCGCGCCGCGCTTTTTGATACGGAGAAATAACAATGGGGGCAAACAGCAGAGCCTCCGGGGCATTAAAACACATCATGAAAATCTAATTTACAATTTCAGTGCCTGGAAAATTTAATTCAGCACAACACAATCACCAGGAGAGCGCAATTTTATAAAACTGTGAAAACATTTTCATGCTCCGTACATAAAGCTTTTATGATAATCATCAGCAGTAAATTGATGCAAGGGTGTATCGCACATGCATATATATATATGCGCACATATATAGGCTCCGAATTATTGCGATGGAGAAACGCGCCGCCATGTTCTATTAACGACAGGGTTGCCGTCTCCTGTTTTTAAGAGCCAAATGAAATTGGGGTGGAAATTCCCCGGGCTCCAGCACCACTAGCCTTCTGACTTCAGGCAGTCTGAGGCTGAGGGGGTCATCACTTATCCAGATACTCTTTAAAACATTGTCACTTGGCATCTTGTCACGAGTGGTGAAGGGGGGGGGGGGGGAGAGGAGTGGGAGGGGAAGAGAGAGGAGGAGGGGGCGGTATTATTATTTTGGCTTCCCTTTCACCATAGGATGTCATTGTTAAAGCACAAATGGGAAGTGGCCCCCCAAGGCTGATACAATGAGACATGCGGACAAGCTGGTGGGCCCTCCCAGACAGCCCGCCTCTCTGCCAGAGATTTAAGAGCCTGTGCCGTGTAGCCACACATATTTCTAAAGCTACTTATCGAGCAGAAGAAAAAAATTTGAAAAAGAGAGAGGACATTTGTTTTTGGTTGAGAGGCTAAATACCTTCTGTGTCACTTTTGGGGATTGTCACAGCAGAAAGTGTCTGTAAAAACCTCGTCACAACGGTCTTTACTGAAGAGACGTCATCCTCAAGTGGGCTATTTCCTCATGTCTGGAAGACAGAATGACACACAGGGGCGTCGGTTTGAGGAGAAAGTGGGACAAAAATCGATTCCTGCGAAACGAGGGCCAAAAACAAAGTGTGTTCAGGGAAAATGTAATGAGAGTACTTAAAGTGGTGCAGAACAAAAGTTGAACAGCAAATTTAATTTCCTTTCAACCACTTATTGAACCCTTATTCAGGGTGCAAAATTAACACCAGCTACAAGCTGGCAAAATTTAGATCGTGGCATGGTGACATTTTTTACTCTAGCAGCCACTTTGGCCGGTAGCCTAACCAACCAGATTGTGTTATATTGTAAAAGGTAATGTGGCTGGTAAAATGTTGAAAATGGCTGGTGGTTTTTAGAATCCACAAGCCACTCTGGCCAGTGGGTGAAAAAGTTCATTTCATACCCTGCATCAAGAACGCACGTACAACGGTTCTGCAAAAATTAACATGCATCCACTGTTCCAAATTCATATTCATGATTTAAACATTGCCTGTTTGGTAGCCTAAATCATGTTTTGAATTTTGCATATTGGATGAAGCCAGTAATAAAAAAAATATTATATTTCAAATTGTAGTTGTGACACTTTTCTACAATTATTTTTTCTGCACTCTAAATAAATATAACAACTGAAACTCAACAAAAACAAATTAAAGAAATGGGCCCATTTTACTGACACAATTAGCTTAAAAAATCCAATAAGAGGTTCTTGATTTCAGCTTGACAGAGACCACTCCTGCCACCTTTGCACTGGCAACCCTTTGGATACAAATTTTGGTGTGTGCTCAGAAGAACTAGAAACGTTGTGCGGCATTTTTGCTAAAGTTTTGCCTGTCCAGCAAGCCCAAGAGCGGCTCAGTCTTGCTCTAAATAAATGTTTAAGCTCTCACTGATTATGTTCCGCACGCTTGTTTAGAATTCGAGTTTAATACACTAATCATACATGCACACTCCATGGAGCCTCTGGAAACTACATTCCCAGGATGAGTGGCAGAAAAGCACGTCGGTGAAAAATAACAGCCGTGAAGATGAGAAAAAGAGTCAGCAAAACCGAGTGAGGAAGACTACCAGACGGGAAGAAAGCGTGCCGGCACAATCACACAGCACACAGGTAGCTGGAGCGACATTCCAGGACGTTGGGATTTGGAATACATTGTTTTTTTAACAGAAATGAGGGAAGTGATGTGCTGCTGGTAACAGTGCAAGCATCAAACAGGCCCAAGCCCGTTGGTCTCCTATCTGCATCAAGCACAGCATTCCCCACCAAAGGTATGCTTCAGGCAGCCTCATATTTTTTTAGGAGGCTTCAGAAAAAAGTATTAAGCCCAACAGTAAGTATGGAATATTTTTGTCCAACCCATAATTCAATTCACCAAAAAATAATCCGATGTACAGACGAAAGTCATGGGTTTCAGAATGGGTAAGACCAGCGGGAGAAATAACTGCTTGACCAGGAAACGCAAGTAGGTAGAGAGCCTTGGGCTGACAGTGAGGAATGGACGCAGACCAGCCATCACCTGATATCTATTAATAATAATCTTTGACCACCACACTGTGGCCTTAGGAATATATCCCAACTCAAGGTGAAACCATACATTTCCTAATCAATTACAATGATGGCTCTGCAAGAGTCATTAACAGCACAAGCATGGGCACGCTCAGTGATGCGACACACGCATTACTTTTTTAAATAATAATAAATAGCCTCAACATTTGACACGTGCCATCAGGAAAAGCTCTTATTCACCCCTCAGTCTTCCATCTTACGTCAGGTGTGGTGAACCCAGTGGTGTTTAAACACCACTTTGCAAACCTCTGTAAACATCACTTTTTATTTTGAATCAAAGCCTCCTTCAAGCAAGGTAACCTTGTTAAAGTAAAAAAAAAATAAAGTAATTCAATAGTTTGGGCAGCCAGAAAATACAATACAGCAAACAGATGTCAACCATCTACTTTACCAAATTACTTCTTCTTTTTTTTTTTGTAAGTGTTTTATCTCTATAATTTGCAAAACAGCAGGAAAGATCCAAGCACCTTAAGGCTTAATAGACTGATACCACACACAAGCATTGGGAAAATCATGTAAAGAGGAACAGATTTGACTCTTTTTAAAACATCTTGAAATCACACACACAAAAAAATAAATAAAAAAAACATTTATAAAAAAAAATAAAAAAATAAAAAAATAAAAAATAGTGCACTATACAACCTCTGAACTCAACAAGCACGACTATGAACTAAAATAAAATCACAAAGTGAAATTGCAGCACAAGATTTCACAACAAATCTTAACAAGAATGCCAAGGACTTGCACAATTCAATACACTGTAGCTATGTCAATACAATAATATAAAACGTAACTGATTATACAGCTATCAAACTTGTCCCAGGCCTGGCCTTGGTACTGTCCTATTTCGATATCTATTTGGCCCTGAGTACCTACTCTGAACAGTGTAGGAGAAAAACAATCCACAATCCATTTAATTTCAGCAATGCAAGCAAACATGTTTCATTCCCTTATTTTAAAAATGGTATCCACCACTAAACTAAACGGACCTCAACTGATGTTTTTTTATTTCAGCCAAAGACGGTTTTATGGGATTTGCCCAGCACAGACCCCGCTTGCTGGAGAGGGGTTTTTTGAAAAGTTTTGGAATGGGGGATTGGCTCCTTAACCCTTTCAGCTGTAGACTCGCCAGCAATCTGTCAGGCTAATAATAATTGTTACAAATATCCACTGATTCATCTTGGCACTTGGCCTCGGGGTATACACACAAATGCCTTTGAACTGTTCATTTAGAAGATCAGAGCAGCCTTGCCATGGTGACGGCCTTCCATACAAATAGGTTAAATGTTTGGGAATCTGAGGGGGGGGGGGAGCAGTTTTCAACACTCCGACAAACCTTCCGTCACCTATTCTACCACACGACAGACAAACAGATTACCTAAATATTTCTTGAAATGCATAAAGAATTTTGTGATCAAAAAAAGTAAAAGAAAAAAAAAAAAACATTTACAGTGTTCAGCTAATCTTTGTGGAAAAAAAGATATGCATGTGCATGTCGAGAGCTAGGTATCTAGAAGTTAAAGGCATTCAAAAGACAAAAATCAAAAAGAGAAACAACCTTTGAAAGTCACAAGGCTTTCTACTTTCTCTGTTTTTAACATAGAGAAAATAAAAAATGTAAATCTAATAACACTATAGGCTACAACCAATCCTTATGTTCCACTTATTTAGCCAATATCTAGCATGAACAGACAGAGGAAAAGGTGAGCAAGCTTGTCTAAAAAGCCAGCACTTATTAACTGGTATTAATTATGTTTTAAATACCAGTTTATACACATTAGCTAATAAATGAGGTACACAAACATGAAACTACAAACCATGTTCTGAAGTTCTACAATATAATTCAGTACGCCAATGTTTTACAGAAGGCTAATTGAAATGCATGTACAGGCCTAAATGTATGGCCTTTTAAAACCAAGCCTACCACAGGCCAAGCTAATATAACGTTAATTTTGGTTTCCCTCCTACTTGCACTATACGTGAACTGTACCGTTATTTACATTAAAATGTGTTAATAACTCTAAATATGCTAAGGCATTATTACCCGCTGTTCATAAGCCCACCCAGAACAGCATTGCCGTTAAATCCATGTAACTTATGCATGCATAAATTCCCGTTTAGCGATAACTTATACATTCAATGCAAAAATGCTAGCAAATATAAGTTATATAGCTTTGTATAAAAAGGCTTAATGCTTAAATAAATCAGTAACACACAAAAGAATCCGACGAAAGATAAACAGTTTCCCCAGACTCAAATAAACCACTGTGGGAGGTTATATCGCTAAAGGTGGGGCATCCATTCGTTAAAGATGCAAATCGTTCTGATATTAATTATAAAATCAACATCCTTAGATTTGTCAACTTGTTTAGTAACGTTAGCTAGTCAGCCGACAACGTTTATGTTCATAGCTATGTTAGCAGACGTTAGAGCACTTATTCTCAATTAAAATGTAATTCGCAGGATAAAGTTACACAGAATGCCCATCACGTGTAACGTTAGCTAAATAATGCCAAATAACAAGTTTTTAATTACGTTGTTATTTTTATTTTTTATAAATCTAACGTAGCTTACATGGTAAAATATGAATAAGCTGAGCTGGCGACGTTTCCAAGAAGACCGAACTGCAGACATTTTAGAAAGCATAAAAGTACAAAGTTATGCTGCTGGTGTAAAATGAATGCAGCATTGCAAGCAGCTGCCACGATCTGGCTGCTGTTAGCATGTCAGCTAGCATGTCCGCTAGCGTACACGTTTCATCAACGATGCGACAGTTCAAATCAAATAGATTTGGGAAGACGGTGAAATGATCCATGCTACCAAGCTAGCCAGCGTCCGTCCATTTCCTCCAGATAAACGACTCGTGCATGATTTGCAACGCAGAGTGTTTTCGTAGTCCGCCCTTTTACTGCTAATAATGAAATCTAAGGTTGACGATTCAAAAGCAGGAAGCGTAACGTTAAAGTCTTTACCTGTGTGCCGTTATGGGAACGGTCCTTTTATTTTCGGTCTGGCGGAGTATTACCTGCACGGCGCGTCTCTCGGTGTGCAGCTGGACTGCGGGCTCAATTTCGCGTGTATCCCAGATATGCAGATGCTTCGGCGAGCACCGTGGCCCGGCTACAGCAGCCGAGTTCAACTGCAACAAGAACCTGCTGCCAAGTCACCTCTCACTCCGGGGAGCTAATTACACCGTGTCGCTTTGATGGATAAAAAAACAAACACATTTTGATGTTGCTAGATATGCAAATCGTTTTCAGGAGAAAGACTCGTATAGGATTTCTGACTGTCTGTAAAACTATTTCGCAGCCACCTGCAGGGGCCAGCGAAACAAACTGGAAGCGCGTAGGACAGCATTGGGTCAAATATGATCAACCCCTTTCGAGAGCGCAACCCCCCCTTTGCTTCCCTTATGTTTGGGTGACGGCTCGTCGTCGCGTGCATAAAGCCACCTATGATAACTACAGAGATATTGTTTAACATGTGAATGACGGAAGTAGACATTCAGTTCTGCAGCACCTGAAACGTCATTAATGGGGGGAGTGGGGAGAGCCAAAGTCCTTAAGATATCACGATCTTGTGGTGTCGGTTAGGTTACTTGAGCGCGGACTGACCTTATTTATGTTCTTCCACAGTTTGGGGTTGCAGAACTCTAGTTTATCCGCACAAATCTCGGGAGTGCAGAACGACGAACGTCTTCAGCAGCTGCAGCCATCTCCTTGCCCGAACATCTGGATAACAGTCTGCCAAATAAACCAACTGAGCCATCCTTCGATTAGGCTATAGGCGTAACGGGAGACTTGTTTAAAAACTTCATTAACCGCTGTTCCTTTTTGTTTAGCCACATACATTCCCATTATAGTGTAATTAGGCATTCATATAGTATGCCTATATGAGTCGAGCTACTGGATAACCTATGCGCAAACTGAGACTGCAGGGAAAAACGAAAGCCAAAAAAAACACCCGAGTGAAACAAACCTGTATTATAATCAAATTAGATTAAAATTGTATAATTTCGATGCTTTTATTCAACCCTCAGGTGTGTATTTGTTTTATAGTTTAATTCTGGCCACAGGGAAGCTCGTGTAATTATTTAGTTCTGTTGCAACTGTAGTACTCAGAAAACTATCACCTTCCACACCGGAAAAATTGAGAATGTGTAGCCTTGTGCTATGAATCGGTGCACATTAAATCGGGTAGAGGTGGGTTTATCAGCTTACAAGGTGGCGGTTCGTTTTAAGATTATTTTCGCTTTTCTAACATGGTAAAAACAGGGGTTTTCGACTGCAATTATTAGCCTACTTCGGATTGCGTCCCCCGTAGATTGGCTAACATTAGGCTATTTAGGCAAAAAAAAAAATTCCCTTGCATAAAGTCAATTAAGTTTTTAAGGCAATGATGATTTAGAAATAACCCCCGTGAGCTAGCCTACGTTTCTCATAGAAAGCTAGAACCCACTTAAATTTTGTGTAGCCTAATTTAATAATAAAAATACAGTAGCCTCTTATAAATTGACTGAGACATCCATTGTTCACACCGCATTGCGAGTAGCTACTTCAGTAACCCCTGCACCTCCGGAGTAGCTATAGGTTTGTGAATATGCATGCCAACCTGCTCGCGAATTAGCGGGTTTTCATTGCCTTTTATGGACCTAAAGAGTGCCACGCCTGAAAATAAATAAATGTAGTTTAGCTGATGAGATTTAGTTATGGAAGATTTTACTGGCTGTTATCTAGCGTGAACAATAGAGGTCTCGCTAAATAACAGCCAGTAAAATCTTTTTTAAAAACGAAATATTTTCGTTTGTTGTAGAAATAATTGATTAGATCGTTTTGTGCGACGAGGTGACCTGAAGTGCTTATTTGCAGTCCTTTGGGAAAATAAAAATGCTGGATTTAACAGGCTAGATGAAGATGCGTACCAGTGCACAGTTGCCACTGATTTGTGGATAGCCACATTTAAAATACGTTTATGGTGGTCATGAAGTTCAGAAAATGGTTAGCCGTCATGTTTTCATGAAAACAAAAAATTACACGGCAACACGTTAATGCAGTTCTTTTACACGCGAGCCTCCGAATCTGCCATTGGCACGTGTTAGTTAAAAGCCTTATCCATATAGACCTGTCAGTCATACCAGACAGAACCTGCAGCGGCCGTGACCCAGGTGTCAGTATTTCCGCCTGAAGTACCGTCTTCAGTAATTGGCAATGAGATCATTATTCTTGTGTGTTGGATACAACAGGTTGACAACATAATCTTGTGTGATCCAGCATCACTTTTATCTCTGCGAGAAAAAGCTGAATCAATACACAAACAGGCTGTTCTCTCTCTCCCTCACACACGCACACACACACACACTAAAATATCACATTAAAATGTAGGCTAAACATGAGTACTATACTCAGGTCAGTGTGGATGGGGGAAAAAAACGCTAAAAGAGAGAGAAAATCAAACTAATATCTGAAAGACTCCACTCATCAAAGGAACCCATTACAAACTGCCAAGTGCAGGAACCCAAACCGACTAGAGCTGTCGGTAACGCAGCAAAACACATCCTCGCGATGACCACATACATCACGGTAAGTCAAACATCAGCATATTTAAGTGGTCAGCTCAAAAGTTACCAAATCCTCCCATTTAAGCCCACAAGTATTGAGAGGGGTCACTCCACGGTCAATTTAACACAGAAACGCCCATACAGTTTTTAAATGCAATCACATACCTATGTGGAGATGGTGCCAGACACACAATTTGTCATCCCAACCACACAACACTACACTGCAAAGACCAATCCACAATTCAATACCCCGTTTGATCAAATTTCATATCAGCATGCACATGGACACAATCTCTCTCCTCCCAAACTCTCCTTTCCCTCAAAAGAAGACGGATAAATTAAATAAAACTTACATTTTAATTGTCATTGGTTAACACATCAGAACACAAAAAATTGCGAACCAGTAATCTTTGCTTTATTCTACCTTGGGAGAGAGAGAAAAAACAAAACATCTAATTTTTACCATTTTATTTGAAATGATTTAAATACAAATATTATATATTTTCCATTTACAATGACAGTTTTCTTGTAAACAAAAGTGGCAGATATTATTGGGTAATTATTCTTATTTGGCCTGTAAGGATTTAGACTGTATTCATGTAAATTAAGTACTGTATGTTACTGCAGTTTTAAATACAGCATGTTAGCTAATGCTACATTCTTGCAGATGAATAATACTTTAGCACAATAATTTTGTAGATATCCTGTTTGAATATTGATTTTACAGATTGGTGCTTGTGACAGGGCATGCAGTCTTCCTGGAACCCTTTTCCCTCCAATAGTACATTTATGCTATGGAGGGGGAAAAAACCCAAAACAAAAAACAATTTCTATCATTGTGAGTCACTACCAATGTTTAGTTTATTACGTAGTTTCCAGAAAAACTATAAAATACATAAGTCTACTAGGTTCAGGGCCTAGCCTATGATGATAAATTCAAACTGGTAAAAAACAAACAAAGAAATAGGATCTGAAAGTGTGTCCTGCTAGTTACATTTCATACAATTTCTACATTTTAGACAAATGTCCAATCAGGTGGAAATCAGCTTCACACCAATTACCTGTGACCTACAGGCTTACCTGTGACCTACAGGCTTACCTGTGACCTACAGGCTTACCTGTGACCTACAGGCTTGCCTGCAACAATTTCAAATCTCACTTTTTTATTAAATTCTTTTTTGTTTTTTAATATTAGAGAATTACCGACATTCCCTAACCGGTAATGTCCCTCTATTGCGTCTATGCATTTCTGATGTCAGCTGTGCAGTGCCTAACGTACTTAATGCCGCTCACTGAACGCATGGTCCCACTGAACGCTTGTGTTCAGCGAATGTCCCCCCCCCCCCCCCCAAAGCATTCTCTTCTCTCTGAAATATTCACTATGGTTAAGCTATGCTGTGTGCCAAGCTCCTACTCTTTGGGCAACTCATTAAATAAAAAAATAAAAATTATTTGCTCACCATGAGAAACCCAGACCTATTTTAAATGTTTTTTCTTAAACTACAACAGTGAACTCGTGGTAAATAGAAACTGACCTGATACAGACCAATGAGGCCGGACATTATATTGGGAGTGAGATTTGCTTCCATTCTCACATCGCTTCAAGTACTGCTCGCATTCTCATACTTGCCTGTGCCTTGAACTCAACCTAAAGGCAGCTTGAGAGCGGTAAGGCCTTTTCCTTTTACGTCCCTTAAAGGCCAACCTTTCCTTGTCCTTTACTCACTCTGCAGTACTTAGGCTAGGGCTAGGAATTATCGAATAACCGTTATGAAGAACACAACACAGTTTGGATTATTAAAAACTGAAATGAAGGCCAAGAAGAATTCAGTGGGGAAAGGGGGGTGGGGTTAATTCTCCTAAACAGGTGCCTTCTACATGTGACTTTACACTCGGGTGTGGTAATCCTGCAATTTTATAAGGCATTGCAGAGGAAGGGACTGACTGGAATGTTCTCATGATAAATCACATCTGCCCTCACACGCTTCTCACACATTTCAGGCTAGGACGTGCCGACGATAACCGAAAGCTGTCGGCACTGCTCAAAAACCCCAAACTTTGACGAGTCTGACGGGAGAGATCGGACACGTAGACGCCCCCCGGGTCACTGGCTCTACAAGGTTTTTTTGTTCGTTTTCCCTTCAAGCTGAAGTCGAGTGCCACTTAACTTAGGAAAGCTGAATAGAACTTCATTGTACAACTTTTGTTGTCAGGGCCTCAACCGTTAACGGACCGTAGTACCATTCAGCCCTGACCGTTCTAAATGGCTCTGAATGAATACACTGCGTCAAAGAACAAAAATTCTTCAAAAGATTTGTACGTGTAGGAGCACCGAAAACCAAAAATGAGCACGTGAAGAAGCAGAGCGAATACCAACAGGAGCTTTACAATCCTAAGTTTGAGTGTGGGGGAGAGCAGTCTGATCACAAGAAAACGGGGTCCACGGTGGAATGTCCATTTTAAGTCTTAAAGTAAAAACCCAAGTGTAAAGTGCCAAGGCCAAGTTGGGAATGAACCGTTCCTGGCTCTTTGTGAAATTCCAGAGAAAAACATCTGACAAGAACGGAGCCGGGTGTGTCCGCACTCCCATGTGATTTAACGGAACGCAGTTTTGTCACACGTGCTGTGAAAATACAACAATCTACAGCCAGAAAACCCTCTAGAAATCCAAACAGACAACATTGAACTTTTTTTTTTGTGTAATTTTTTTTTTTGGCGTTTTTTGTTTTGTTTTTTAAAGCAAGTGGCTCACATTATTTCCACTTTTTAAACAGACCTGTTGAACACTAAAACTACAAAGTAAAAAATTCAACCTTCTCTTCTTTCAAAAAAAAAAATAATAATAATTTTACAGGCCAGTTCTGTTTTTTTATTTCTTTAAAGGAGGCGGGGCACAGGTAGCTCCGTCTGCACCTCCAAAAACCACAGAGGAGGCGAGGGGCCCGGGCTGGACGTGTCTGTAGCCTCTGGGGGGGGGGGGGGGCTGCACTGTACGAGGAGATATCCCACAATGCACTGCCTGCTCCACATCCTGACACATACAACAACCATCACTTCAGACTCACTGGGGGTGTCTGGACTGGGTTTTTTTTTTTTTTTTTTTACCCTCCATTTAAGTAATTTAACAAACAGGCAGAGAGAAAAAGAGACCGCCCCATGTGTAACTCTGCTTGGGGACTGGGTGAGTCGTTCTCATCATAACTGTCAGCTGAGTCCAGTGCGTTGGGTGGGTGGGTTGTGGGTCGGGTGGTGATTGGGGGGGGTTAGAGGTGAGGGAGGGGTGGTGGTGGGGGGGGGGGGGGCAGTCCGTTGTTTTCACAGGGCTAGTCGTGGTCCTCGTCTTCATCTTCGCTCTCTTCGATTCCGTCGCTGTCTTCCTGGTCCTCCTCTTCCTCCTCCGTCTCTGGGATGTCCCACTGTGGGTGGTTGTCCAGCATCTGCTTCGCCTCATGGACCTCCAGCTGTGAGAAAGGGGCGGGGTCACAGGAGTCAGGCTGAGCCAATCGAAATCGCAAGGGGGGCTTAAACATGCAATTCCCTTTAAGGGCTACATTCTTTCCCTTTTTGTTTGTAAACAAATTTTCATTGAGTTTCCTGTAACTACAGACATAAAAGATGAGAATAATTAATCTGCCCAAATCTATAAACCTATACTGAGAGACATAAACCAATCATATTAAATCTCCTACAGATTTCATGAACCTATTCCATTGTGTAAAACTGCTGCCTTTTTAATATTTCATGACATCATTATGTTAATAAAAAAAAATTTAAGTAAATATCCACCTACCTTTAATGGCTTAATTTGATCTAACCCCAAGTAGGAATCCGATCTCAAAATCACGGAATACTGATAGTTTCCGGTTTTTGACGGAGCAGGAAATTTCAATTCCACCTGTTAAAACAAGTCAGCATTTCTCAAATCTGCGCCTGGTGTCAAATAAAATAATAGTTGTACCAGGATAAGAGTTTCATGACTTAATATAGTAGATTCATGATAGAACATCAACACACAATACATTACTGTCTTTGCAGTAACTATCCCATTATTAATAACCACAGATTGTTTAATGGTATGTCCAAATGATGAAATTAATTAACACATGTCCAGAGAAACTCTCCACTTTGGACAATATTCACAAAGCAACGTCATTCTAAGGGTGTCCATCAATCTTCCTAATGCCAGTTTCCTTTCAGCAGTAAATCTAATGCTAATGGACCCAGATGAGCATTAGGGTCCAGGAAGCCAACGTTTCAGCCCCCCCCCGCCACCCCTCAGCTCAGGATGCCTCGCAGTTCTGCCGCGTGATTGGTCCTTTTCCCCTCGGTGTCGTTCGTCGGTTTGGTCCCACGCTAATAGCGTTAGCGCCGACCCCGGCTTGGAGAACGGCAACAGGCTGCCGCCATCACAGTGCGCGCCGTGCTCTCTAAAGCCACTAACGGTTAAAGAGGGGGTGGGAAAAAATTTAAAAAGCGGCATCCGCTTTCCAGCGGAGCTGCCAAACAATACGATATCGCGAGCGCGTGGACCGCGTCGTATAACGCGGAGAATCGCGCATGAAGTGCGACGTCAAAGCAGGAGCCGCAGTCAAAACAAACTCTCCTCAGACCGGGGTTCTGGCGCTTTAAGAGCCTGACGCGGCAACGCATAGGTTGCCTAGCAACTAATTATGGAAGGAGGGAGAATGGTCTGTGGAAGCAGTCTCTTCGCCTTTTAGAGGCTTAAAAAAAATTTAAAGATTCTGAAATTCAGAAACCCTTAATATGAGAAACGTGTCTTGTGTGTGGATTTGGCTAATTACCAGAACAGCACACGCTTCAACGTTTGTGGAAGAGAACCTTGGTGCTGTAGACCAGGAAAAATAAATAACTTATCCACTGAGGTGTGTGCGTGTGTGTGTGTGCCCTCCCCTAGCAATAGCATTGAAACATGTCCCTTTAGAGAGGAAAACCTTCACAACAAACACACCGTGCCCCCCCCCCAGCTGTGAAGATGGCAGCTCTATGCTGTGGCCTTCATTTTGAGAAAAGAGCAGCGCCCACCTCTTCTGTGTCTTTGAGAGTACAGACATGATACGGCATCGACACCAGCGTCTGCTCTTTCCTGTCTGCAATATACAGCCACCACCATTCCTGCTTCTCCTGCAGCAAACAGACACATACAACTGTGAGTCTGCACGCACGCACGCACGCACGCACGCACCAGCTACATTAAACGCATACGCTTCACCTACATTAAACACACACACACGCACGCTTCACCTACATTACACACACACACACGCTTCACCTACATTAAACACACACACACGCACGCTTCACCTACATTACACACATACGCTTCACCTACATTAAACACACACACACGCACGCTTCACCTACATTACACACATACACACGCTTCACCTACATTAAACACACACACACGCACGCTTCACCTACATTAAACACACACACACGCTTCACCTACATTAAACACACACGCACGCTTCACCTACATTACACACATACGCTTCACCTACATTAAACACACACACACGCACGCTTCACCTACATTACACACATACGCTTCACCTACATTAAACACACACACACGCACGCTTCACCTACATTACACACACACACACGCTTCACCTACATTAAACACACACACACGCTTCACCTACATTAAACACACACGCACGCTTCACCTACATTAAACACATACACACACACGCTTCACCTACATTAAACACACACACACGCACGCTTCACCTACATTACACACATACGCTTCACCTACATTAAACACACACACACGCACGCTTCACCTACATTACACACACACGCTTCACCTACATTAAACACACACACACGCACGCTTCACCTACATTAAACACACACACACGCTTCACCTACATTAAACACACACGCACGCTTCACCTACATTACACACATACACACACACGCTTCACCTACATTAAACACACACGCACGCACGCTTCACCTACATTAAACACGCACGACCTACATTACACACGTACACACGCACGCTTCACCTACATTAAACACACACACGCACACAACGCTTCACCTACATTAAACACATACACGCACGCACCCCCACCCCACGCTTCACCTGCATCAAACACACACACATCACGCTTCACCAACATTAAGCACACACACACACAAAAAACTGTAAACACACACACCCCATGCTTCTCCTGCAACAAACGCGCAACTGTGCACTCACACACTTGCACGCACTCATATCATTTATATTGTGCATTTTAAAAGAAACACTGTGCATATATATAAATATATGTGTGTGCGTGCAAGCGATGCAGGTGAAGTGTGGGGTGTGTGTGTTTGTGTGTGTGTGTGTCCACGTGAGTGCATGCGTGCGTTTGATGCAGGTGAAGTGTGGGGTGTGTGTGCGTGTGTGTGTGTGTCCGCGTGAGTGCATGCGTGCGTTTGATGCAGGTGAAGTGTGGGGTGTGTGTGTGTGTGTGTGTGTCCGCGTGAGTGCATGTGTGTGTTTGATGCAGGTGAAGTGTGGGGTGTGTGTGTGTGTGTGTGTGTGTGTGTGTGTGTGTCCGCGTGAGTGCATGTGTGTGTTTGATGCAGGTGAAGTGTGGGGTGTGTGTGTGTGTGTGTGTGTGTCCGCGTGAGTGCATGCGTGCGTTTGATGCAGGTGAAGTGTGGGGTGTGTGTGTGTGTGTGTGTGTGTGTGTGTGTGTCCGCGTGAGTGCATGTGTGTGTTTGATGCAGGTGAAGTGTGGGGTGTGTGTGCGTGTGTGTGTGTGTCCGCGTGAGTGCATGCGTGCGTTTGATGCAGGTGAAGTGTGGGGTGTGTGTGTGTGTGTGTGTGTCCGCGTGAGTGCATGTGTGTGTTTGATGCAGGTGAAGTGTGGGGTGTGTGTGTGTGTGTGTGTGTGTGTGTGTGTCCGCGTGAGTGCATGTGTGTGTTTGATGCAGGTGAAGTGTGGGGTGTGTGTGTGTGTGTGTGTGTGTGTGTGTGTGTGTGTCCGCGTGAGTGCATGTGTGTGTTTGATGCAGGTGAAGTGTGGGGTGTGTGTGTGTGTGTGTGTGTGTCCGCGTGAGTGCATGTGTGTGTTTGATGCAGGTGAAATGTGGGGTGAGTGCATGCGTGCGTGTGATGCAGGTGAGGTGTGGGGTGTGTGCGTGTACATGCATGTCAGCCGGGACAGACTGAGCATGTGCGACAGGGACTCACCTCAGGGTAGTAAAGGCTGTAGACGGGATGTGTGATCTTTGATTTGGTCTCTAGGAGAGCCTTCTCTCTACGCTGAATGCTCTGCTGTAGAGCCTCCCATTCCTGCGAGACAGTTAGAGACAGTGAGAGAGAAAGAGGGTAAGAGAGAGAAACAGAGAGACAAGAGAGAGACAGGGACAGAGAGAGAGAAGAGAGAGAGAGAGAAAGAGACAGAGAGAGCATGCAAAGTTCACACCCACAGCATGTACACACTACTTACTCTGTAATACCACTGTGGCTCATTACTACATACACTACACAACACAACACAATGACTGGAACAAGCCATCCAAGCCCATCTTGGCTCGTCATTGGCCTGTTATTTGGAGTGAATCTAATACCACATTACGAATCAATCTGTTACCGCCCTGAACCATTCACAGAATTATCCCACAATGAACAAGCTCAAACAGCCACATAGGGCACAAAACTGAGCTTTAGCCGAATATCCTTCCCCTCAAACCCGCCCACCCCACACCCCTCACCCCCCACCCCCCCCAACTTGTAACCCCCCGTGCCTGCCCCGCCGCTAAGACACTGACCTCCTCGTCGTCTCCGCCTATCTCGTCCACCTCAGTGTCGCTCTGCTTGTCGCTCTCCTCGTCTCGCTCGCTGGGGGAGTCCTTGTTGGCCTCGCCCTCTTCCGAGTCGCTGCCCTTGTCCGACGCGTCCTCGTCTTCCTCTTTAGCGGGCGTGGAGGCGGTGGCGGCGGCGGCGGTCTCCTGTGCAGCCGCGTGAAACGGGAAGTGTTCATCACCACGGCGACACGCAGGCCTTTAACTCAGGCTCACACCTTCATATAGCATTAATAGCACTGGAGAAGCCATTAAGTGATAGCCAGGCAACTTGGCAAACTGGACTATAACGTTTAGCGACGACGTGAGTTAGAGAACCTCCTGGCACAGCACAGCGCCTTCCAGACATAGATCATTTGGATCTTGCGACAAAACCAGCTTTACTGCATGCAAATGTAGAGGCCATGTTCATTATGCAATATTATGGCCTCTGAATGACCAATACCAAATCCTTCTGATGTGGACAGTATGAGAAATTTCCAGATATATAATAAAAATAATAATTTAATATCTCATTTAATATATTTTTGGTTAATTATAAATAACCATTAAAAAAAAATTTTTTTTGATTATATAGGGTATTTGCCTTTAGCCAATAGTCACATTCACATTCTATTGTGGATTTTTTTTTTGTGAGCTGGTCAACACTGGGTAGACCAATCTGCTACCACCAGACAAAATGGCCGAAATAACAGCTGAAAGAGTCTGGCGGTAAATGGAGCGGAGAAGCCGGGGTGTAGTGTAGGGTAAGTAGCGGTTTCCTCGGTATGGCCTTACGTTGCCCGCCACGTTCCCATTGGCCTGCTTCTGCTTGTCGGCCTTCTGCTGCTGCTGGCTGTCGGCCTTCTGCTGCTGCTGGCTGTCGGCCTTCTGCTGCTGCTGGCTGTCGGCCTTCTGCTGCTGCTGGCTGACGGCCTTCTTCTTCGTCAGTTTCTTCTTCTTCGACTTGGACGCCTTCTTCGCTCCTTTGTTCTTGTTCTGCCAAACTTTGGTTTTGCTTTTGCTGGCGTCGCCCTGCGGAGACGAAAAGGAGACATAAAAACTATTTTTCCACGAACAGAAACATCCCCCGCCATTGTTCCGATGACAAACTCAAGGACTTTTCAAGGACCTTCAACAAATTCCACTAGTTTTCAAGGACCTCGTTAGTACACGAACGACCTTATAACGTGGTTTTAGTAACATTTTTTTCTACTGACTGACAGTCCGGCCCTCACAATGTACACAATTTATCAGGATGGCCGCATGCTTTGGAAAACAGGACACCGATGTTGTACAGCTTTTTAATAGCTGTGGAAAAAGATTTATAATCAAGCGTTTTCACAAAGTTCCTTAATTCCTCCACATTCAAAATACCACACTTATTAGGTCTTCGAGAACCCATAGGACTAGGGGGGTGACCCATAATTTTAATTTTAGGACCAGTCCTGAAAAACAGCCGCTCACTGAACCTCCAGCTTGTCACCGCTGCACACCCCTGGCTTCTGAACTCTAAAATGCACCCTCCGCCATAACCCACGTGCAAGAGTGCATGGACGATATTGATACACGATACAATATTAATATTGGTTAATATGAAGGTAGCATTAACATTTTAAATAAAAAATTTTAATTTGGAAAATTAGCCAGTCGGCCGGCTGATGTGTACCTACCCCTTCCTCAAGGGGGGCATCTTCTCCTGGGCACTGGTCCTGCTCCTTCTCAAACAAGTCCTTTAACCACAGAAACACACCATCTCAGAAAACTGAAACACAGGCCTTTCGCCGCAATAAAACCTCTGAACCTGTCCGTTTCTACCTGTACTACACACAAAATACACCTGCCTGTTCTACCTGAGCGTTAGAATAGACGTGCTTTCATCTTCCTCCTGTACCAAACGTTAAATACATTTTCCAATCGAGAGTTACCGTGGGCTGGCATTAATCCTGAATGGAAAGACTTGAGATTAATGGCAGCTCAAATGCATTCGAAATAAATGAGGGGGATCTGCATGTCTGCTAATGAGCATAGCAATTAGCGCCAGCGCTGGTGCAGTTTAATAAACAAAGAGAGCACAGCAGGTTGCTTCTGTTGTGCAGAAATAGCAAATATTCCCATTACTTGACTACATCTGCACAGGCCAGGAAACATGGAACAGACGGCAAAAGGGGCTTGGCTGCACCTGAGAGCTTGGCTCACAAACAGCAAACGCCACCTTGTGGCCAAGTCCACAACTGCACAGGGGAAATGCCCGTGCCTGCAGGGAACAGCAGTTTTACTACAGCTGCTTGACGCAGAGCCAGCAATGGGCATCTAGGTCAGTCCAATTATGCAGTTATTGTACTGTGGAGGCACATTTAGTGAGACGTACTAACGGATCTCTCATAAAACCAGCTTACCGTCATTGTTTTTCTCGTCAGGGTGACGGTCACAGTCACAATAGACCCTGCGGTTATGTTATTGCTGTCTTCGTCATCGAGCACTGGAGATAAAAAATGACAAAACTTTTACTCCACAAAAGCCTTCAGAATGCCCGCCCAGGTTTAGTTCCCGTGACAACGTATTCTTGCTCACCTGCACATGTATTGCATCAGCAGCAGTGGTTCTCAAACCTGGTCCTGGAGAGCCACAGCTGCTTCGCTTTCTCAACTTAAAATCGGCAAACACTCCACGTATGTGGATAACTCCGCTAGCTGGCTAACTGTGCCGAGTAAAACCCGGAAAAGCCCCAAATATGGGACATATGAACTAGCAGATAAGATACTGTTCCGGGTTTTACTGAGCGCAGTTAGCCAGCTAAGAGGAACACGGCCCTGGTGAGGTGAGTTAGCTCGACAGCTTGAGCGCTTTGTAGCAATAAAAATCAGCAGACCCTGCGGCCCTCCAGGAACAGGGTTGAGCATCACCAACATACAATGAGGGGAAAAGAGGGATTTGTTTGGGAGCACTGAATACAGTGTGTCTGTGTCCATTTTACTCATCAATCTACTTCATACCCCCAGCAATGCTGTATTTATTCAGGTTTTGCTCCAAACACTACCTTCTTTATATTACAAATATAGGGGCGGCCATGTAGCATAACGGTTATGGAACTGAACTTGCAACTCCAAGGTTGCATTAATCCTTAATCCTTAATAGATTAATGCAATTGCACTGCTATTGTACCCATAAGCATGGTACTCACTTAACCTGAATTGCTTTTATGTAAAGAATGTTAGCTGTGCAAACCACTCTGCTAATGGTCTGCTTAATATACGGAAAGCTATCCCATTTTGGAGCGGGGTCCCATGCTGGGGAAAGGACTCTTAGGAGCCGCGGGGCAGCCTGACCCACCCTGGAGTTTGGTCTCCATGTTGATGTACGGGAAGCTGCCCAGGACGCTTATGACCTCGTCGTACTTCTCCTCCCCGAGGAAGCGCAGCATGATGCGGCGGTCGGACTCCTTCAGGCTCACCAGGTCCTGCAGGCTGCGCACCTTGTACTGGGAGAGAGGGGTAAAAGGATAAGGCCTGGGGATTAGCACGTTAGCCTTAAAACCCTGCATGTTCACATCTTGTACTGGGAGGGGTAAAGAGATACGGCCAGGGGGTTAGCACATTAGCCTTAAGACCCGGCATGTTCACACCTTGTACTGGGAGAGGGGTAAAGAGATAATGCCTGAGGTTAGCACGTTAGCCTTAAGACCCTGCATGTTCACACCTTGTACTGGCAGAGAGGGGTAAATAGATAAAACCTGGGGGTTAGCCTTAAGACCCTGGAGGATGTGCACCTTGTAATGGGAGAGAGGGGTAAAAAGATAAGGCCTGGGGGTTAGCACGTTAGCCTTAATAAGACCCTGCAAGTTCACACCTTGTGCTGAGAGAGAGAATTAAAGAAATAAGGTCTGGGGGTTAGCACATTAGCCTTAAAACCCTGGAGGATGTGCACCTTGTAATGGGAGACAATAAGAAACGATCAGGTCTGGGGTTAGCATGTTAGCTGAACCGCCCTCGCAACATATATGAAGTGCAACACCATAGATTTGAAACGTGACCGCCCACTTTTTTTTCCTTCTTGCTGGATGCTTGCATTTTATACCCTTGGTGGAAGGGAGAATGAATGAGGGAGCGAGGGAATATAATGACTCCCTCCCCTTTCTTAAATTGGAACCGAATCCCACCATATTTCATCCTGGCATTTTCGGGATTCCCCCCTTGAAGCAAGGGAACGGAACGACAGGAAGAAAGGATACATTTTCGATCCGAACGCCGCCCAGGTCTGTGGGTTAGCACGTTAGCCTTAATAAAACCCTTCACACCTTGTACTGACAGAGGGGGAACAGAAGCTGGCCCAACAGGCTGAAGACCCTCTGTTTTACCCTGACTATACACACAAGCACTCTCCTTTTTCTGCTTATTTGTAATGTTTCTAATCTTTTTTTCACAATTTCATTGTATTTCTTTAATTTCCAGTCATCATATAAAATGTGCAATGCAAAAAAGTATTATTATTATCGTTTTTATTATTATATGAACATCCTGACTTCCGATAACATCTGTGGACTTCCTGTGGCTCATCAACAAGACTCACTCAAACATCCAGTAGCCTGTAATTTAAGTGCAGGAGCCAGCGGAGAGCCTGAACAGCACTGCATGTATTTACAGCCTCTCCAATTGAACACACACAATTAAACACGGAGCAAGGTGACTGTCTCTGATAAAGCTACCGCTAATTACAGGCCAATCGCAGTGAGACTGGCGAGCCAGCTGAATGGAACAGTCAATTCTCAGCATTCTCACTGCGGAAGAATCAACAATGTGTAAAAGCTCCTTTAACAAACCTCTGCAGTAATACCACACCTTAGGAATGCTAAAAAGTAAATTGATAATATTTTACAGCAGAGCCATGACTGTGCAGACTCTGAATTTGGTGCGCCAGACTGTAGGACCATGATTGGCTCCAGCATCCAGAGACGGGCGGGTTTCAATTGGCTGGGGTGACAGCTCGTCGTTGCTCACCGGCTACCCCTGTTGGTTGATCGAACACTCGCAGCTCCGCCAGCCTGTTGAGCTGCGCGAGAAGAATCTTCCTCAGCCTCGTGTCATGCACGCATCGGATTTACATACTGTGGCGCGATAAGAAGCGGACTACGAGCTACGGAGGAGAGCATGCGTTTATCTGCGCGCTCCCAAAACGATAGCGCCGGTTGGAGCAATGGGCAGAGTGCGCCGATATATATATATACCCGATTGGCCATTGAAAATGAGGTTTCAAAAACATTTTAAAATATCCAAATCATAAAATAAACACCACCAGTACACAAATGAAATTCTGTTACTGGTAAAAAAAAAAATCATGTATTACTGGTCCATTATCACAAATACTGTAGAATAGAAACTGATGCACGGCCGTAATGGAGTTAAAGGCCACTGCATGCACTCAGTAATGATCATTTGACTGATTGAGAGGAGCTCTGTGGCCGAATGGGACGGCTTTTAATGACATCACAACGGGTGGATTCCAGAAGACACCACGTCAGCATCATTACACAGGAGGACTGACCAACTAATAAGCTATAAAAATCTTCAGGTGGCTACTTACAAGGTTAGAAAGCCCTGGACATAATTCAAGGATGCAGAAAGTCACCAAGCACCAAAGCTGCATAGCAAGGCTGTACCTTACGGCCTTTTCATTGTTTGATGTAGTGGGTGCCTGTGGATGAATGGATCTTATAAAGCCTCATGCTTTTCACCACAGCTCAATAAATTCCTCTCGTTCCTCTTCTGCTCAGCTCTGCTCTCGCATTCTCAGCCATAGAATTAGCGGCTGGACTCTCTCGCTAGCTCTGCTATAGCCCTCACACTAGCATACCAGCAGAGAATGCCACAGGATTAGCGCTGTGCTATAGCTCTCATGCTAGCTATAGGTAGCTCTGCTATAGCCCTCTCGCTAGCATACAGCATTCTCTGTATTCACAGGATTAGCATTGTGCTATAGCTCACTCTCAAATTCAAATTCAAATTCAAATTAAAATGTGCTTTATTTGCATGACAAGTAAACTTGTGTTGCACAAGCATTGATACAAAAATGACAGACAATAAACACTCCGCATATCCAAGAAGGATGAGAGAAAAACCTAAAAATGGAATTCAATTGGTCACTCTCTCACTCTCACTCTCACTCACTGCCATTTTACGTTTCACATTTACATATTGGCTTTTTTCAGACGCTACTTATCCAGAGCGACTTGCAATCCATTTATACAGCTGGACGTTTACTTGAGAAACGAGAGGTTAAGTACCGCCTCAAGGGTACAGCGGCAGCCCCCAAGCCGGGAATGAAAGCCCACAACCTTTGACCTACAAGCCCAGCTCCCTAACCACCACACTACACTCTCGCCCTAGTCCTACAGGAAACGGCTTACAACAGCTTGATATTACACTGGCTGCTAGCAGTCCCCGATGACCTGATATTCCCTTCCCTGAACAGAAACAACATTTTCGATCCTGCCTAGGAGTTCACAGATTACAGATACTCTCGAGAGCAATTATCATCTGGTGCATAACCAGGACCTAACGTGTTAGAGCAACATACAATTTCAGAAAAATCGGAAAATAACGTTTCTAACACGAGTTCTGAGCTTAATATAAATTTATGCGATAATAACGGCAAAGGAATAAAAATATGAAATATAATAAAATGAAGGAACAGCGTTTGGCTGGTCACACCAAGGATTTATAAATTGGTGATTAACCTGAAGCCTGCTTGGAGAGTGCAATGAAAGAGTTCCCCTGTGATTCATTTTAATGCAGAACTGCAAACTGATCTCATTTCAAGACCTGGTATAAATATGGTAAACGATCACTTGTGAGTGTATTCAGGTACCCGAAAAGTAGGTGCTGCACTAAAGCAAGCCTGGCAACAGCCAAGTGCACACACAGACACACATACATACACATACACACATACATACACATACACGCACACACACATGGACACACGTGCTCTCACACGCGCACATGTGGACACACACGCACTCACACGGACACACACATACAGACACACACACACACTTGCTCACACACACACACGCTCTCACACGGACACACACATACAGACACACACACACACACTTGCTCTCACACACACACACGCACACACACACACAGCGTCACAGCGCACATGTGGACACACACACACTTGCTCTCACACACACACACACGCGTGCACACACAGACGCACGTGCACACACGCACACACACACACACACACACACACACACACACAGCTCCAGCAGTACCTTCTTGGAGACGCAGTATCGGAGGTGCTCTTCCTGGAAGTGCGGCAGCTGGAGGAGGGGAGACTTGGACTCCTGCAGGCCCTGCACGGTCATCTGCGTCAGCTTCATGCAGTTCTCTATGGAGACCAGGCGAGGGGCGTGGAACCCTGCGGGAAAAGCGCATTCACCAGACGGCACGGCCACCAGACACAGCAGCTGGCGCTACGTCACGCACACTTTTACAATCAAGTCTGCAGGGTCTTCAATTACATGCATTCTACATTAAACACACAAGCACACACAACTGAGAGAGCTGACATGTTTGTCCCCATGCCCCAAAAGTCTACTATTACCCATCAGTCATCACTGATTTAAACAAAAACTGTATTATCTAAGTGCGAGTAGGACGTGATCAATACTTAGAGTGATCAATACCAAATGTCGAGTATAATATCACAAGATGGGTGCTGCTATCTGTTGGGATTTAGAGAGTGAGACAGAGTTTTGGCTGTAGAAGGCTGTGAAGCGTGGGCTTACCTCCTCGACTGTTCGCCATCATGGTGAGCTGACAGCCCACATTCACCATCTCCTGCAGCAGAGCGGGGCTCTTCCTCACTACGAACTGCTGATCTGAGGACCAGAGAGACACAGGGAGAGTGTGAGAAAAGCCACTGCTCCCTCTAACTCACCCCCAATACACTCTAAAGCAGTGATTCCCTACCCTGTTCCTGAAGATCGACCATCCTGTGAGTTTTCTTTTCAACTGTAATTTGGCACAGCTGATTCTACTAATTAGCAGCTGAACGAGATCTCTAGCTGTTTAATGAGGTGTGCTTTGTTAGGGTTGGAGTGAAAACCTACAGGACGGTAGATCTCCAGGAACAGGATTGGGGATGACCGCTCTAAATAAAAGAATAATGCTTGAATGACGGTCCCTTGCTAAACCCTGTGAGTGCGGGACCGTCCCGAGGCAGAGGCGCGTCGACGCACCTTCTTCGATGTCCTCGGATACCTCCATCCTGGCCAGGTGCGAGAGGACAAGCACGCGGGCCTTCAGGCTGTAGGGGTAACAGAAGGGAGGCTCTTTCTTCTTCACGTTGATGTTGCCCAGCTCACGGATCAGCTGAAAGAGCGACAGGTTGACCGTTGGCGCCCCCTTCTGGCAGGTCGAAGAAACAGCGCAGTGACCCCCAAACCCTCACCCCCCCCCCATGTGATGGATGCCTTTGTTACCTGCGGCACTTCAATGTTATCGGTGGGCCTGATAGTCGCTTCCTTATTGCTCCGTGGGTCGAACTCGAACGCGGCCGTCAGTACCATCGTTAGCCCTGCGAGGTGAAAGCAAACAGTCACACGGGGACACACAATGTGTCCGAATCTGTACCCTTCCATACTATTGAGAATGCCTGTTGAGTACACTGAATAAGAAAGTTGTTAAGTAAGTGAAATTTTAAGTACAGTACATGTAGTGTACATTAAGGGCCTAGACAGGTCGAAAAATGACACCAGAACAAAACCCAAAACAACTGTGTCCAACCCAAATCCTGAGCTTAATCATTTTAAACAACGCGGCCAAATCCAAACCCCAAACACAATGCAGCAGAACGGCATTTAAAAAATGATTTGTTCTTGGAAATGATTTCAAAAACAAATTCTTATTTGCAGAACACAATAACAAAATACACAATAATTTTCTCTTGGTTATAGATAACAGAATTTATTTCACAACTAGGCGATATTAGGCTGAACAGGACATCTGAAGTCAAATTCCCCATTTTTTGGTAATGAATGGAGAACATTTAATAGCCTAACATAATTCAAACTGAGAAAATGTATATGCATTAGTTGAACCACATTAGAGTTCCTCAGTAATATTTTAGACTCTTTCTTCAGCTTTCTACCTTGGCTCAAACCCAGCACTGCCAGTTAACAAAAAAAGAAAAACGTGCAGCAAAGTGTCCTCCCATGAAGCAAACATTCCTGGCAGTGCGATGCGGATGAAGTCACGTTGTTACCGCTCGTATGCGGATGAAGTCACGTTGTTACCGCTCGTATGCGGATGAAGTCACGTTGTTACCGCTCCTATGCGGATGAAGTCACGTTGTTACCGCTCCTATGCGGATGAAGTCACGTTGTTACCGCTCGTATGCGGATGAAGTCACGTTGTTACCGCTCGTATGCGGATGAAGTCACGTTGTTACCGCTCGTATGCGGATGAAGTCACGTTGTCACCGCTCCTATGCGGATGAAGTCACGTTGTTACCGCTCGTATGCGGATGAAGTCACGTTGTTAGCGCTCCTATGCGGATGAAGTCACGTTGTTACCGCTCGTATGCGGATGAAGTCACGTTGTTAGCGCTCGTATGCGGATGAAGTCACGATGTTACCGCTCGTATGCGGATGAAGTCACGTTGTTACCGCTCGTATGCGGATGAAGTCACGTTGTTACCGCTCGTATGCGGATGAAGTCACGTTGTTACCGCTCCTATGCGGATGAAGTCACGTTGTTACCGCTCGTATGCGGATGAAGTCACGTTGTTACCGCTCCTATGCGGATGAAGTCACGTTGTTACCGCTCCTATGCGGATGTATTCCGAATTCATTAACTTGGCATTTTATTGAACTTAGTAGAAAGGCAAATAACTCGCGCCGAACTGATCCGGATTCCACGACCGGACCTGATCGCGACACATATGCATTCGGGTTGGGGATTGGGGGGTTGAGGGTCGGGTAGCCAGGCATCAACTTACGTTTCATGTTCATGTTGGGGGTCTTGTACATGAAGTGCATAAAGAGCTGCGTGGTGTTGATCAGGATCTGGTCTCCGCTGTAACGAATGGACCGGTACCACCACGTGCCCTGAGCGAGCAACCAGAACACGACCACGCATTAGGCATCAAGCATTACTGCAAAGTACTTCAAGAGCTGAGCCAATGAGGTTTTGACAGTTTCGTTAAATCGCTGGCCAACAGATTTGCCACAAGTAAAATACAACCATAAGCATTACTGTACACCATGGTGTGAAATTACCACCAGCCACATGCTGGTAAAATTTACTCTAAATTTACTCTACTCTAGCAGCCACTTGGGTAACCAACCAGGTTGTGGTTGGTAAAATGTTTAAAATGGCTGGTGATTTTTAGAATTCAGAAGCCACTCAATTAATTAATTTCATACCCTGCTGTACAGTACTTCAAGAACTGATGAATGAGCTTTTGCCAGTTTCGTTAAATCGCTGGCCAATAGATACGCAACGCGTAAAATACAACCGTAAGCTACACGTAAAATACAACCTGCTGGTTCATTTGTTGCTAATGAACTAATTCTTTCCAATCTGAGTCGCATGGTAAAAACATTTTTCAGCAACATTCTCGTGTTGCATCTACTCTCGAGTCCATGCTAATGCTATGAGAGAAAGCTGCCCAATCTCATCAGCACAATCTGACCCCTGCAAGTTGAATACTCAATTTTATTTCCATTTATAATTGACTCCTTAAACATGCCGCAGGCATTCGATGCTGTAAACCACACGCCCTGTAATTCCCCACACGCCGGCGTGACTTAATTCAATATAACGATTTAAACTGGGCATTTCATCTGCGCTCTAGTCACGGGGTGAGGAAATGGTTTCGAAAAACCTTTAGGGCGAGCCACGGAAAATGTATTTATTGGAAAACGTTCTCAAAATTGCCTTTTTAGCACATAGCCCTGGGAGAACACAGATTAATCGATCAAGAGGACCCATGTAGCAGGTTCTCTTAACTCTCACACAGCGGCTGGAATGTAAAAATCGCACGCAATCCTGTTTCTCTGACAACAAGGAATTTCAACAATGTTTCAAAAGCATTTCAAAGCAGCGCAACACCTCGGAAATTAAAAATATGTCACCGTTGCAACAATATTTTCCTTATTTTTTGTTATTTATTTTGTTTTAATTGAAAGTGCCCCCGTCTTTAATTTTGAAGCAATTTTGCACGCCTGTATTAGCAGGTATGTGAAATTGTAGGTGAAATACAGCCTTACCACCACGACAGGAAGGATGACCATGAATGCCAGCCCATAAACAAAGAGTACCTGGGGAATGAATACAGAGATATGATACAGACCCACTCCACACATCTCTGAAAGGTCCCCTCCTCCTCCCATCTCATTTAGTTATTAATACAAGTATTTTCTTCACATTTTTCTTTGAAAATAATCACATTCAACCTGGTCTGGCTACTTAGTAATGAATGTATGAAATACAAGAACATATCAGCACATTAAACGTGTAGAAACAATTGATACCAGATATATAAGGCTACTTTTAAATCCATAATAATGTAAATAATCTGTTCACTAGTGACATCACCAAAAATAATTGATCCTGTATCCGCCTGTTGTGTTAGTGACTGTTACTCTGTAATGGCGGACGCTACCACGTACCACCACGGAATTTTTCTGGTCTACAATCCAGGCAGGCAGAGCAATCCCAAAACTTGTAGCTGAAAGAGAAGACGAGAACTGAACCTGAGAACATGTGACAAGCAGGATATACAGACAATGATCATCATTTTGAATTCAGTTATTCACTTGTCAGTTGAAGAGGAGTGAAAATTGTGTTCCTGTTATACATATGCAAACGGAGGGGGATCAGTTTTCAAGATACAGAACAATGAAACACAAAACTCATAAATCGATCCTATCTTCTCAGAAGACATCTCTGCATGATTAATTGTCCAAGCGTTACAGAAAAAATAAAAATAAATAAATAAATAAACATAGAATGAACATGGATATGAATGCATTTCCACTCAGTTACATTTTTACAATGTAAACGACATGCCCATTTTACCGTTTCAATGCCCAGGGTTAATTGATGAGTTCAGTTAGCGCCTACATCACACAGACAGAAGGAAAGCCTACCTCTGGGCCCATCTGGATTCCCATACAACTCCCAGTTGAGCCTCGACTCCTCGTTTGTTAACCTGCCGAGGATGAGACGCAGGTGAGTCCCGAGACGTGGCCCAAAGCCAATTAAAACAGGGCGGAACAGAGAACGCCCGCGGCGCACTTACGCGGAGTGAGCCTTGGCGATCCTCATGAACATGGCCTCGTCCCCGCCTTTATCAGGATGGAACTTGAGCGAGAGCACTCGGTACTGCTTCTTGATTTCGGCGACATTCGCTCCCTGGAGAACGGACACAAAATCCATTTAATCCGGGTCCAATGACACTGGGTTCTGTTCAGGTGTTTTGTGGATTTAAAAAAAAAGAAAAACTTTTGTGTGGTAAGTTTTATCCTTTTTAGTGTCGTTCTCAACACTCACATTAAAATAGCTCGTTAGCAGGTGCATTCAGATTCAGAGAAGGCCTTTAGCACTTTGTAGTGAACTATTTGTAGGACGCTGGGATTTAATTGCCTAGTAGTAAAAATACTCATGAGAGAAGTGTGCATGTGTGTGTGTGTGTGGGGGGGGGTAGTGCTACAGCGATAGCTACTCACCGCGAGTAGATTTAGGGAGAGTAGTGCGACAGCTACTCACTGTGTTGATTTAGGGACAGTAGTGCGACAGCGACAGCTACTCACTGTGTTGATTTAGGGAGAGTAGTGCGACAGCGACAGCTACAGCTACTCACCGTGTGTAGATTTAGGGAGAGTAGTGCGACAGCTACAGCTACTCACCGTGTGTAGATTTAGGGAGAGTAGTGCGACAGCTACAGCTACTCACCGTGTGTAGATTTAGGGAGAGTAGTGCGACAGCTACAGCTACTCAATGCGTGTAGATTTAGGGAGAGTAGTGCGGCAGCTACAGCTACTCAATGCGTGTAGAGTTAGGGAGAGTAGTGTGACAGCTACAGCTACTCACCGTGTGTAGATTTAGGGAGAGTAGTGCGCCAGCTACAGCTACTCAATGCGTGTAGATTTAGGGAGAGTAGTGCGACAGCTACAGCTACTCAATGCATGTAGATTTATGGAGAGTAGTGCGGCAGCTACAGCTACTCAATGCGTGTAGATTTAGGGAGAGTAGTGCGACAGCTACTCACTGCGTGTAGATTTAGGAGGAGTAGTGCGACAGCTACTCACTGTGTGTAGATTTAGGGAGAGTAGTGCTACAGCTACTCACCGCGTGTAGAGTTAGGGAGAGTAGTGCGACAGCTACAGCTACTCACCGCGTGTAGAGTTAGGGAGAGTAGTGCGACAGCTACAGCTACTCACCGCGTGTAGAGTTAGGGAGAGTAGTGCGACAGCTACAGCTACTCACCGCGTGTAGAGTTAGGGAGAGTAGTGCGACAGCTACAGCTACTCACCGCGTGTAGAGTTAGGGAGAGTAGTGTGACAGCTACAGCTACTCACCGTGTGTAGATTTAGGGAGAGTAGTGCGCCAGCTACAGCTACTCAATGCGTGTAGATTTAGGGAGAGTAGTGCGACAGCTACAGCTACTCAATGCATGTAGATTTATGGAGAGTAGTGCGGCAGCTACAGCTACTCAATGCGTGTAGATTTAGGGAGAGTAGTGCGACAGCTACTCACTGCGTGTAGATTTAGGAGGAGTAGTGCGACAGCTACTCACTGTGTGTAGATTTAGGGAGAGTAGTGCTACAGCTACTCACCGCGTGTAGAGTTAGGGAGAGTAGTGCGACAGCTACAGCTACTCACCGCGTGTAGAGTTAGGGAGAGTAGTGCGACAGCTACAGCTACTCACCGCGTGTAGAGTTAGGGAGAGTAGTGCGACAGCTACTCACTGCGTGTAGATTTAGGGAGAGTAGTGCTACAGCTACTCACCGCGTGTAGATTTAGGGAGAGTAGTGTGACAGCGACAGCTACTCACTGTGTGTAGATTTAGGGAGAGTAGTGCGACAGCTACTCACCGCGTGTAGATTTAGGGAGAGTAGTGTGACAGCGACAGCTACTCACCGCGTGTAGATTTAGGACTTCATAAGGATTGTACTCCTGGTATTCCCGGTCCAATTTAGAAACTTTATACGCAAGGAACAAAAACACGGCCCATCCTAACAGCAAGGTCACTTTTCTGCAAGACAAAAACAAGAGAACAGATACATAATGAGTGGGGCGGGGGGCATAACTTAACGGAGCACAAGGATTACAGGAAACGCGATTAGCATCGCGCCTTGTAGGTGTGCGCTTGGGAGGCTAACTGCTAACTGCTGTATGGGGGGAAAATGCAGGATCCCTGCATTTCAACCACCTTGCAACCTCAATCCAATCCAGGATCTTAATTCAATCAATCAAATCAGGCTGCAATCCTCAGCTCGATCGATAACATCAACGCTCTGCAGCGCCCGGTTCACACTGCAAAAAATGTCCTTTTCAACAAGTGCTTTAGTCTTGTAATGAGACTTAAAAAAAGTTTTTTTTCTCTCAAGTAGAAAATATTAGCTTATTTTAAGTTACTGTTTGTTTGACAAGTGAAATTATCTTACCCCATTGGCAAATCTTGAAATTTCTCCTCATTGGCAATCTTTTTGTCTTTTAGCAAAAAACCAATAGAACTAAGATTTTAAGCCTAAATATAATCCTAAAATGCTTGTTTTTTTTGTTTCTGTAGTGCAGTGGACCGATTCTACACATCAAAGAAAATGAGTCAGAGTCAAAAGCACCAGCGTCACGGTGGCCTTCAGTTTGTCAAAATGTTGACATGGACCGTTGTATATGATCGTAAATAACATTTTAACTGGGCTTAACATGCTAAATACCGTTACTTCTACTTTAAGAAAGATATCTATGGCATCCTTAATAGGCTCATTCACAACTCTTCCAAAACAGTCCATAGTGGGATAGTACAGAGTATGAATCGTTGAGATGGTAACCTGAAAAGAAAAAAAACTCAAATCAAATGAAGTTGATCAACCAAGTAGAACTTTGCCTGTATTCCAAAAGCTAGGCTAGTCCAGAATAACAAAGAAAGAATTGTCTTTTGTTTGTTACGGCACTGGTCTGTTTCTGCGGTCGGCTTGGTCTGTGAAAGTGGGCAAATTTTGAGGCAGGGCGGGTGTCGCATAAAGCCTAGCTGTAGAGGACACTGCTGAACTGCAGCGACTTGAAGGCCCAAATCTTCAGAGGAGGGAGGGTCAAATAGACTGCCTGAGTGACAGATAAAGATTCTTGCAGCTTTTATTATCCATTGGATAGGAATGTTGTCCTTCAAGCTGAAATACCACGCCTACCCTTTGTTTTTAGTTTTTTTGCAGAACACGTTTCCACGGTAACGAGCCAGCCCACTGATCTGTGTATAGCGTGTGCAGCTCTACTGAGAGTGGACGGCTCCAGGTGCGCTCACTGAATACGTTACTCGTTACTGTCATCTGCACACCGGTGCGTTTCACTTCCGCCTGGCTCAGAATGCAGACAGCGTGCGGCGATTGCAACTGTTAAGAGTGGCTCTCTTCGATACCGCTTCCACAGGTATAATTTAGTGGAGATAAGACTGCCTACTTCTCCTTCCCTAAAGGCTCGCGTGAATGGCTATTTCCCCAAATACGGGACTCCGTGTGATATAAAAAACATTGTCGGGTGAGTTCTGTTAGTAGAACAGGGCACGGGTGAAAATTAGGTAAATCATGCACGCAGGCACAGGCACACGCACACCCTCAGACACACACACACCCTCAGACACACACACACACACATTTTTGCACTTCGCTGTTTTGTTTCTTTTTGTTTTTCCACAAAGAGTTGTCAACGGACGAAACAACTCTGCTAGGTCATATAGCCGACGCAAAGACCCTTGGGGTCTAATTCAAGTCCAGGCTTGGCGCACCACTGGAGGTATACTGCACCAGGCCACTGCAGGTATACGACAAACCTAGACGGAGCAAATGGTCTGGTCTTCTCATGCTTCATCGTACTGTCCTATTCTTGTGACTCTTATAAGAGGAGGGAACTAGTGTGTCACAGTGCACCACAAGGCCAGCTTTCCGACACAGCACACCAAACCGAGCAGCCTCTCCACAGTCACGACACGCCACGCACGCGCGTACGCACGCGCACACACACACACACACACACACACACACACACACACACACACACACACACAAAGCAATAACGGGTACAGAGTGGAAATAAAATTTCTCTGCAGCACTGCGGGCGTTGAAGCCGCATTAAACTAAATTAAATCACTTACATTTGAACACTGCATCCAATAAATTAATTTTGTACATTTGACGAAAGACAACATCGTGCAAGACAATTAGAGCAAACCCTGTTCCGCAGTAAGACTCGTCTGAACCTTCAGTTACATTAAGCCTTAGATTTAGCTTTGGAGCCCATAAAACAAAGCGCATCTCACACAAAGGTAGGATGGCCATGTGATCCAAGTTAAGCAGCAAACTTAACCCAACCAACAGAGAGACTATGTATTCTTTATTTCGGTCAAAGCATAGACCATTTTCTTGATATAAAAAAAAAAGGTTAAAAAAAGAATGGCTCCCCCCCCCCCATCTTACACAACATTACAGCCAAGGTATTGGCTTACACTTGCAAGTATCTGCCAGTTTTTTAGCACAAAGCAAATTAAACTGGCCTTTATAGGGCCTTATATAAGAGCGGGAGATGGAGGCACTTACTTTAGAGTCGGGACGATGCTCTGCTGGGACTTCATGAGCCGCAGATGGTACCAGAGGCACCTCCCGTGCACCCTCCTCAGGGACTTCAGTCGAAGTTGCTCTGTTGAAACAGAACAGACAGACACAGAGCAGGCGGTCAGCAGGTCAGTCGGATTCGTGGGGTACAATGCCCTCCCCCCCCCTGCGGCAGGCTACCGGAGAACGGAGATCCGCTGGGTACTGAGAGATCCCAAGGCCCACACGTACACATTCATGCAAGCATGTACCCGCGTACAGAAAGACAGATAGCTGCACATTGACCCCACGCACACATTCATAAAGAATATACTCGCTTACAGACAGACATGCCAGCACACACACACACACACACTTACAGGGAAACTCACACAAACCCCAATACGCACATTCGAGTCCTGCCTCCCTGATCCGCTACCACAAATAGCACAAACAAAGAGGGGCATTAACACACAGTAGAGCTGTTTGGCTGGGCAGACAGATGCAGCCCTCGAGTCTCCATGGAACTCTGGATTTCCTGCGGTCCTTTCAGCAAAGACCCTTAAAATAAGACCCCAGGGGAAGAGACGGACCTCTTAATGCAGGGAAAGTGAAGAATCACAAACAGTCGGGCAAAGGAGCTCTTCCTTCCCTCACTTTTCCTCCCCATTAAGCAGTCTGAATTTTAATTATTCCAGGTACTGACTAATCACACACACATCTGCACAACACCTTCTGTGTGAACCACCCCCCCCCCCCTCCAGCACACCACTGGTGCTACTTCCTAAGAGGAGTGGAGGTGACACAAAGGGAGGGATTCGTACCCAAATGCTAAAACGGTCCATCGGTTCGAAGGAGCAAGAGGCTTAATTAACGACGAGCCGTCACGTTCCCGACAAGAAGAACCGCTCGCGTTAACTTCACCGAGCAGTTCGTCGTCTGCCACAAGCAAAAAGCCGGCGAACAGACTCCAAAACCCTTGTCGCATCACGTCTGGCTGCAGCCCGGAAATCGCAACAGGATTGGCAAGGCGGGGAGGCCATAAATGACCTGGGCTTGTTCAGTCGGAATCATAAAGTTGAAGTAGCCTGCCAGAAGGACCGCTGCTCAGTCTACCCTTGAACAAGGTGCTTAATCTCGACCGCTTACGTAAATATCTGGCTGTATAAACATGCAATATGCAAGCGTCTCTAGATACGGGCGCCCGCTCCACGAATGGACAATGTAACATGGAGCAAGAAGGAAATTCTCCATTCTGGAGAGAGAGGAGGTTCACAGTCAAACAACCAGGGCACACCTTTCCTTATTACATCGCAGGTACAAGAGAGCGGGTGTGTGTGCGTGTCATTTTGAGAGCGCGTGTGTGTGCGTGTCATTTTGAGAGCGCGTGTGCGTGTCATTTTAAGAGCGGGTATGCGTGTGCGTGTCATTTTGAAAGCGGGTGCGTGTGTGTGCGTGTCATTTTGAGAGCGCGTGTGCGTGTCATTTTAAGAGCGGGTGTGCGTGTGCGTGTCATTTTGAAAGCGGGTGTGTGTGTGTGTGTGTGTCATTTTGAGAGCGCGTGTGCGTGTGATTTTGAAAGCGGGTGTGCGTGTCATTTTGAGAGCGGGTGTGCGTGTGCGTGTCATTTTGAAAGCGGATGTGCGTGTGCGTGTGATTTTGAGAGCGGGTGTGTGTGTGTGTGCGTGTCATTTTGAGAGCGGGTGTGCGTGTGTGCGTCATTTTGAAAGCGGGTGTGCGTGTCATTTTGAAGGCAACAAACAGGGCTATAAATCATGGCAACCTGTCAAATCTCAGAAGTTGCAACCGGCCCTCCGGATCAAGAGACGGAACGGACAGACAGCAGAGTAAAACCGAGTTTACCTCTCGATTGTTTAAATTAGGCCTACTGCACGTCTGGAGACCTAAAGCACCTTGTGTGTTTGGTATAAAAGGAGCAAACAGGGTTACGATCTGAAGAACCCAAGGTTCACTGACCCAACACCAGGTTTATCCAGTACAGAACAACAGCTGAAGGAGATAAACAGCTAGCGTGGCTACAGTCCCAATTCCTCACTCACCCACACACACAAAAACAAGGTGTCAAAATAATCCTCAACATGCAAAACCTTAACTTCACCCCAACTTTACTACTATTGGGAAGACATTCAATTATACATTTGCCAAGTATAAGCCAAGTACAGGCGTTAGACAGTTTCAAACTGGTGACGAGGAGTTGTCTTTGTCAAGCAAAAAGGTGAACTTGAATTTAATTTTCTTTTTCAAATGCCAAATGTCCTTACCTCTCCCTGAACAAATCAAATTCTGCTGACACTCATACACGACTCTATTTTCAGCACATGTGGAAATACAATAATAAAGACAACTGAAAAAAAATACAAGAAACGGAAATGAACAATGAAAGATTGCTAAGCAAAAAAAGAGCCGAGCATTGAGCTGGGAACTCACGCGTTCTGTTGTGACTGCGAAAACAAAATACTGACTGCGTGGTATTGTGCGACTGAAGATGTTACATTACACCTCTTGTTGCAGATTTAACGTTCAAACTTTATTCTCTAAAGAACCAAGACTGCTGGTATCTCTTGGGGATTGGCAAAGATGCCCCACAATGCACTTGTTTTACATCCTACACTATTGATTATAAAATAAAGCAGCAGGAGCTTACAACCCTGAGAACCACGGCACAAAGCCATCTCTACAGCAATGCTCTCCGTTTCAGCCACTGCCTATGACTACATCTCTGAGGACTTGTTAACAAGTTTTAAAAAAACAAGTCAATTTAATTAACTAGAAATTGTACCATCCTTCAAACACATGTCATAAAAAGCATAATTATCAAATGAGATTCTACGACTACATGCTTTTACATGCCTCCTGCTATTCAATTAAAAAAATACATATATCAGTTTAACAGTCACAATACGGAACACATACTCGGAACAATCCTCTGCCTTTGAATAACAAAGGAAGCATGCTATTTGGCCTCATCACGTCCAGTCAACAGGGCACTGGTACTGAAATACTATCCATAAAATATGAAAATACTGACATGACTGCTGAAGACTTTGAAAGACCATCTGACCAATTCACGTCGGATTTGATGCTGCATACTTACGTACAAGTACCACCGCTGACATCACAACCTAATCAACATCCCACTTTACCTATCCGGAATAACACATTTTTTAATGCTTTTTTTCTCTTTCTATAATTTGGAACACGCAGTCGTACTTTCCACAAATTGAGCTTGCACAGACACGAGTAAGGGGAAGACATTTAGCCTGATTTACTAAGACCTTTAGCACGGGCAAACCTTTTAGCACACGCAAAACCAAGAACTTGACCAATGATTGGTCATGGTATTTGTTTTTCACCAATCATTGGCTGCGTTATTAGTTTTGTGCAGCTGGAGCAGATTGTGGTCCTCCAATTGACCAGTGGGGGTCGCTGGTGAGCAATGATAAACACTGATCACCTCTGAGTGAATCCCTCCCACCTTAACTGACTGTTCCGCCAATTATGCATCGCCCTGCAGCACTGGCACAGTACAGATTCAATAACAAACCGTGGTCACCATCCACACGCCGGAACACGCCGGAACACGCCGGAACAGCGCCAAATCCGAATCAGCCGCCCAGCAATCCGGCACTAAGTTTTAACCTGCTACTTGCATTTCCAGCAACTAACCCTTGATGGCTTCAACCCTCTTGCTCCCAGAAAGTTCTGGCCACTGCCATCAACATGCAATCATCTAAAAAAAATATATATATAAGCATAAGCTCGCTACAATTCATATGTGGAAAAGATATGAATGGCAGAAAATACAAAATTGAGATATGGCTAAGCATAGTGGAAAAACAACACAAAAGAATAATTTCAACAAGAGCGTGCCAAACGCACTATGAGAAGTGGGGTAAAACTTGCAGTAAGACTCGGGAGAAGACCACATGGCCAAAAGACCTTGGTGGAGGAGGGGATGTCTTGCTACAACATTCTTCCTCATGATGCCACAAGACCCGACAGACAGAATAGCAACAATGTGGTAGAATCTATGGGTAGGATAGGCCTTACTTGCCAGATGTGGGAGCTGAACCTTTTGTCATGCACCACAACTTTGTAGCCTAACTAACCTATGAGAGATGGTGAAGAAATCATGAACTTACCACCTGTTTAAAGAGCTGATAATAGAAAATAATGTCACCAATTTGCTTCAAATAATAATAGAAATAGCATTTTTTTAATTTTTTTAAAAATGTTTCTATTCATCTAAATTGTGGCCACAAGCTCAATGATTATCTGATAATCTTAATACTTGAGTGTTGCTTTGCAAACGTTAAAAAAGTGTTGCATATGATGAGGAGGATTGAAGGGAGGAGAGCGAGTCAACTAGTTGAGCAATAGCTCAACAGGGTTGCCAGACTGGGGGAATTTCCACAAAATGTAGGAAATTTTAAAAATTCATGGGAGAATTTTTAGAGAAAAAATGTATGTGAGTCAATGGTACATGGGGGATTTTAAAAGGAGGTATGGGGGTAAATTGTGAGAAAATTGTATGGGACTCAATTGAAGATGGGGGATTTTCGGAATTTTTTGGGGGGGAATTAATTCAAGCATCTGGCAACACTGTTGCTCAAACTAGCTAGTCTTCATAAGAAAGTTGGGTAACATTGCATGCGTGGCTTTTTCTCCATTAGGTCACCGTAATCTTGGCCCCAAACGCCAAGTGTGTCTTGAAAGAGGAGTTAAGCATTGTGAGATTGGTTTTACTTTAATCCCATTGGTTCTAGCAAGTTTTAGTCCGCCTTTTGATAACGTTATAGGTACAGGTTTAGTTCGTGCAAACTGCAGCCTTATATTGGAGCCCCAACTATTGAAGATTACACCGAGTTGGAAGTAGAAACATACCATTTCCATAGGTGCATTACCACAACATCTAATAACATCTCCAATAGTTCAGGCGGACTTTCCTGTCACACTACAGCCAAACGAAATACTTTTAAACCTATGCCAAGATAAATTAACCATCTAGCTGGCTGATGGTCAACTAGATTTTAGTACTTCGTTAAGCAGTTAGTTGGCCGTCTATCGAAATGTACTGCAGTGCAAATGTAACGTTAGCTAACAGATTAATGCTACACCACATTATTCCACATTTATGAAGGCAGCTAAAAAGCTAGAGTTGTGTGTGTGTGTGTGTGTGTGTGTGTGTGACTAGAAAGAACACGTCACGCAGAGCAATGTACGCAAAAGGAAAGCACTGTAAATTAGCTGGCTAGCAGCTAACCGACACTATGGTAACGTTACCCACTGCAATAAATAACGTTACTGTACACAGTACTACACACCCACCGCTTTCTGCGATAGATCACTCTGCTATAACTGGTCGACACTGGCCAGCTTTACCACTTCAAGTCACTCACTAACATACTGTACGAAGTAAACACTTGTAGCCGTAGCTAGCTAGCTAAACAACTATCGGCTAGGCAGTTGTTAGCTAATGTAGTCGAAAGACCTAAACTAACCAACCAAAAATATTTCGTAGCTACACGACGAACTACCAACCGGCCAGTTTATTTTAAGGCAGCCCATATATCCGAGCCTTACTGCCGTTACTGTACACGTTCACGTTAGTGGTGTGTTTCAGTAACTCGTTAGCTAATTGTAGCAAGCTATCGTTCGTGGGGGGCGAGTGGATAACTAGCTGGAGCTCTCGAAGTTTCCTAAGGATGAGTATTAAAACGTGTATACTAAGCCTGTTCATCGGCTAAAGCCTGTTATCCACCCCCAGCATTGTGCGCAGCTAACAAAGATGCTCGCTAATTCGATAGCTTTTCAGTAAAGATTTGATTCCGCCTTGGCTGGCTTGATAGCTGGCTACCAAACTTATCTCAGAAGCGAACGAACTTGTGTCAGAAGGAGGGTTGTTAGCCGCAGCTAGCCAGCCTTAGCTAAACTAGCTAGCTAGTCATCAAGACCCATGTTGCAGGCTCACACTTCTTACTAGCGTGTGTTAGCAATGTCTATACAATTGGTCATTGTTTGGCTTTAGCGAGATGGCAATCGTGATCTGGCGTTATAACCATATGAATACCCAGGCAGGCCTCTTACTAGGACACGGCCGCTGCATGCACATTCATACTTGAAACACGGTGACTCGTTTGTCTAAACTAGCTCAGTAACAACGTTAGCCATCTGATGCTAGCGAGGTACTCGGTTTCTCTGTAACCAGCAACTCGCAACCCCGGATTTCGGGCCTCACCCGCATTCTGATCCTTCGGCCACAGGTAATAGGTGGCCGGGATGACAATGAGTCCAACGAAGGACGTTAGGAAGTAGAAAAACGTGTTGCCGCTGTCATCGTACTGGAACTGCTGCCCGGCCATTTCGGAGCGGCGCTGAAGTTTCCCCCTTCCTCTCCACCGCTTACCTTCCCCAGTCAATCCCCAGTAAGTGTGACGGGACACACTGGCTGCAAACGCGGCGAAGCAGAGCGACGCTTCGAGGAATCGGGGATACGTGGTCTACGCGTGCGCAGTACGGACGGACGGCCGGGCGCGCGCGCACACGCAAAAGTAGCTACGGAGAAGTCGCGCTCTAATTAGAGGCCTTTGACACACTATGAATAGAGTAATAGGTAAATATAATCGGCGCATTGTACTCTCAATGGAAGTTTTGTTTTATTACGTTTGCTACAGAGGCTATAATTCTACAAAACATTGCGCAATCATCATTTCGCATGAGTGCTGGTTTGGTTGATGGGGTAGTTGAGTTTGAACCTATTGGTCACTCGATGCAACTGTTGCGTTCTATTCAAAGGCATTAATTAAGGCTACAACCGCTGCAATGATCCACTGGATAGAAAGGATGTTAAAATTGATGTCCAGTCTGTCTCCACTCTTCACCTCCAATGAAAACTTTTGGAAACATTTCTTCTCAAGGTCGGCAGGCTGGTCAACTTCATTGCAAAAATGATGCATTGGACTTTCTGTGTCCTTCACAGCTGCTTGTCAATTCCTCTAATTTGACAGCAGAATAGCTGTGGCTACTATATTGCAATAATTACTATTAATATAGACGGTTGTTGCAGACCACCCAATAACAGAAAAAATCCAACACAATGGACATCCTATATATACACATCATATTTAGCTTAATGTATGGAAATTATCTTCAGATAGTTGGGCTGCAATTCTTTTTAGAAGTAAATTAATCTGTTACTGTCTGGTGAAAATATTCTATGCCTGCAATCTAATAAATGACAAAAATAATCTCCCAGTCGGTCTCTTTATTTTTGTCACATACTACGTACAGCATTATGAATATTTGGGGAGCTAAGAGCTTTCATTCTGTGTCATTGTGTCAACTGACAATAGCCATTGTCATCAATCCAAAACACTGCATAATTACAGAGAGTTTGGAATATATACAGAAAGTAGAAACAGCAAGTGAATCATTGATTAACATAGGACATCCAAATCCTTTATGACCTAACATACTGTTAAAATAAATGGCATGGGTGCAGTCTTTGGTCTCACTCTGCATGTTTAAAGGTGCAATATGCAGGATTTTTAACTAGAAAATATTATAAAATAACCCTGCTCAGTCATATCTATGGTGCACTGGCAAAAATGTCTAAAACCGTGCTCCTCTGTCTGTATTTATTACTCTAAGATGTGTTTGGGACGTTTCTAGGCGTGGCACTCTTTTCTGTGGGGTTGGATCATGTTTCTGCGGAGCGGCTTGCAGATGGCTACTGCAATGGCAGACGTGAAGAAGAGCAAAACCTACAGCGGAGCCAAACATCACGCAGACACACACAGATACACACACACACACACACGCACATATATACACACACATATATATACACACACACACACACAGGGCTCATTCAAAAAGCATCGTCAACCTAGGATTTGCTTTTCCTCGATGGCAACGGCTGAAGCTTTGCAAGGGTTTGAAAAGCGAGGGGTTTTGCAAAAAGTTACATTGTTTTCTGTTGGAACGTTCTTTAAAACTTCCCATTTTCTCAACTTGGTGTCATCTGTGCCTGCAGGAACGATTACAGGTCTGCAGGAACGATTACAGGTCTGCAGGAACGATTACAGGTCTGCAGGAACGATTACAGGTCTGCAGGAACGATATTAGGCCATCCACTCTCGCACCGGGAAAACAGTAGCCTCACTTGCACATTAAAATAGTTTGGAAACGATAGAATCCCCCATTACAACTGCGTCCGTCGGAGAAGGCCGTAAGGAACACAATGAGGCAGATGAAGCAGGGGTCGTTGTGGTAGGGAACTGCAAAACAATTTCAAAAGTGTTTATTTCATTGTTTTAACACTGCCTAATTAGTTACCATCCATATAGAACAATGCATGTGGCTAAAAATTATATTTAAATTTAAATTATATTTTAAGTGGTGGGCATTAGGATGGAGGAGTAGACTTATTTGATTGTAAACACAGGACCACTGCAAGGCTAAAAATCCAGCATAGTGCACCTTTAAAGTCTGCCAATGTTTGCAAGATGACAAAATGACAAGCAAAACATGGGAAAGAGCTTTTTATTTAAACAAGCGGGGAAAGAAAATAACTAAACGCTGAAATCACATTATGTCCTGAGGTCTCTTTTTTGAAAGGGAGGTAGCAATATCTTGTCTTTTGGATATGCCACCCAAGCTTCCGGAATGTCCGTTTGGTAGTAAGTGAAAAGGTTCTTGGGACACGGTGTCACAATCCGTGTCATCCAGATGCACTGGATTGTAGTTCTCCAAGCAGACGTTGTGTAGGATGCAGCACGCCCTCACCGCAGTGCTGGTTTTTGCGATGGAGTGCATCTGAAGCGATTTAAGCCTGTGAAACCTCGAGTGGAGCACACGAAAGGAGTTCTGTATCACCTTCAGTGTGGACAGTATCCTCCAGTTGTAGCGTCCCTTTCTCAGGACGAGGTTGCCGAAATCAGGGAAGGGCGTGAGGAGGTGCTCGGAGAGGGGTAACGTGGCGTCGCCTACAAGGTGGAGACCCTGAAGAAGAGCGTGCGGGTCTTCCTCCAGGGCCTTGCCCACTTCCGTCATCTCGAAGACCTGAGAATTGTGCCACCCCCCGGGCTGCTCTGCGTTGACGTGGACAAACCTTCCGGCGTGGTCGCAGAAGGCCATGAGGTTGATGGAGTAGAACATCTTGCCGTTGAGGTAAGCCTCTGGGACCGGTACCCCCTGGGGCTTGTCGATGGGGATGTGGCAGGACCCCACCACGCACAGCGTGCCCGGCAAGCCAGCCAGCGAGAACCCAGCCTCGGACGCCTCAGCCTCCGCGCCCTTGGGCCAGCCGATCTTGTCGGAGAAGTGCTCCGCAATCAGCGCACAAAACTCGTGCACGTGATCGCAGATGACAGACTTGCTCGTCTGGAACCTTTCCGCGACGTCTCTGTACGACTCGAGGGTGGTCAGGGTCCAGAGACTGGACAGAATGATGTTCCGAAGAGGCCATTTTCTCCTCATGAAGTTCCAGTTTAATGGCTCCAGAGATGTAATCAGCTCCTGCAGGGAAATGAAAAACACAACTGCATCAGCCAACAGGCCTTCAAGGTGATCTACAACTGCACTCAAGTATCTGCAATGCTTATGATGCAACCAAACAATAAAGGTGTAGATAAGTTTTGCTGTCCATATATCTGGGTTAAAAATGCCTTTCCCAGCCAATTATAGATGGTGAACGTCAGGATGTAAGAGAGTTGGTTACCTACCTCCACCTGAGTTGGCGTTAACTGAAAGTGCGTCTGAAACTCGCTAATACTGTATTTCGGCACCACAGTATTTATGTAGTTCCTTTCAGCTTTATTCCTAAGACAAAAAGAATAAAGTTAACGAATGGAGGAGGTGCTCATTAACTGCCTGCTGAAAGAAATTTAGAGCTACTGGGAAGCCACATCAATGGCTGTCTTGGTAGTGTCTCCCGAGAGTTGGCGACCTAAATAATGTTTTCAGCCACGTACACAATTTTGATTTATGTACATACAGTTTGAATGAATGCACGCACTTTCATAGTGTGTCATGCCAATTCCTTCCCACTTCGAAGAGTTATCGCATATCTCGCTGCATTTGGAAACCAAGGACGCATTCATACAACATTTGCTTACCAGGTGAAATGCACTTTGGCTAAAAAAGTCCACTGACTATAGAGTAAATACACTGCTCAAAAAAATTAAGAGAACATTTAATCATCACAGTATAACCCCAAGTCTATTAAACCAAACCGGTCATGCTGGATGATACTGCAGGCAGCATAACATTCGCCACGGCGTCTCCAGACTCTTTCACGTCTGTTACATGTGCTCAGTGTGAACCTGCTCTCATCTGTGAGAACCTGCAAATTCTGGTGTTCTCTGGCAAATGCCAATCGAGCTGCACGGTGCTGGGCTGTGAGCACAGGTCGCACTACAAGACGTCGGGCCCTCATGGAGTCTGTTTCTGACAGTTTGGTCAGAAACATGCACACGAGTAGCCCGCTGGGAGGTCAATTTCTAGAGCTCTGGCAGTGCTCGTCCTGTTCATCCTCGCACAAAAGAGCAGATACCGGTCCTGCCGCTGGGTTGTTGCCCTTCTACGGCCCTGTCCAGCTCTCCTCGTGTAATGGCCCGTCTCCCGGTATCTCCTCCATGCTCGAGACTGTGCTGGGAGACACAGCAAACCTTCTTGCGACGGCACGTATGGATGTGCCATCCTGGAGGAGCTGGACTACCTGTGCAACCTGAATGGGCTGCAGGTACCGCCTCATGCTACCAGTAGTGACAAGGGCACTAGTGAAATGCAAAACTAGAGAAAAAACAGCCAGGAAGGATAAGGAGAGAGAAATGGTCTGTGGCCACCACCTGCAAAACCATTTACTTTTTTGGGGTTGTCTTGCTGTTGCCTCTCCTGTCCATCTGTTGTCACTTTCATTTGCACCAAAGCAGGTGAAATTTATTCACAATCGTTTACGCTTCCTAACTGGATAGATCAATATCCCAGAAGATTAATTGACTTGGTGTTATAGTGTGTTGATTAAGTGTTCCCTTAATTTCTTTGAGCAGTGTAGTAAACTGTCAATGCATTCTCAAAAGCTTTTAAGTTATCAATTATTATTGATTCTACAAGATCCGAGAGATTACCTAGCCAAATACCTGTCCGATCAACGATGTAGTATTACACTTGGTGCCTCTTTATTTTATAAATGACGAGCTTCTCAGTAACGTTCGTCCTTTATTCTTCCATTTTGATTTCAGGAAAGTTGTTACTAAATTGGCTACGCAATGTCCATATCGCAATCCCAACTAGCATCCTCGCATCGGCGGGGCTCGCACCAGACAGCAAATACAAATAGCCAACTTTTTGTATTTGGGTAGCGAAACCTAAACAAACGCCAGCCGTAGCCATATTGGCTAGCTATGAACATTAGCTTTGGGTAAGATGTAACTTTTGATAAAGGGCAAACTATTTAAGGGATTTGAGCTTGGACAGAAAATAACCATGCACACCTCACTTCTTGAATGTGTCGCAGCGCATCGGCAACGAAAGGAACATTATCATCTGCGTCCAATTCTTCTGCGAGCAGAAACGCAAAACACGCTTCCGCCGCCATGTTGCTTTATGTACACTACGCATGCTCTTAACTGTCACGCTGGAAACAAAGAGGTCAGCTGATGGTATGCTTCAACCAATATAATTACGTCACTTCCCACAGTGCTTGTATTTATAAATTCATTACAGTGTCTGTTTGACCGAACAATTGTTATTCTGTTATGGCCACTATTCAAAAACGTAAAAATAAAGGAACATAAATGTTGGCATTGCTAATCTGACAATATATATGAATGTTTTATTTTATTTCCTTTACTGTTGTCCCTTCAGATAGAAATTCGTATATTGGTATTTTCCTCTCACATAATTGTAAATACTTTATTATTGTTATGATTATTTTAGCCAATTATTATATTGTCATTTTTTCAATATTATATTAAAAGACAAACAATGAAGTTATTCTTTAATTAGTATTTTCATATAACTATTTGGTTTGTACAATACTATTATAAGCCAGCTTTTGCAGACATTTGAACTGCTTCTAAATTGCAACCAAAGTGTATTTTTTTGGGTATATATTGAAACAAAATCTGGGTAAAATAACTGGGCAATACATAAAGGTGGACACATTATCTCATAATAATTAATACTATTATACTATAGTCAAATAATCCAAAGATCATCCTTTCCTGGTTCTTTTGTTGCAACAAAGCATTTACTCCCCAGCATCTGTTCCTCTACATCTGCTCTGTCCTGAATGAAAATTACCATTTATATACCCCTAGTCTTCCTGGATAAATTAAGCTCATTCTGTATTTATATACCCCGAGTCTTCCTGGATAAATTAAGCTCATTCTGTATGTAAATTCAAAACATTTTAAGTTTGAATTATTTAAACAAAAATTGTAACACTGCAGTAATCATATATCCGTGACAATAAATGTTGATAATTGTGTACAAACAATTTGCATTCAAAGCCAAATGCATAGCATTTTCTTCCATCATGGCACTTTTTTTTCCATTTTTTGTTCATACTATATTTGAATGAATTTATTTATTTATTAATGAAAAAATAAGTGGCAATTACATGCTGCTACCTATAGATGGCACCCAAAGAGCATGTGGAAGTCATGTACATAATTCCAAAAATGCTCCCTATAGTCCTGTAAAACATTGTTTTTTTGAGATGGAGTTTTTTTTATCCAGCCAAGAATGGAAGAAGGCAGTTTAAATAATGGAAGCATGAATATGTTTTCTATTGAAATTTGTAATTCTGGGAAACTGTGATCAATTATATTTGTAACTATTTTTAACTGGAATTAAAATGTCACGGTTTATGTTATACAGACAAATTCGTTTTGGAATGAATTAGATTCTGGCATTTTTGTTTGTGTCATATGATTATATTTTCTGATTATAAATAAAATAAATGTGACCAAACCTACAATGTCTTGTGAATGAAAAGTATGTGGGCTGCACATGCTGCGACCAAATTGTGAAGGGCTGCTTTTCACATTTTAAAGATTTTTGACTGATTCTGGCAAACTAGCAGTCTCTCCACCTCAAAAATGACCAAGACTTCAAACAAAAAAATATATATTTATTCATTTTGAAGGCCATTTATTTAACATTGAAGGCCAGATTTGCAGAGCAGGAACCTATCTAGGTGTCATAATACAACAGAGCAGTAGTTAGCAGTAGCAGTAGTAGTAGTTAGCGGTAGCAGTAGTTAGCTGTAGCAATAGCAGTAGTTAGCAGTAGCAGTAGTTAGCTGTAGCAATAGCAGTAGTTAGCAGTAGCAGTAGTTAGCTGTAGCAATAGCAGTAGTTAGCAGTAGCAGTAGCAGTAGTTAGCAGTAGCAGTAGTTAGCAGTAGCAGTAGTTAGCAGTAGCAGTAGCAGTAGTTAGCAGTAGCAGTAGTTAGCACGCACATTCAAAGGTGAATCTGGCTCAGTGCCCCCGCACACACTTGACAGGCATGTGTCTCTTTTGACTGTTTCTCCTTCCAGACCGGAGGCTCTAAAAATGTCTCCTCCAGCTGATGGGCGCCCCTGTCTGAGCGAGGAGAGCGGCACGGAGGAAGAGTGGGGTCAGATGGTCGCCCCCTTGTGTCCCCGCGCTCCCTGCGGGACTCCAATTATCCGCAGAGGAACTGGGTCCAGCACCTTATGGTGCATAAGAGGCTCCGAATTACATGGCATAAGTCAGACGCGCAAAGGTTCTGACATATGATCCGACACTAGTGATGTCATCAACAGCTGACCTGTCATGAGACCTTTGGAGGGCGGCCAATGGGAGCCTTGTTTTCAATGGCCTTTCGAGGAGCTGTGCACTGCGAGAGCCTGATTACAAACTGAATGACTACCATAATAGAGTGATTCTATAATCTATCATAATACCTTAAGCTAGAGATCTACAGACTTTGACCCCTCGCAGGTATAATAAGCCCTTTTATTCAACTGCACATGCTCTCTCTTTGGGGGGCTTTCTTCTAATTATATATCCCAGGCATATGTTTTCCCCCCTTTAACAAAGCACCATATTCATTACGACAATGTTCGGAGGTAGCTTAGCCGCTTTAGCCAGTTAACTAATTGACAGCTTAAGAGGTTTGCATAACAACTTAAGCTTTAACTAACAGTTTCTTAATATTGGCGTAAAGAAGGAAACATTGGCTACTTCATGATGTATAATGGTCACAGAACGCCAGCCAGTGGAGAGTGGTTAATGGCTGGAGGTTTAAAGAGACTTAGTGATTGAGTAGGGCATGTCCTCATAGAAGAAAAAGAGAAATATTTCATGAAAACAGAAAATGAACATGCACACAAAAAAAAGGATGTGCATTAGATCCCCTATACCAGGGGTGGCCAATTCCAGGCCTCGCGGGCCGGTGTGTATGCAGGTTTTTACTGCCACCAGTTACCACGGTTCAATCAGCTAATTAGTCATACACACAATCACACCGATTCTTGTAAATTACAGAACATAAAAAATGCTACAATACACGCATTGACGCATACACCCACAACAACAATTCAATCAGCTGCTTTTCATATCGCGGATATGTAGATTAAAAAATATCAGATCGTAAAAAATTGGGGGAAATTCATAATTGTTAACTGGCGGCAGCAAAAACCTGCATACACACCGGCCCGCGAGGCCTGGAATTGGCCACCCCTGCCCTATACACTCCCCACCCAACCCCCTGCCCTAAATGCAGAGACGCACACATCTAAAAATAAATGTACTCAAACAATATGTTCTGCGTATGTTCATAGTGTGCCTTCTGTCTCAGGTCACCTGGGCGACCGAACAGTTCTAGAACATTCAGAGGTAGAGTGCGAACAAGGTGCGAATAAAACAGACGGGAGCCTACGTCGACTTCTTTCTTTCGGCATGTTTAAAAAATGTTCTTTATGCCGTAATGAACGGTACAAAATCCCACGATGTGTGGGAAGTGCCACGGACAGCGCTGCGGGGCCTCGGTACTTCGCTTGCTCTTTTCCCGAGGCCTCAGTGCATCATGCAAAAGGTCCGATTCCAAAAACAGCAGGGGGTACTTACTGAGTCTTCTTCTTGCACACAGAAACTAATGTGTCCAGACTTCACCTTGGTTCCCTAAACCTGGATACTTCATATGCACTTTGGCTACTCAGCCAGCAGCCCCTGTGTGTGTGTGGGGGGGAGGGGGGGGGAGGTGCAGCCATAGATGTATGGCTTGGTCCTTTGGTGATTGAGAAGAAAATAATTGCATCATTCAGCCGCACCAAAACAAAAATAACTGTGATTAAGTGAAGTCAGCATACACACTCTATCAGCATACCCAGAATCATAAGCAAGTGCTATCGCATATTTCAGGAAGGCATATACCTTTTGTACACAAGGGAATGACATGTAATCCATATAAAAACAATTTTTTTTAATGAATTTGTTAATAGAAAACAGCCTGCCCTTATAGAAGTCGGGGTCAATTTAATTTCAACTCGGTCGGTTCGTGAAATTAATTTAAATTCTTGTAAAGAACAGAAAATAAAAATCCTCGTTCGACATTAAAGGCTTCTTTTTTTTTCTTTCATTTCATTCATGAATTGAATTTTCAATTAATTACCTGAATTGAAATGGAACTGCCCTCAACCCTGGACATTAGGCAAAAAAAAAAGAATCTGGCCCCCAGCTGATTAACCCTGATATACACGAGCATCCAGTTCTTGAGTAAACCAAATGCAGTACGACATGATTTGGGGCACAGTCGGTCACCAATTCACTCAATATGAACACTCTCCATTAATGCTAGTCTAATAGATAATTGTTAGGCTCTGGGCGCACATTAAGTACTACGTGTAATCTTCTGCAGTGAAATATGATGCATAAATTAAACAGGCTTATAATTGAGCTACTCTTTCAGCTTGCCACTCAGTCATTGAATCCCCGGTTTTCCAGTTGTCCATGTGATACACATCTAATGTAATGTACCTTTCAACAACTACAATACCCATATACCCAAGTCAATCAAGTCAAGTCAGCCAAATTAATAATATTTCAATTATTTGATAAGTTTTAACTCAGTATGATATGTGCCAAAACAGCAGTATCATGAGATGTGACCGTGCACACATTCCCTTCACACAAAAACATCAACACAAAAATATCAACAAACAAAAAAACAAACCACAACAAACAAACAAACACAAGTCTGAAAATGATTGGGAAGGATATATTAAGTAAAATTGTTATAAAAATTGACACTTATCACAGCATTATTGTGCAGTCAATTTGTATGAAAGCTCTTTTGTTACAGATTTGTGGAATAGGACCATTGCCCAGCGAGGGCATTATGAGGGCAGTGCTCCGTGCTGATTTAGGATTGTATCACACTTGTATTCACGATCCTAGCGACTACTGCTGCTGCTAACAGTTCCAAGCAATTAGCATTCAAATGTCAGGGACCGTTGTGTCGTCGTTCCATTTATTTCCAATTCAATTCTTAAATTATTCATTTTTAAGGGACAATACTGAACTGTCAGAGTCCTAAAACTGAACACAAGTGCGTAGAGTGGTTTTGCCTGGAGTTTTAGGTTTTATTTACATTCTCACCCTGGGGGAGATGAAAATAATATGACTAATATTAATATGACTCATACTGGGGATTTCAGATTTGTCACAGGAAGCAGGATTACTCTCATTGATGGTGTTCTACTGTGTGCTGTCCATCACCTTTTAGGCTTTTCCTGAGTGTGGACCTTTAGAAAGGTCCCAAGTTAAAAGCTATGCATCCATTTTGATTGGTGCAGCGAAAGCTGCAAGGACATGTGGTCAGTACTGTGTCGTGAGCATCCCTCGAAATGCCAAGGCAACCAGTGTTGTTGTTTTGACACCTCCGTCCTGGTTTGCACCGCCTGCCAACATAAAGTGAACCAATTCAACAAACGTCCTGAGGCTGCATGTGTCTCCACCAGAAAAAAAGCCTCCCAGATGTTTCCTCATGACTGGCAGTTAATTCATAACAATGGCTGGCTAAAAAGTCCAAAGTCACAGTTCTTATGGCCGCAGTTTTTAAAAAAACGGGATTTAAATCTCCTCAAGCTTTTCCAGGGCAGGGGAAGAGAACAGAATCGCACGTACCGAAGGCATTTCAGTTTTTCCCCCATCGGCTTCGCCCTCACGTGGAACCCGCTCGGCCAGCGCGAGTTCGCTGGACTCAAAATCACAACGCGTGGTGAAATGCCCCAGTTGGGGCATAATGACTTTCAGCCCCGCTTACCGCCAGCGCGCTCAGAAAGCCACGGATTACAGAATCAAAGCTGTTATTCTTGAGCTCTGCTCTACAGGCCGGTTGCGGCAGCGTGAATGAAAGACCGCTTTCAGCATCTCGCATTGGCAATCATATGATTCAGCATATCGCCGCTAATGCTATTACAGGCAGTGTGATTGGCAATGGCTGCAGTTCCGAAGACCAAAAAGCCAAGGCGGTTTAAACTGACGTGTTGTTATGATTAGTCAGCCGAGTAACTTTATCCCACATTTAGATTAACTGCTAATGAAGAGGAAACCGGTTTTGCTGCAATCCAACAAAAAGCCAAAGAAAAACATCCCCCCCACCCCCAAACAAAATCACACAAGTGGATAAGGTTAAAAAGTAGAAAAAAATTACTTCAAAAAAGTGTATAACTTCTATTTTTGGGGCAGGAAAAAAAATATAAAAAATATATCTATACCCTGTGTGGAAGAAGAATACCCTTACCATCCTCTCAGATATGCATTCAAATTCATGAATGCCATTGACATCAAGTATAAAAAAAGGAACGCAAAAAATACTTTATATTATAGTTGCATTATAACAATCGCACTGCAGGTTCAAACAATCTCAATTAGCAACTAAAATACTGGAGTAGAAGAAATGATATTATGCAACCCGAACATGAATAGAAACACACACATAAAAGAAATGAAGGCAGTCCAAACAGCACAGCTGTATGAAGTGTGTGGGTCTGAGACCGTGGGAGTCCAGGGCCGTGTCGGAATCAACACCCATCTATACTATTGAGTATGCTAGTTGAGTAGGTTACACTGAATGACAAAGTTAAGTAGACAACATGTTCTCTAAATGTAGTGTACATAAAACCCCTGGATGATATACAGTGCCCTCCACAATTATTGGCACCTCTGGTAAAGATGAGTAAAAAGGGTTATAAAAAATAAATGAGCTTAATCTCACACTGAAAAATGAGAAAAATCCAACCATTAATTGAAGTAAATCTATTCTGAGAAAAAAAAATCCCTCATCAAGAAATAATATTTTTTAACAAAACCATGTAATACTTTGTACAACCTCCCTTTGCCAATAAAACAGCACAGTCTTCTGTAATATCTAATAAGGTTGGAGAATACAGAGCAAGAGACCATTCCTCTTTACCGAATCTTTCCAGATCATCCAGAGTCCTAGGTCCTCTCTTGTGCACTCTCTTCAGCTCAGCCCACAGGTTTTCAATGGGGTTGAGGTCAGGGGACTGAGAAGGCCATGGCAGAAGCTTGATTTTGTGTTCAGTTAACCATTTTTGGGTTGATTTGGATGTATGTTTTGGATCATTGTCCTGCTGGAAGAGCTAACGATGACCGCGTTTTAGTCTCCTGGCAGAGGCAGCCAGATTCAGATTTTAAATCTTTTGGTATTTCATAGAGTTCATGATGCCATGTACCCTAACAAAGTTCCCAGGGCCTTTGGAGGAAAAACAGCCCCACAACATCATGGAACCTCCACCATACTTAACAGTGGGGATCAGGTTATTTTCAGTATAGCTATCCTTTTTTTTACGCTAAACTCACCTTGAGTGTTGGTTGCCGAAAAGTTCAAATTTAATTTCATCTGACCATAGAACACTGTTCCAAAGTTCCAGTAGCGTTTAGCAAACTCCAGGCGCTTACGTTTGTGGTGAAATGGTAGTTTTGGAGACTTGATGGCCCCAAGATGCTACTTTCCTCTGTAATTCCCCAACAGTGATCCTTGGGGATTTTTTTGCCTCTCTTACCATCCTCCTCACTGTGCGTGGGGGCAAAATAAACTTGGGTCCTCTTCCAGGCAAGTTTGTAACAGTTCCAGTTGCCTTGAACTTTTTAAGTATTGCCCTAACGGTAGATATGGGCATTTTCATAGTCATTCCCTGACTTATGAAGCTCAACACTTTCCCCTCATTTGATTTGTGTGTTCTCTTATCTTTCCCATGTTGATGTATGAATAAGGGAATATGGCCTCTGTGTCACCTCATATTTATACCCCAGTAAAACAGGAAGTCATGGATTACTGCTTGAAAGTTCCTAAACACTCTGATCAAAATATATATTGGGAATATCGGTAAAATATAAATGGAAAAAATGCTTCAGTTACATTTTGTTCATAAGAATTTCTAGGGGTGCCAATAATTGTGGCACACGTGGTTTTGTTAAAAATAATTATTTCTTGAGGGATTTTTTTTTCTCTGAATAAATTTACTTCAATTAAAGGTTGAATTTTTCAAATTTTTTCAGTTTTTATTTTTTTCAGCAATTAAGCTAATTTGCCAAAAGGTGAATTTTATATCCCCCTTTTTACTCATCTTTACCAGGGGTGCCAATAATAGTGGAGGGCACTGTACTTATTTTGGGGTTTTCACCGATAATAGCATGGAGGATATTTTTTGCATACTCCATGTCACTAAAACAGTATGCAGTAAGCAGTATACAGTATGCTAGTACACAGGACGCAGTAGATAGGGCTCTGATTCAGAAGTCAAATGCGCCAGGGTGACTAAACCCCAGGAGCTCGCAAACCTAACTGTGGTACAGAAGATACAGAAAATAATAGTCACAGCTATTTTGACATAAATAACAGAAAGATGGTTGATTGTAAAATTTACAAAAACAGAAGCTGTAACTTTGCCCATTTATTAAGTGCTTTCTTATCACCATTAACACATATTTCAAATCATTCTGTTCCAGCATCAGGGCGGCACCAATGTTTCAGCATTTCATTCAAGCCTTAGTTAAAGCCATGTCAAATATATTACACAAATATGAACACATATCTATATTAACCTGGAAAACAACTCACACAACATCCAATAGCAGTGACAGAAAACTTGTATCATTACTTTTGGGGAAAAAAAACACAAAAAAAACAGGCTTGATACACCGAATTAAAAACCAACATCTTTGAGCACAAACATTCACTCCATTAAAACACATTCGGCTCCTTTATTAAACATCTTGCATCATTAATAGATACATGTAAAGGATTTCAGGACACAGGAAGTGCGGGACCATTAAATATCAGGTGAAAAGTAATTGTCGAAGAAGGGGGAGGAAAAAAAAACAAAAAAAACATCACACCACATTTTCCTTTCAAGTACAGTATTTTTTTTTCCCCAGGCCTTTTCAAGGAGGACTCAAGTCAAAGATAAAAATTTGATTGGTTGTGACAGGCATTGAGGTGCTTCTCTGCACAACTGAGCATTCCACACCACATCTCGTAAGCCTTGACCCTGACCCTCCTGGAGTCGCTGACGCAAGCTGGCCTCGCCACCAGCCAGGGCTTTTCAACGGAGTGAATGGAGAAACACAAAACCCCTTTTTCGAAAAGCTGCTTTTTTTTTTTTTTTTTCGCCGATAGCTCGGATTACTTCAACACGCCAAGGAATCACAGAGAGAAAAATAAACTGAGCATAGAAATTGGTGGCTTGTACGTGGTGGAGATAGTTTTCATTTGAAGGTTTTTTTTTTTTAAGTCTGTCTTTAAGGTTCTGTTTAACTCAGCGGGTCACTAATTATGCTCGACACCTGACAAAACTATGCTCAGTATTAAGAGAGAAAAAAAAATACTACAATAAATTTTTTTTTCAAAAGGTACTTCCATTGCCTGCTATGCATCATGGATGAAAATGTTATTAACTCACGTTCATGTATTATTAATTAATGGTTACCTGGTTAAAGTAAACATATACCACAATCCAAGCATATTGTTACATTTCTCTCAACATAAAAAGCGTGCAGTGGAATAGAAGCTGAAGAAGGCTTTTATAATGGACTGTCCACAAACTATTCAGTGCTTTTACCCAACATGGTTCATATATGGCTCTGGAAACGCAAGAAAAATAAGGTTTTAAAAAGCCACGCACGCCATTTCTGTAAAGTCCAAATGGTCAGCCAGCTCTCCTAGCAGAGAAAGTAGAGCCGCATGTCCCACTGTTAATGGACACCAAAGTGCTTAGAGCAGCTCGCTCAGAAACTGCATTACTGTGGTCCATTTCCCCAGCCCTAAATCACTCTCAAACGCCCAGCCTCCGCTTTGAAACTGCGTGAAATGTTTCAGGAAACAAAAGAAGAGCGCGAGCCCTCGGCTGCAGGTAATTAGTTGTCGAACGCGACCGGCATCAAAAAGCACCACACAGACAGAAGTGTTAACTTCAGCAAAAGAAAGAAACAAAAAAACCACACACCAAAGAACAAAAAAGTGATCGCAAGACAATAAGAAACATTTCGCAAGAAACTGTGATCATTAATAAACTGTGATTTCCTCTTCGCACATTTTAAGTGCTCTGATTCTTTTTTCTTATTTTTATTATTATTATTATTTTTAACAATGCATCCTGACAAAATAACACTATGTAGCAATTCAACTCCTGATGGCCAGCATCACATTTCATCCTCCAATCAGAATAAAAGCTTTGATTTCTCTGCCCTGTGGAAGTTATTGTAAAAGTATAACATTGCAACGCCACGGACCGCACCCCTCCGCCATGGCAAAATGAAATCTGTGGTTGGGCAGCATGGGGACCTTCATTACAGACACACTGTGATTCAGGGGCAGGGCACCGTGTCACCTCCACGTCACGAACCCTCGCGCCCCTCTCCCGTTCCTCCACGCCGGCGTCCATCACTCAGCTGTACTTGTCTTGGATGTTCGCCATACTGTTGCTCGATTTAGCCCGCTTGGCTAGGATATTTAAAAAATAAAAAATAAAAAGACAGAGGTCTTTCAGAACGCTTTGCCATGACAAGTTTTTTCTTTCACTCTTACAAAGGTTTGCGCACAGACAAGCTCACAAACTCTGATCGATCTTCCCTCTCTTACTGACCGGAAGTGTATTCTGACCTCTTTCCCCCCCCTCAAAAAAATCCTAACCAAGATTCGTCATTCGTTGCCTTCCCAATTATTATGTTTTTTTCCCCATTCTTAGTTCAATGGTTGATGTCGGCCAGCAATAACAGAGGTATTGCTTCTGAAATACTGCAGTGCATGCGAAATGACTCATGACAAGAGCAGGATGGATGTTAAGGCCCACCACACCCACGTGCAATTTTAAAGGTTCCGGCACATGACAAATGACAGACTTGGGCCACAGAAATCCCCCTTAACTGACAGAGAACTTAGCGCCCCCCGCCCCCCCATAAACAACCTGTGGCATCCCATCCAAAACTTTCCAGTTAAAAAATAGCGGGACAATGGGTGCATTAAGCCGGTTACTCACGGTGAATGAGCTTGCGTTTCTTTTGTTCCGAGTGCAGGAAGCTACTCAAGTAGAAAATGATAGGCAGAAAGAGCATGAAGCTGGATACTGCAAGGACAGGAACCGTCTCTTCCAGAGGGAAAGAACAATTGAAATTCTTGCTCCACAATCGACGGGTCATATTCATCTGAAACAGTCCCAACACAAGAGCTAATGAAACAACAAGAAGGAGCCTCTCCGTGTCCCCCCCGCTCTGTCTGCGGCTCCTCTGCCTAAACCAATGGAGGGGCGGGAGAACCACCCCACCCCCTCATGCGGGGGCGCAACCCGGGCTGCTATGGCAGCGCGGCCTACTCGTACGAAAGTAAACCCCGCCGCTAAAAATTAAAATTAAAATATGAACGCCGACAGTCGGAGAGCATTGTGGGATACCGAAACACTCGGTCGCTGTGGCTGGCGGCGCCGGAGAGCTCGTATGCGAGACAATACAATCGATACGGAGAAGGTGAAAAGTTTATGGCTTGGCCGAATTTGAGCTGACCCTTTCCCCTTTGTCACTGACAGCCACACGTGTGGGGGATATGTTGCCAAGCCTCGTGCCCATGCAACCGTTGTCTAAAACCTTTCCACGCGGAAGTTTAACAGGCGGAGGTGTTTATATACAAAGACTATGATAGAATTACCACACCCCTTCAGCCAAAGCACAGGCAACCGGCCTCTTACAGGCTCAGAACGGTTTCCAATTGTTTCAGAAATTTTAAGTTTATAGAAGTATAAAACTTATTTGAACCAAGAGTCACGGGGGATTTGACTGCTCATCCAATGAATGCCATTAATTTAGCTGCAACAACGCGGAACAAAAATTTAAATTGCGGTTGCCACTGTTGCCACTGTTGCCACATAGAGCTTTATTAAAGAGAACAGTCACAGTGAAAGGTTAGCGCCTCACCAAGGCAGGACTTGCAGTGGCCCCTAGGGGGTGCTGTTTTCATGCGCTCAAATTGCTGGCCACTGTTGCTGGGTTTATATTTTAATTGTGGCGCCTGCTTAAATATGTTAAAATAATTTGGAATTCTGGGGTTTTGGGGGAAAAAAAATTGCTTTTCCAATAGGACATAAAAAAGACATCATTTTTTTATTTTAACAATCCTACAAATTATTTCTTGCATGTGCTTTGTGTTGTCACGGTGACACTTGCAGGATGTTCAGGCATAACCATGTCGGGGTTTGCCTGTCTGAACGCTCACGCTAGTGAGAAGGTGTACATACTTACAGCATCCTTACAGCTTAAAGTACATACTTACAGCATCCTCAATATCAATGCAGAGGGTCTGGTTCATATCCATCCTGCTGTAAAGCTCATTTAAGCTTCTGTAGGTCTTTTTGCAGTCCTTACAAAGCTCAGAGTGATTCCCTTGCTAAAGGCAAAAAAAAACAGGGGGGGGTGGGGTGAATAAATATACACACACGTTCAGTATCTTATAGTGCAGCAACTAGAGAAGCAAAACCCAGAGAATAATATCTATTCTTCTTTTTTGCATTATTAATGACAGGCCTTTTTATTTCATTTTTTATCATTCTAATGAATTCAATTCAAGGTCCATTTGAACAAGCTGAAAAAGCAAATTAAGGGCATATCAGTTTCAGTGCATCGACTTCACTCGGCCGGCCACTCAAAGAATGACACCAGATGTCGGGTTCCAGGGCTACTGTACTCACTGACCTGCTGGTGTTTCTCAAAGCAGCTTAGCGACTGGTTCAGCGCGGCCATGTAGTACAGAGTGTCATTGGTTAAGCTGTGGAGGTCCTTGGCGAGGCAATCTACAGAACAGGCAAAGGGAAATCAGTGTTATACAAGTTATACAACTGTGCCACATACCAACAAGGGACATCCAAGTAAAGAAAACTCAGGAGAAAAACCCAGCGTACTTCTGAAGGACAATTAACAATCATATGGTTTTCATGCTTTCATTCAGGGGATTGGTTGTGACACATTGGCCGCCCGATAAAAGCCAGTTTCACACCAGATAACTGATATCACCGCTGCAGATGAGATCGGTAAACGCACGCAAATCAGATTTCCAGATTTGCGTTTCTCGCGTTCCAAGCTGCATTAAGGACAACAGTAAGCTGCTCGCCGCTTGCGCTTTCGCCAACTTTCACTCGCCTCCTCTTACTATAATAGTTAGGCTACTCACGGTTGCAGTCAGACAGCTTCCATATTTCCAGTAGGTTGTCAAAAAGCACGAACACCAGCATCAGTCTGTCGGAACGTAGAAGGTTATCTTTGCAGCTTATATTGGAAGGGCCCATCTGAAAACGACAATTTCCAGGATAATATAAACATGTTGTACCGTTATCGGCTGCTTGGACCGAACAGGGACAGTTTGTAATGACTAATGCAAATTATTTATGTAAAATGTTTGCCTTTCAAATATGCCATCTACATCCTTGTTTTAAAAGCTCAGGGCGTAGCTTAATTCGTTTTATGAATCAAACAAAACCATTCAACAATGAATATTTGGTGCGTAAAGACACAAACATGAAGTACGCTGGTCAAAAAACACACGATCAGAAAATACCATAGAGTGCTATTATCGCTGCTTTTAACTCGTTATTGTATAATGCGACAATTATATAATGAGAAAATTAAATTCGTTAAATACGTCATAGCTAAGTGGCCCTGCGATCGTGGAACTGTTCAAGATTTTTCAGTTCATTTTTCCAAAACTCGTATCAGTCATGGGACAGATTGACTAAGCAAAGTAGCAGCGACAACTCAAACGCAATGGCTAGCTCTACCACGTTTACAACTGTAAATAGTTTAACTATCAATAATAGCTCGCCAATGAATTAGACATCATTTCAACTTCAAATGGTTTACCTGGTCTGATGATATGTTATTATATATTTCCTGCAGGTTTCTAAACTGAATATAACAGTTCTGGCAAACCTTCACAGGGCGGGCAGAAGAAACAAGGCAATTCACGTACGATACATATCGCAGAGCAAAGATATTAAGGAGTTCACGACAATAGTCGCTGACTTCAAGATCCTCTGGAAACGCGGACAGCAAACTGAGAGAGAAATGAGAACTCCAAGGGAGCGAAGACGACATAGACAACACCGGGTTTAAAGATGCATTTCTAAACGAAACATCGCCTTCGCTCGACTCGGAAACTGTGGGATTGATCTGTACGTCAGATGCCTGGATCTTGTTATAAAGTAGCAAAGTAATAAAACAAGCTAGAATGCTGCTGGAAATCATGTTTCCCGAAGAATAGCTGCTTCACAGCCCCTTTGTCACGCGACACAACAACACTTCCTGTTTTTGCCTCTGGTCACATGACACGCGAGATCTCGAGAGATGTGTATTTTCTGTAGTCGCGACACTTCCACTGTTTTTTTTTTTGTCAGTCGTTGATACCGGCGTAGATCCAAGTTGAAATAGTATTAGGCTACCTTTAACTCTTTTAATATTTTCAAATAAGTAGGCCTGTACTAGCCTATATTTAGGAAAGGTATATAAAATGTAGCTAAGCATAGACTAACAAGTATAGCCGAGTATGGATGTTTTTGCGATTATTCTAGCTGTGCATTTGTAACTGTTATTTTATCGCAAGTTATCAATAAAACAAACTATTTATGCTCATTTGCTTCACTTGTTTTTCTTACCAGGACGTATTTCCATATGCAATTTATTAAAACGTTTTTGTTACAGTAACCAATCTCTCTTGATGATACGAACAATGCAAGCCTACCAGAAACCTAACTACAGTCGTGTGATCAGACACTTCAGCTGTTAATACTCGCCTCTACTATACATACTTTACATTAGTACTGTTGAAAAAAATATGTATATTATAATTAAACGTATTATAACCCCAATTCCAAAAAAGTCGGGACAGTATGTAAAATGTGCATAAAAGCAGAAAGCAGTGATTTGTAAATTCTCTTTTACATATATTTAATTGAAAACAGTACAAAGAAAATATATTTAATGTTTTACCTTATCAACATTATTGATTTTTGTAAATATATGCCAATTCAGAATTTGATGCCCACAACACGTTCCAAAAAACAAAAAAATAAAAAAGACTGGGAAGCTCAAAAAACACCTGTTTGCCATTCCACAGGTAACCAGGTGATGCTACCATGACTGGGTATAAAATTATATTTAAAAACTCTTGATATTTTATTTTCAGGTACTATTAGAAGCGATACTATAACCTCTCTGCATTTTAATGGCTCTCTATGAGAATTGGAGGGTGGGACTAGATTTAGCTGTAAATTACACTGGAACAGTATGGAACACATGGTTGGCTAAATGGCTGTAAGTCATCAAGGGTCTGACATCAAATGAGCCTCAAACCATCACTCTGCTGCCAGATATGCAGTAGATGGATGCAGTAGATGGATGGATCACTTCAAGGGTTGTTTCTTCTGACTCATTTTCCTATTGAACTCTATGGAAAAATAAGCCAGGAGAAACAACCCTCCAAGTGATCCATACATATCTACTGCATATCTGGCAGCAGAGTGATGCTTAATCTTGTCCCATCCCCAAATTCCTATAGAGATTCATTCAAATGCAGAGATGTTATAGTATCGCTGAAAATAAAATATCAATATTTGATATCTTTTTATATCCAGTCATGATAGCATCACCTGTTTATCTGTGGAACGTTTCAAACAGGTTTTTTTTTTAACTTCCCAGTCTTTTTTTTTGGCCCTGTCCCAATGTGTTACAGGCATCAAATTAGGAAATAGCGTATATTTACAAAAATCAATAAAGTTGATAAGGTAAAACATTAAATATCTTTTCTTTGTACTGTTTTCAATTAAAAATATGTAAAAAATAATTTACAAATCACTGCTTTCTTCTTTTATGTGCATTTTACTTACTGTCCCAACTTCTTTGGAATTGGGGTTGTATAAAACATAAACACATTGCTTTGTGAAGTGCTGTGGTGGGTCTAGTGTAACTCCACTGGTGACCTACCTTTTTTTTAAAACTGTAAACAGCAAAGCCTGTAAACAGCAAAGCCTATAACTACACAGAGCTCTGGGGAGTATTTATTCATTTAAATAAAGAAATAGGAAATGATTAATTAATTAATGAAAGTTTATTTTTGATAGTGTCTGGCTTTTTTTTATTTATTTTTTTACCTTGCTGTTACACCAAAATGGGATTATATACAATTTGGCCAAATAAATCACAGCAGTGGAAGTCAATACATTAGCGTCACAGAATGCCTCCTTATCTTCATCCTCCTGCTATGAGCAGTTGAACAGTCTATTCAAGCGCACTGATGCAAAGCTTTTACACAGTGCCTCTCTGGTTGTCAGTGTGCACATCTCAGCCGCCCTGGATCTGCTGCTGTTATTGTTTTGTCTCTGGCTATATCAACGTTTGAGGTCAATACGGAGCAGGGTTTTACCGCTCTGAATGGGTCCTTTCAGCTCTCGCTTGTAACATTCAAAGTGACTTGCTCACAGTAGCCACAGTTCCCATGGTGTAGAGGCTGCTCTGTGGTACTAGGTACAGTTCCTATGGTGTCATCAGTGTGTATAAAGGTTTTTTTTCTTTTCCAACAGCACTCAGTATTACTCTAGTTAAAATAGGAACATAATCCAGTCCAAAAGCTATGTCTCATTTGAAATTGCATCATTTTCGTGTACTTTCGTGATGGATGATGGTTTATTCCTTCTTACCTGTGCTTCTTGTAAAATATGCGCATAAACTCCTGTTTGTCGAATTTGCCTCTAAGATAACATGTAATTTTGTGTTCAGTTGTTATTACGCTGCTTTTTAGACCAACCATGTACATTTTATGCATCTAATCTGTAAATATCATTTAGGGAATATAAATATACATGTATTCTCAGTTCTTGCAATCTTCCCTGAGCAGCATACCTTGGTTTTTTCCAGTATTTGCAACACATTCTCTCAAATAAAACAGAAACAATTTCTATGGTTTTTAAATCCAATGTATGCCCTCAAAACAACAATTGACATTTTCAACCTAAATTACTCATGAGCCAACAATTTTACATAGACTGCTAAAAAGCCTTTAAAAATGTAATATTAATAGAAAAACATAAGTAGACATTTAAAAATCAACTAATAGATAGGAGTCTGCAGTTTAAGTTCACAGCCCGATGCCAAAAAAACACTCCTGTTACACTTTGAGGTCTGGCTTAGTGTTATATTTGAAGATATGACTTGTGACATTTTCTATTCTGGTTGAAAACATCTGAAGAGAAGAAATTAGAGCATATGGGCAGCACTGCACTCTGCATAAAGCACTCAATAATTATTGTGCTGAAATTGTGAAGAATGCGTTTTTAAGTGCAGTAGATGGCGGTCTCTGGACTATTCCGTGTCATTTGCCTCTCATATTTACTGCGAGTTGACACCATGCAATTTTCAAATGTGTGCGCGAGTAAAATAATTACAGAGTCAAGGTAAATGATCTGGGCTCAAATTCTGATTGTGCTAATTGTCAAAAACCCTTGAATCAACCCATTGCAGTCAATGGTCTTTAATGTGAAATTAGTGGCTCTTGATAACTTACAGTCCGCAGCAATTCTGTAGTCATCAAGCCTAATGAAAGGAAAAGGGACACAAATGCATTACTTTATGGGCTCTTCGGATGCATGCTTATTGGCTCGTGTGCACATTGCATATTCTGGGTTCTGGCCTCCACCTGCCTCCTCCTTGCTCACTCCATGCTCAGAGCCTGTTTTTAGCTCTTCCTTTTCACAAGATACACTTTTTAAAATTGCATTGGCCCCCTGGTCAGACTTAGGAGATCACAGGGTTATTAAAAATACGTCTAATATGTTTTAAAATATTTCCATTAAATAGTGGGACAATGTATATATTTTATAAACAGATATTTAATAAATCGATTAAATGATACTACACGTAAAAAGCAAAATAACCACAATTTCAATCCACAAATTCACTCATATTTCCAAATATATAAAAAGGGGTTTTGTTTTACGTGTTATATAATAGTGCTTCTTATAAAAAAGCCATATGTAGGCAATATGAATAATCGAAATAAGTTGAATAATAACACGTTTATTTCATTATCAGTGCCTGTGAATTAAGAAGCTGAAGATTGAGCCGATATATATTTTTTAAATGTAAAAAAAATAAATAAATAAAGAAAGACAGAAATGGTCATAATCATCCGGGTAAAACTTTGGCGCTACACGGCAGAATGGATGTTGGAGATGAGTGTGGCTGCAGTGCTTTATTGATTGATGTAATCAAGATGGAATATGGCTAGGTTAAAAGAAGATCAGCATATCATTAAAGATAACTGTCATTTAATTTTGTGGCAAATGGTAATAGTGGAAGCAGTGAAGAGCTCATTAGCATGAGATGCTGTGCCCAGTAACAAGAGGACAAAAATCACTAATTAGGATAGCACTGTCTCTATCGCTTCAAGTACCCTTTAGCAAGGCGATGTAGCAAAGACTCCACTGTATCATATGAATCCGGGGCCGGCCATAATAATTCAAAAATGTTCGAAAGGAGTGATTATATTAATAAAATGACAGCCAAGAAAATATGCTTACCTAATTCCCTTAAAGACAGACCTTGATTCTCAAATTGATTAACTCAGAGGATCCAGAGGACAAGGACTGTGACCGGCGGCTGTATACTTTACTGGAAAAAGGCTAACAGGCTTTGACTGTGCATATATTATTCTTCCATAAATATATATTCCGTATGACAATAGGCAAAATTTAGAAGAAGAAAAAGGAGTATGACTAAAATAGCCATGAATTCTGTTTATGTTGTTTCTTTCCTTTCGCCACTATGGTAAAATGAACAGACAAAAAGTGTGTGGTTCCCATTTTTTTAAGAAGAAAAAACAAATGAATGAATAACTTTTTCCTTTCTGTTCAAATAATCTGGTCACAAATGTCAATCAAATGTGTCCATAGCTTTTAAAAGCAATATGCAAAATGAAATAATAAAAATGCTGTGATCACGTGAATCAGAAAAACAACAATATGTGATTTTGTCATTTCTATTCTATACATTTCTATTACTCAGTTACCAGTAACACTTGACTGTATTAAAAAAATAAGAGGTACAACTCATACTTTTGTTGCTGACATATTTATTCGCCCATAATGCCAGGTCCTACAAAGCAGTGTTTTTTATTTGGATTTGAACAGACAATAAAAAAAAGTATATATTTTTCAAATTCCCCTTAAATTTGCGATGAAACTACTTTTCATTATATTCCAAAACCCTTTGAGCGTTCAAAAGTGCCCTTATAAATCCCAGTGCAGTTCCAGCTCATTTTAGGCTGAATAGGGGCATATCTAAAAGCCTTCTCTCTTCAGGGTGTCCCTCAAGGGGTTAACTTAAAACCTTTTCGGGTTTTAGCATCGTGTAGACTTGGCTCATACAGACGAGTAGAGAAAAATAGCTGTAAAGTTATGCACAAGTTATTCTTCATCCATCGGGCCGGCCCTAATCCCCCAAAACCTCATTCTTTTATACGAGAACTGTGCCTCTTTTCTTGTTTTTTGCTTTCTATACAAAATAAAGTCAGTCTGTATTTAATGGTTATGTCGGGATGTGAGAGGGATTTTGCAAATGCGAGGCCCTTTTCACTGAAATATTGCTCTCTACGTCGTGTGAGTCTACCAACCCACCGCGACCCCATATTCTTCTCCGGGTGTCTGACTCGAATGACAAACTAGCTGATTTTCAGTACATAGCTGGGAAATGTACTGAGTGATAATAGAGATTTCTCTTTCATTTTTTTACGCTTGACTTGGTTATTGTTGCTTTTCTTTACCCATGATTCCTTCTGGGGATTAGATCTGACTTCTCTTTACTGGCGGTCAAAGTGGGCCAGACTCCCAATGACAATTGATGAGGATCAAGGGACCTGCTATTCTGCATCTAAGAACTGATTTGTGCAAAAGAAACTCATCAAGCTGAGGGGGGGGGGGTGGAGGGGTGGAGGGGAGGGGGCAATAAAGGCATTTTGAAAGAAGAAACGAACTCGCATTCACTTAAAGTGGATGCTCCCGCGTACTTTATTCTTTAACCAAGTAACTACGTACAAATGAATGGCTTTTCAGCTGATTACTTGTCTTTAGTTCTTTGTCAAAAAATTGTTTTTTTTCAAAATAGGTAAAAAAAAAAAAAGTGGAAAGAAGTGATGGAAAATAAACAGTCACTTTATCTGTCTATGAATGTGTGTGTGGGTGGGTGTGTGTGTGGGTGGGTGTGTGTGTGTGTGGGTGTGTGTGTGTGTGTGTGTGGGTGCTTTGTGATGCACTCAATGTATATTTAAAAAAAACATATGAAAAGACACATGAATAGGCTACAGCTCATACAAAAATATCACACTTTTACATTCTATTTGTGTTTGCACAGAATTGTGTTGAGCAAAGCCAGTAAAGTATCTTATTAAGCACTTCATTAATTAGTGAGAGAGGTGAAGCAGTTCATGACGCATTTGGATCACATCAGTGTACGGTGCACAGATATAACCCTGTTTGGTTGGAGAGGTCAATAATTATGCAAAAAAAATAATAATAACATTAACAATAAATAAACACATAAATCACTCATTAGTTCTTCAATTTACAGTGTCCAAACAGTCATATATTTCAGCGCTTCCATAAAAAAAGTTGCTCTTGGTTGATGGGATGCTGTGTGTTCCACAGGCTGGCTGTGGGGAGCAGAGTCTATGAACACAGACAGGATAATTAACAAACAGGCAGCTTGCAGAAAACAACACAAAGGAGGCTTTGACTTCCTCACGGCTGCTTGCCTCCAGAGATGGCACGGCGGAGATAGCGGGAGCCCAGCCCGCCATGATTTCTCTCCATCGGCCCTCGAATAAGGGCCAGCGACGTCTTGTTTCATAACAAGACACGAAGCTGACTTCTTTCAGCTCTACTGAGCTGAAAATAAACCCTCACTGACAACCACCCCCCCCCCCCCCTTTCCCGACCCCCCCAGTGCCCCGAACAGAACGGGGGTGAGAGTGTGCGTGACAGGGGTGGGGTGTTTCACTGGGAAATAAAGAAATAAAGTTGTTGTTCCCCCTCGCAATATTGTGACACAAAGCTATGCGTTGAAGAGTCCTCGCTTTCGTTCGGGACAAGTAAAAATATTTGAGATGGTCGAGGAGGGAGGGGGCGGGGTGAGGTGGATGGGGGGCTTTGGGGTGCTCATCTCTTTTAGCGTTATCCGGTCAGAGGCACGTCGTTCCAGCGAAAACTATTCATCCGCTCCCTGAAAGGGGGTCTACTTCAGATTATAAAAAAAGCTGCTTCTTTCCATTGTAGAAGGGGGATTGGGGGGGTGTGCAAATTAATGTTAAATTAATGCACAGGTATTTTTGCCATTTATGAACTGGAGGATGCTGTGCAGCAGTGCTCTCTCTCCCTCCCTCTCACACGCTCCCTCTCTCTCGTCCTCCCCCCACTTTGTCTCTCTTTCCTTCTCTCTCTCTCTCTCCCTCTCCTCACACACTCCCCCACTGTCTCTCTCAACCCCTCTCTATCTCCCTCTCTCTCTCTCTCTCACTCTCCCCCCCTCTCACACTCTCCCTCTCTCTTTTCCTCCCCCCACTCTGTCTCTCTTTCTCTCTCTCCCCCTTCTCTCACACTCTCCCTCTCTATCTTCCTCCCCCCTCTCTATCTCTCTCTCCTTCTCTCTCTCTCTCCACCCCAGTTGTTTCCGAGTTTGTTTGCGAAGGGCCGATACCTTGATACAACACTCATGCCCAAAACAGTGAGTTTTTAGCTTTGTTGGCCTGGCTGGGGCCTGCCTTTAGCGTAGCGTTCCTTTCTAAAAAAATAAAATAAAAAAAAAAGGGCCCAGTGCCTCCTTGTTAGTGGGCAGCTCTGAACTTTTTGAAGAGCAGTTTTGTGTGAGTCGGGGCTCATTCACTGCGCCCCTTTTGTGGGACGTTCCCCTTTTCATTTCTCAGTGTGTTACACCAATTAAAGGAGGACGTGCAGCAAATGTAATGGCCGGAGGAGTGATTGTTTTTGACAAGCAACAAAACACATAGATCCACCCCTCAGATTAGGGTGCTGAAGAGGAGGTTTAGGTCGGTCAGTCGCCTGAATGTTTCATGAACTGTAACGCAGGGAGTGTGTGAAAGCAAAGGTCCCCCACTGAAGGAGAGGACGAGCAGCTTCTAACAGGCTGCTGGGCTAGGGGTGCACTCTTAGTGTCAAGGAGAAAAATAGATATAGGCCAGCCCCCTTGTATGATAATAATAAACATAGTATGCCATGAAAGAGAAGAAAATTTATAATACGTGAATTTATTCATTTATAATATGGCCTCTCCTAATGGTTTGGACAATGTCACGTTAAAGTGTTTGGGAGCAACAAAAAAAAAGAAAAAAATAAGCTTGCAAATTCATCTGACATTCTGAACTGAAATTTACCCTGAACTATTTAGTTTGTGAATGTGTCGGCTGTGTGCGGTCACAAACTATTTTCAACATCTTGCAAACCCTTTGTTTCTGAAGCTTTTATGGGATGCGCACTGACAGTTATAGAGGTTTCTGCTGAGCTTGGGCTGGCTTGGTTTTAAATAGTTCAAATCTCCTTTTTTACAAAACATTTGAGCAGGGTTTGGGGTGGTCATGTCATTTATCTCAGTTTGGAGTTTGCTACCAAACACAAACATATTTTTTATTTTGAATAAAAATGTATCAATGGAGGAACTTTATCTCAGTCAAATTATGGCGATTAGAAGTATCTGGAAAAATATGTCAATTACAAGAAATAAAGTAACTAAAGGCTGGAATATACTAACCTCACTCTTAAATTCACTGCCAGATGTCAAGTGTCCAGTAATAAAATTAACTGCAAAATAAATATGGTACAGTCTTTTATCTTTGGAAAGGCAGAATTAAGTGTGGGAAGAATCAAAATGACACAAACAAATATTATAGAATGTGTTTTATCGGACTTAATTAATAGATTCAGACGTGATGTGTTTTCCAGTGCACGCGGGAAAAATCAGGACAAAGCACTTTCATGGATAAACTGTAGTGGCATAATTTGGAAGGTTGTTAGTTTCACGTGGAAAGCTGGTATTAGTGATAATTACACGTGTAGCCGTTAATTATGTGCAATGTCTTGGTGCATAGCTCTGGTTTGGTTTTTCAGCTTTGCAGTTTGTACTTTTTTATTGCATGCAAAACATTCCGAGTCTGAAGAGGGGGGCGTGTCACAGAAGGGAGTGTAAAAACGTGTTTGTTGCAAACAGTAGCGGTTGCTTGTGTGTGATGCAATTATTCCAAGTCTAAAGAGACCCTACACAGTGGGAGGGTAGTGTAGGCCTTAAAATATACTGGGTGCAGAGAGGAATTCTTGTGGTACTGCAGGTTCTGAATGAAAAGCAAACTGTTTTCAATCAACAGAAACCTGAGGGTAGATGTGCAACAAAGCATTAGCCAATCAGAAGAGCATTCTGTGGAAGGTGAGCCGTTGCTTAAACGCCTGTGCACGTTGACATTGTTTATTTGTGACATGAATGGGAGGCGAGTCCACCTCGCAATTAATAATCATATTGCATCATTTGCACCTTTGCCCCCTTTTATACTATAAATAATGAATCAGCCATATTTAACCAAAGAGAGTGGAAAGAAATACAAATCGCACAGCAAAACAAGAGTACGTGCCATCTTCAAAGTGATTAGCTTTCTGTACACAAAGCCTCTCGTTTGTACGCCTGAATAATGCCACACTTGTGCGATCCCGCAGCCCCTCGACCCACTCTTTTGATTAAATTCAATTCTGTCGGCACAGCAGCAGAACAAACTGAACTTTCACATCAGCAAATTATTTTTGACTTGGTGATTATCTTCACCAAGTCAAAAAAAATAATAATAAACAACAAATCTGAGACAATGTCAACATTTGAGAAAGAAAAAAATAAAAACCCAACAGCAACAAAAGCAAAACAAACTTCTAAACCCCCTCATCTTAAGAAAGGCAAGAAAAAAATAGTATTTTTTTTTTTTTTAACCGATCCTTTTTTTCTTCTTCTTCTTCTTCTTTTTCCTGAAGCAAAGGCAATTTCTGAGGGCGGGGAGAGCACAAAGGCAAAGTTACAGTTTTGGAGGAGGCCTGATTTGTAAACGAGGCCCGTTTTGGAAAGTCTCTCAGCAGAAGAAAGGGGAAAGGAAGGATTTGGCCCAGATGGAGCGATGTTAACTCTGAATGGCTCCTGTAGTGCTCGCCCGGCACTCCCCTCTCCTCCCCAGGTTGCCTTTGGATGACATCATGCGGAAGGTATGCCCTATACCCTGAGAATCCCAGCTGTCACAATTGGCCGCGACTCCATTAGACTGTACGGAGGCTGAAACCCATACGGGTTTTCCCTCCAATTCCCGCCTCTTAGCGTGGGGCATTGTTGGAAAGGCTTGATCAAAACTGTCGCCCGCCAACCGCGGGCTTTCTGTAAATTCAATAAGGCCACCTTAAAGATTTTCCTAATTAATGGATGACATCTTTGGCTGGAGGAGAGGCGAGGTATTTTGCTCCAACTTGTTCTTTGTTAACCTCCTAATTAACTTTCGTAGGTCACCCAGGTCCCAGCAACCTGAAAGTGAAGAGGGCCATTGTGCTTGGAGTTGTAAACTTACTTTTTTGGCTCGGCACTTAAAAGGAAAAGCAACTATAGGAACAGAAAATATCCTATTTAAGGCTTTTGTGGTTGAACTGCCTGCACATGTTCCAATAAAGGAATTCTTATAAATAAGCATGTATGTCCCTTTTCTTGCAGCAACACAGAATGCTTCTGAATAGAATAATTGAAAGATAAAGAATAGGGAATAGCCGCGGCTATATTGTTCATATTTAAAATTCTGGACATTTGAATATGAGAAAGAGGATGTTTAACTCCTTTTTCTCAGTTTATTTTTATTTAAAAAAATATAAAAATACAACTCATATGTTCCATATTCAAGACTGCACAGTTATTTTGTCGGTGAGCAAAAGGCTAGTGAGACCGCAAACACTGGAGAGTAGTGATGCATAAATGAAATTAATCAACAACTTTGAGCGTAATGACATGCTACCCAAAGAAAGGACCCCAAACACAACAGGAATTGTTTTAGAAACAATAGCAGGCTCCCTCCGCTTAAAATGAAGCTTTCCTGCATAATGACCAGGCCAGATCTTCCCACCAAAGAGAGACAGCAGAGAGACACAGCAAAGAGAGACAGCAGAGAGACACGTCGGAGGGCGACTACCAGACTGCAATAAACAATCTATTCACGACTCACACTTCAGATTTGTGTTTCATATTTCATACGGACGGACGTTTATTCGTTTGATCTCACAACAAACAGAAACCTCAAGTCAAAACCACATTACACGTTAAGAGAGGTCCGATATTTAACACACATGTTCGTTTTTGGTCAAATTGCATGTATTTTGCTTTAAATTAAAAAAAGTCCAGGCTAACATATTCACAGGTGCTAATAAGTAAACAGAACGAAGGGTTTAGAGTGACTTTCATCATGATACTGTATTTATGAATATATCACAGGTTGTGATGACTGTACAAAATTATACCTAAATGTACCTAACTATTTTTTGCCTTTGAAGAAGCTTTTGTTATAGCTAGATAAAAGAGATAGAAGGATGGATCGTCAAGATAATAATTTTTTTTTTTTGTATCAAACCTTTTTTTTTATCCTACAGTAGGAGAGCTATGCTCACTGTGGTCATAGTAACTGTCATCAAGGCCCAAGCTGTTTGCCTCTTTTATGGTCGTGGAGGTGTCTTTAGTGGAAGCAATCGCTTTTCTTCAAGATGGCAGAATAATGGAACAATGGGTCTATTTCTTTTTATCAGACACAACATTATATATTGGAACTATTGTGATTGAAAGGGCAAGGCTCTCTGGCTTTGTCTGCGGCTATCGTGTGCCGCTTTGGTCAGTGCAAATATTAAAGCTGGCAACCCGTATTTCAACCCAACCTTTGCCTACATAAAGAGACAACACTGGGAACCAGGGAATCTTCACAGAAAAACGCCATACAAACGAATAAAGAGATAATTTGTAGGGTTTTTTTTTTTTTAAATGCACCAAATGCACATTTTGTCTTTTTTGGTTTGGCTTCTCACAACTCATTTTCATCGGTAGCTATCGTCCTTAAAAAAACTCAAAGGGAAAGACAGCGTAACAACATAGGTAAAGACAATATAACAACATAGGTAACTTAGGACAGCTCAAGCCTGCAGGTGAAAGAGGGTAACGACAGAAACAGTCTGAGGCCCGGCTCTGGACGTCTCAGGTCACCGATTGTCCTCCCTGGTTGTGGTCAAGCAACTGGAGGCTGCACTGACCTGCTCTGAACTTCAGGGCCAGCAGAACAGCAGTGTCACCTTGGGGGGTTGTCTACGCTGACCATACTAGACCAGACCAGCGGTCGGCAGGCAGACATCCTCCATTGTCCACTTGTCCACGTGATGATCTGTGGGGGGGGGGGGAGGGGGGTGGCATGTAGAGAAGACCCTAATTTGATGTGTGACTGACGGAAGACATGACTACATTAACTCATATGAATACTGACATAATGAGCAGTGCTTTCACATGAACTGTGTGGTTGATGTATTCTAAAGCTCATTGTACTTTATTTTATTATTTATTATTTATTACATTATTTAATATGTTTTAGACAAAGTGTATATTATTTATTTATATTGGAACTGATCATTCCAATTGAATCTCTGAATGAGCCATTGGGACACTGTATAGTACTTTATTCAAATATTAAGACAAATATAAATAAGCATTATTATTTCACTTATTTCTTCTGTTTTACAAAAACACGTATGCAAATAAAGACAGAACTGAATAATATGAGATAGAAAATACTGCAACTAAATACTAAAATGACCATTGCTACTGTTGTTATTTTTCTGTTGTCCTTACTACTTTGTGGTACTTATACTTCAGATGTATATAGAAAACGAATTGAATTCTGCTGAATTTTATTGATATTAAATACTTTACAGCTTCTAAAACCATCAAGTAAATTCGTAATTGTGTTGGTGTAACTCATGGAAAATGCATTGATTAGACACAAGACGATTTGAAGACAGCAATTAGCTGCAAACTGCAGTCGGTTTAGTCACTAAATTCTGCCTTTTGAAAGCTATTCAAGCTAGCTGAATAGAAACGTAGTCAAGTTAAGAATGGCTTGACTAATAATCTTTGATGGGAGACTGAAACCTGATTGCATAATTGCTCATTGAAAATTGATGCTAAACACAGTAAGAAATAAGAAATATACAGTATTTACAAAAGCTTACTTTTTTTTTCCGCACACAGTCATAAATCTCAACACAAATACAGAACAAGAATTGTTTTTCCTTCACAGTTATACATATAAATCTTTTTTGCATGGAGTCTAAAGTTTTTTTTTTTTAGATAAATATGTGAATGATTTAATTTGCATTACTTAAGAATATAATGCTATGTCCTTAAGTCATGCAAATAAATCAAGTACACGTTGTGCATTGCTAAATTAAAATCTGTCATTTGCTTTAAATTGTTTGCCATCTTGGTGTGAATGGGATAAGCTTTTCTTATCAGCTGTCATAATTTGTTAACAAGCCTTTTCAAGAAACCCCCTTCACAAGTGGCTGAAAGCAGTGGTCTGTCCCGAGGGAAGCTAGTGGCCACATCAGACCGATTTCAGAGTACTGGATGATGGCATTCCTGTATATTTTAATATTAATGGGCGCGTCAATAAAGCTGGCCGAGGCTTTCAACAGGTGCCGTGGCATCACCCCGCCTTGAAAGGCTTCCTTTAAAAACATTTTTATTATTCACTAACACCCATTAAGGACAAAAAAAATCCTACAGGAGAGAGTTAGTCGCCCTTAAAGTTTCAGTCACTTTCCAGAGCTAAAACATGGGTCGATATTTTTCCCCTTAAAAAAGAAATTGACTTTTGTTTGGAGTTTGTGAAAAGTGGGAATCAGGGGCGGGACAATGGGACTCCCCACCGAGGCGGCTGAGTGGAGCCGTCTCAAATCAGTCAGCCAAGGCACCAATTAATCCGCTCTTTGTCAGCCCAAACCCACCAGCAGCACATCAACACATTTGGCCATTGTTCAGAGCTTCATGCAACAGGATTTGCTCTTTGCAACAGCCAGTTTTGTCCAAAATAGTTCGAGCGGAAGTTTCTCACTGACAATTTGCCCCAAATAGATTTGTCAGCGTCAAACCGACGATTTAAGCCTTTTTCTGAGGACATGGTCGCAGGTAACGGCCCTGGGGTATCGCTGTCAGAGCACGGCGCTGCCGAATACCTGCTTGGCTGAGGGGATCGCCCTGTGTGTTTGTCCTAATCTTTAACATCCAAAAACAATAAAGCCAGTGAAGGATGCTGGAGTGGTGCTAACAGGCTGAGTAGTGTTCCCTAGTTGGTGAAGGGCACAGCCAGAACCTTCAAAAACATAATTTCTCTCTCTCTCCCCTACAAACACACACACACACACACACACACACACAGGCCCAGATGCACTAGCAACAGGTGCAGAAACGGCCGAGTGAAATGTTTGTTAAGCGATAATGTGGGATACAGGAGCACAGACACAGTTACAAACATTGTGCCGTGTGTAACTACCATTGGGAGAAGGGACCCTCAACCCCTCAGGCCACACAAACAGCAGCGTGTTTGACATGTGTCCCTTCCTCCTGCACTAAGGCCGAGCAACAAGTCTTGGGGCGCAGCACAAGAGAGCCACAGACTCCCTGAGTGGTACATTAGTCCAGTAGCTCCTTGAGTTTAATTACATTTCACAAAATATCACTCTGGTTTAGCTGATAAGCACGATACGTGGACTTTTTAATGGCGATGATGATGATGATTATTATTATTATTATTGTTATTCAGTTTGTTGTCACATTTCCAGAATCAAACACATCCACTGTGATTATAAGGTGTTGAATCTGGACCTCGCCATTTACACTGATGCAGCCACCTGTAACTAAACGTGAGATTAAATATCCAGCATATCTAGTTTGTCAGCTAAGAGACAGCACCCAGACTGACATTCTTCTCGTGATATGGTAAGCAAAGCAAAGAGGTGAGAGAGCTTGACACTTCCAAAGACTCTTTCCACTGACACATTTTGCAAATATGTTTCTATTTTCATAGAAAAGACAATCTATTTAAGCCTTGTATAAGAATTGCCGACCATTATTTTACATTTGTGTACATACCTCATGACTTTAAAATCATATAATTCCCATGCTGCTCTCCGTATGTGTAATTCCATTAAATCATGTGACTTTTTACATATCAGAATGAGATCACAGCAATGTTCCTGTTTTCCATTGGTGTACAGTTTGCATCCATGCAGCCAATGGCAGATAATCACATCTTGTGTTCCATTTAATCTCTCTCCATCCAGGTGGCTCAACCATTGTACATTGAGGTTTAAACCAACAGCCCATCACACGCATTGGGCTACAACCGTTATTCAAAAGATTATTTACCCTTTCTCAAAGAAATGTCAATAAAATCACCTCTAATTTGTGAAAACAATTTTGCATGTCAAGTTATTAACAGCTTGAAAATAATCTTTGAACCTACTTGGATAATTGATTATTCATACAGGATGCAAAACACATTTACTGCATACTGTAGTAAGTTAAGTTTTTTTTTTACCGACACAATCATAAATTTCAAATGAACACAAACAAGAATGGAATCATTTATTTTACTTCCACAGTTTGGAAAACCTTTCGTATCTGGAAGCCCAAAGCCTGCCTTGTCTTTATTCTGCAAAAGTTTAATTTTCATAATAAAACATATTAATTATCTAATGACATGAAAGGGAATAGGGGTGGCATTAGTTGCTGTAGCGTAGGCGATTTCTGCGTGGGGAAATATCGACCTTTAGGCTCTGTTTTACCCTGACTGTGAGAAAGTAAGCTCCTATACTGTCTTTCCGTGATTTCTGATGTGCATTTTATTTAAACGAGACAGATGTTAGGGGAGTAATTTCCTTAATTTGAGTCTTTCAAGATCACTTCAGGGTACTTCACCCCTGTTGGCGACCGTGGCGACATATTGAGTATACCCAGTGGCTGCCTGATAGACTGCCAAAATCCATTTTAATTGAAGTGCATTTTTTAAGGGTTCCTGAACGGGTAATATGTAATCTGCATATGTGCTAATCCTGATTGCGGCTCGGGTTAGCCCAGTGTCCGTATCTAAACCAGCTCTTATGAATCACACCAATAAGTCTATAGACCTTACAAAAAAGACTGGGGGTAGGAGCTGCATTGTGCAGACTCCAAGAAAGTGTAATGTAATGAACGGAATTGAGGCCTATCCAAAAAAAAATTATATATAGGCCAATAGTCACCAAACAACATTTACTCAAACGTCAATCTTAAACGCAAATATTACTTTCTTTTCTCATAGACATGGTTTGTAGAGTTCACCAAAATTGGACTGAAAAAAGACTGGAAGACGAAGCATCGCTGGAAAGAGCACAGTGTTACGAGTTTAAACCCAAATGAAGCATCGCTGGAAAGAGCACAGTGTTACGAGTTTAAACCCAAATGAAGCATCGCTGGAAAGAACGCGCTGTTACGACCTTAAACCCAAATGAAGCATCGCTGGAAAGAGCACAGTGTTACGAGCTTAATCCCAAATGAAGCATCGCTGGAAAGAGCACAGTGTTACGAGCTTAAACCCAAATGAAGCATCGCTGGAAAGAGCACACTGTTACGAGCTTAATCCCAAATGAAGCATCGCTGGAAAGAGCACAGTGTTTAAACCCAAATGAAGCATCGCTGGAAAGAGCACACTGTTACGAGCTTAATCCCAAATGAAGCATCGCTGGAAAGAGCGCACTGTTACGAGCTTAAACCCAAATGAAGCATCGCTGGAAAGAGCGCACTGTTACGAGCTTAAACCCAAATGAAGCATCGCTGGAAAGAGCACAGTGTTACGAGCTTAATCCCAAATGAAGCATCGCTGGAAAGAGCACAGTGTTACGAGCTTAAACCCAAATGAAGCATCGCTGGAAAGAGCACACTGTTACGAGCTTAATCCCAAATGAAGCATCGCTGGAAAGAGCACAGTGTTACGAGCTTAAACCCAAATGAAGCATCGCTGGAAAGAGCACACTGTTACGAGCTTAATCCCAAATGAAGCATCGCTGGAAAGAGCACAGTGTTACGAGCTTAAACCCAAATGAAGCATCGCTGGAAAGAGCACACTGTTACGAGCTTAAACCCAAATGAAGCATCGCTGGAAAGAGCGCACTGTTACGAGCTTAAACCCAAATGAAGCATCGCTGGAAAGAGCACACTGTTCCGAGCTTAAACCCAAATGAAGCATCGCTGGAAAGAGCGCACTGTTACGAGTTTAAACCCAAATGAAGCATCGCTGGAAAGAGCACACTGTTACGAGCTTAAACCCAAATGAAGCATCGCTGGAAAGAGCGCGCTGTTACGAGTTTAAACCCAAATGAAGCATCGCTGGAAAGAGCGCACTGTTACGAGCTTAAACCCAAATGAAGCATCGCTGGAAAGAGCGCACTGTTCCGAGCTTAAACCCAAATGAAGCGTCGCTGGAAAGAGCGCACTGTTACGAGCTTAAACCCAAATGAAGCATCGCTGGAAAGAGCGCACTGTTACGAGCTTAAACCCAAATGAAGCATCGCTGGAAAGAGCGCACTGTTACGAGTTTAAACCCAAATGAAGCATCGCTGGAAAGAGCGCACTGTTACGAGTTTAAACCCAAATGAAGCATCGCTGGAAAGAGCGCACTGTTACGAGCTTAAACCCAAATGAAGCATCGCTGGAAAGTATTAGAGATGGTCAAAATGCATGTTATCGATTATTTTCAACCTCATTTAAACTTTTTAACCCTCATCCACCTTTATAACGTCTGAAGGATACGAAAGGTGATGCTGGGGGAAGAAAGTAAAGGTGACTTCACAATGACGCCATGCGAATAGTAAAAAGCTATTTTGCTGGTGGCTATTTTTTCACAGTAAATATTATGCAATGAAGATGCATTCTACATATACCTGGTAAATAAAGATAGCAGCAAGTTAAACAGTTAGTGATTATAAAAAATATTATAATCATACAGAATATGGTCATTCCAGGGGTCATAACAAGTAAAAATATGTCATGAAATATTTACCAGACGTCCCACCAAAAATCTACACTATTTCACAGGAGCAAAATGTAGGCCTTAGCCAGGTCTTATTCAAACGTGCTTTACTGTCATGTGTCACAGACTTGAAAAGACAAACTGCTGTCTGACTTATACTTTATTGGTCAGCCAAGATAATATATATTTTTTAATATTAGTTCTTTATATCATGAAAAAATGGGCAAACCACTCTTACAGGTATATTTCCCGACAGATAAAACAGCCAGTATTTCAGAGATTTTGATGGTGAATTTGAAACTAACTGCAACACTCAGCTTGTTTGCATGTCTATTTCAGCAGGAGAAATTCTGCTGTATGTTTCGAGTCCCCCTTTTCAGTTTCTCCTGTCGCGTTGCCATGAGACTGCGAGTCATTCATAACTTTTCTCACTCAAGGGCTTAGCTCTGGCGTATCACAGGGGAGCTCCTTCTCTGTTTCTGATACGGGTCAATATATACGTGTTTTTAAATACATGATCTATTGATACTTTTGTAGTGTGCATTACATATGATGTAACTTTGCTCAACATTGCACAACAGTGGCATACCTTATAAATCTGAAACGTCAGAATTTGCATATTTCTTAATGGTGGTGTAGCATATTTTTTTGAAAAAAAAACCACAACATAAATTATAACTTCAGAATGTATGTTTTTTTCAATATCTGTTATACAAGGCAAAGCTAGACAGGCGCATCTCTTTCCATCTGCTTTTCACCGGGGTGACTAGCAATATTTAAAGTTCTGCATTATATGTCTTGTGTAAAACCCTGATAGCTGACTGAAAGATTTCCTTTGCTCTGGCTTTGAACATCTCAGGTACAAACTCCATACTACCCAGCCCATCCTCTTATATAGGAGCACTCCAATATTACCCCATTACCCCATTATCCAATATTACCAATATGTATATACTCTTTAATAATGTTTTAAAAACCCAAGCTCTGGTATTTCATGCTGCAATTATACATTAAAAAACAAAATAAGTTAACGTGATTATTAAATCCTTGATGTTCCCTGGATCGCCATAGTATTTTCTGAGTTTTATTTTCCCCCACTTGTTAATGGTTCTCCCAGAATCCCTCATTTTCCATAGGGCTGGGAGAACACATTAATCCTTTCACGTGCAGCAACCATGTGTGATGAAACCTTTAGAGTCAGTTCGTGTAGTTAGCTCAGCCATCGTTTGCAACACCACTTGAGTGACTGTCACGTGAGCAGGCTTTGAGTAAACGCAAAAGATGCTACAGACAGCTGGCTCGAGATTGAGAGACAATGACTCATTCGCATTGTTCTCCTCGTGCCGGTCAGGAGAAGGAACCCGGTCTTTGGAAAGGAACCCGGTCCTTCATCTGAGGATTACCTGGACTCATTCTATTAGGCCACACTTGAGTGGATCTTGCCCTGATTTCTGTCCCTCTGTTACTCGTTTTTTGTGAAGTAGCCTATCAAATGATTCGTAATATCGCCAGCATAGTCTGCCGTGATTAGATGATTACATTAACCATTCACTCGCGTACTGAAACGCAACGAACTGTCAACGTTCACAAGGAGTTTGATCTCTCGGATTTAAATGTCATAATTAACGTATAGGTCTAATTTAAGACATTTTAAATATGAATATGATATTTTGATTTGAAGAGCTGTCCGCGGTACTGAATTATATCTGATGATAATTTGTAATGAACCCTTTATTAAGAATGTTGAAAACTTTATTCGCACAAAGTGCACTGGCAGTTTGAGTTTATTTTTGGTTTTTCTTTAATCAACAACGTTGTGCATTGTACTCTATTTCGTATTATAAAATTATCGTTCAATATTTATCCTGAAGGACGTCATATTCAAACTGTTTTATTTATTTACCAAAGATGATTTCCTCGGCAGTTGACATGTACGCGACAGTATCGCCTAGGTCAATTTTAACGATTAAAGGCCAGTGCATAACTAAATAATTTACTTACAAATTGTTGAAGGCCTAATTAGAAGTCAGTAATAATATTTGGTAGCCGATTAATATTAGCTGGTGCAATAATTGGCTTTGATACTAAAATATAACATATTCCTGCGGGTAATTAATACTAATTTTGGTGATCCGAATGGGTCGCTGAGTCAGGCAGAGAGAAACCTCAAATTTTATCTATAGTCATAGCAGCAATTCGAAAAGATGAATTGGTTAATTATGTGTGAAGCCTATGACTGAATGACAGGGATTATAAAGAGTTAAGCAGATTAAAACTTTGTGTATACACACACACACACACACACACACACACACACACACACACACACACACTCACACGCACGCACGCACACACACACGTCAAAACATTGAAAATGATGAGACAGGAATATTATTACTACCATTGGCAATGTCCATCACTAAATTAGTTTTTAATTGTTCTTTCAAAATTTAATACAATTGGTAATATTCTCAATTGAGAGTGTTAGCCGTTTTAAAAAATAAAAAACTTAAGTGTATTTATGTATATTAATAACTATATGTATTATCAGAATATTAAACATTAATCTGTTTTATGTATGGCCAGTCTCTCGAAACTTCGACAAATTTTTTAAAAGGCATGCCAAAATACATAAAATAACAATATAACAAGGCAGTGAATCATTGCAATTAATCGCGCATCCACTGCGAACTCCGTTAAAAACTCAACTTTACACACGCATATGGCCCCAGGTTCCGTGGGAATGCACATAATTAAAAACAAAATATGGATTTCTGGTGTTACCAGTGAAAATGCGACAAGCTGTCAAGGTCAAAATGTCAGTGAGCAAGCTTCGGGTGCGGTCCTTCGACGACTATTTTCCACCCCAGTGAGCAAAGTGGCGAGGAGAAGAAGTTTAGTGCACTGATCCAAATTATTGTCTGGGTCTGAACCAGCCAACGCGGAGGGCAGGAAAGCACTGCCACGCAAATATTTCTCGCTTGTAAAAAAATAAATAAAAATCTCCTAAAATTCCCAAATGGTTTCATATGAACCTATATAACCCACCTGTTAAATTATCATGTTGAACTTTGTTAACCACTGGTAGTTCCTATTCATGATTAGTCTATACTATACGGACGGTTTTTTTCTAAAGCCTTCTTAAGTTTCATTAACAAATACAATTCTTGAAAGTACATATAGGCTAATAGTAAGTAGCCTACATTCCGTGATGTTCAAAAGGGCATTTGAACAAAAGAGATTGCCGCTATATTATCCAGAAAATCTAAACTGGAGGTGATGGGGTGTAGTGTTTTTTCTGATAAATAAATAGCCTAGCGAACTTCTGCAAATGGGTGCAAAAGTGACAAATGCATCCACTGGATTCGTGTAGTCTACAAGTCACAGATCACATATAAATTGATAACAAACCAGACCACTTGAAGGGAGGAATTGGTTCGCAGTCCAGTGCAATAAGCATTCTGTGGTTGATTGATTTAAACGGGGATGCGATATATTTTCCACTCGTTACGTCGTTATCTACAACATGTAACTATAGGCCTATGCCCACTGTAATAACAATACCTAAGATCACAATACAAAATAGCCAACACCGACGCTAAAACACCAACGCCTCAAATATTAGGCTATTCAAAAGATTTGCATCGAACTAAAACCATGCGTAAACCCTTTCTGAACTCTAACAAATGTTTGCTCAACAGGTGGATGCGACATCACTTCTGTAGGCTGCCATAAGCAAGCGTCAAAAAAACCGAAACGGGTTCTATACTTCATGTAGCCTACGCCTTTACTAACTTGTTGCGGTATTAATCCGGTTCTACCTGAAGCGCACTCTAACGAAAATACATTTTAAAAATACGCCTCTTAAAACACGCTGGATGGTGTTTGTAATTTAAACATCGGGGAGTAAACTACAAATAAAATATCCCTGTTTCACATCGGTTGAAATTTAAACGTCTCTATTTGCAAGGATGGGTCAAGCTTCAGGGCATGTAGGTAGCATTTAAAAAATCACCCTTATAACCGTGGTATAAAATCTACACTAAATTATAGCTATTCTATGTTTACCGTTGTAGTGTCTGAGAGCCTCGGAAATATCAGAAGCCTCTACTCCCCCGAAGATTAGTGACGTCATGTTCAAACTGGAGTTAAGGGAGAAAGCAGGGAAAAGCTAAGTGGGCAAAGAAGTTCTACTCTCCACCCCTCTGCCTTCTGAGCACTTCTCATAAATATTACTTTAATCTAGAATCTCGCAGCAGAAAGTCACTCACCGCTAACAGGGCTGCGAATTCCACACAGCTGTTATTATAATTTTATTCGTTTTTGTATTCGTCCAAGAGACTCGTCTGGCTGCCTGATTTTGTGCGCCCGCTCCGACAGTTTCCGCAACTTTCAGCGCCCGCGTCTCGTGCAGAGAGAGCGTCAACACCTCGGCAACTGTGGAGGATCAACCGCAACTTCAAGACTTGCTGATACTCCGGTCTCCTCTGAAACCTGGGAATTGTCTGTCCTGTCCAACAGAAGAGGAAAAAAGCAGGACATTGCTTAAACCTTTGACCGTTACGACTCGTGGATTTTCTTTTTCTTTGGATTTTGCAGTTTGGGTGTTCAGAAATTGACTTTCGCCTGCTGCACCGAGTCAACGGGATTTAATTTATCCATATATAAATACAAGATCGCCCAAGATGAGCAAACCTGCCGGATCAACAAGTGGGTGTTTAGATATTTTAAATGTCAAATCCAGTAAGTGACAGTTACGCCGTCCTTTGAAAATGTGAAAGTTCTATTTGGTTGTCTAGTTGTTGCATGAAAGGTAATAACACGCAGGTCATTTTCAATAAGTTTATAACCCGATGTGTGCTGCATGTGGTCTGTGTAGTAGCGAACATATTATAGGCTACGTGTCTAAACATCTTTATACTATATAATCAACCTTTTCGGCCCATGTCTGCTTACCTTTTTAAAATCGTTCGTTAAATAAGACCTTTCCATAAAACCAATATTTGTCAATAACTCTGCACGCTACCTGTTTTATTAATTGAGCAGTTTGCTTAGAGGAGGACTGTTCGTAGGCATTGCACAACAATTGCAAATCCGGGGAAGCTGTAAAATTGGTGTTAACTGATACTTTAGAAACTAGTCGATGTCAAAAAGTTGCATTCAAGTGTGAAAAGGCAACACGCTGATGTTAAATAAATGACTGCAAATAAAAGCATTCGTAATATTTTCACAAATATTTGTTCTATGTTTATAGATGTAGTTTATTTTATATAAAAATATCCACAGTTTTCCACTTTTTGTGGAAAACGCGAAAGAGTACCAAGCTTATGCCCTGAACTTATTCATATGGCTAAGATAATTAGGTTATGTCACTGCTATTTTAAGGCTTTGATTCAGTAATTGTAATAAGATATTACTGAGATCAGTCCATTGCGGAGCAGCCCTTGTTTTGCTTTGATTCCTATCTGCTGTGGTAGATTTACTTTTAAATTATGTTAGTATAAACTGTCGCCTTAATACAAGGGACTTGACAGACCGTGTATTTCCAGTGTGGCCTAACAGCTAATTGACCGTTTTGACACAATTTTAGCTTTTAGTGCGCTGGTAGAACAACTATCCCTTTAAAGTTCACGAAAACTATACATTTTACATTTAATACAGTAAGCAAGTATTTGTTATACAAGTATACTATGTTGGTAAAAATCTAGATTGTCCCTGAAAAATGTTCAAAGCCTTTTCATACACCAGTCTCTGTAGGCCTATGTATGTATAATTTAAAGAGGGGATATATGAACATTTGAATCGCACATCTGAAGTGTGACGTGTGCAGGTTGTTCTCCTGCATTAGTTAGATACCTTATTTTCAACTCGGGCAACATATAGACATGTTTTCCATTTGATAAACGTTGTTTTCATTTAAATCCCGTCTTCACGCATTCATGTGCTATAATCATATTTTATCCATTCAAATGAACTTGTTCCAAGTGTGTCAATGTGCGCTGTTTGCTGATTTGAGTATCTTTCGATTGTAACAAATGAATAGATTATAAAAACTAGTCTCTTAGAATTATCATGGTGCATAATAATCAAAAACCGTCCATGCAAATAATTTTATACAATTTAAACATCTCTTTCTGGATCATTTTAGCAACTCATAAACACGTAGGGGTAAACATAAAATTATATTTCAATTTATATTTATCATTCACGCAGTTTTGTAGTCTGTTTCCTGCATAAAGCACGCAGTAGGCGAACACATACATTTAACTTTATGGGTGGCAAGACAAACCTTGAGCAAGTCACAAAAACGAAAAAAAACTTCTTTCAGCTGTTTTTTTCCAGGTTGATGGTAATTACAGTAATAGAATATGCCACATATCTTTAAGCAATTATAACTCACAATGAGGACGAAGAGGACCCCCGTGGAGAGAAGTTAAAGATGCTTTCACTCGCTCGATAAAATTATGCTGTATTTTACTTTTTTTGTCTAGACGAAATCAGTCGATGAATAGTTTTTGTTCAGATATCTCAACACAAAACCACTCATCATTATAATGTAACCAAGAAGCGGAATAAAACTGAGTAAATTAAAAAACAAAACGATTTCGCTATTCCAAATTCTCAAGGACAAATATTAGTGGATTTCCACCTGTGTTAAATCGACAGCAATTCCGTATACGATTAAATAAGCCCAATAAATTACTTTTGAATTTGTATTATGCAAATGATCATGTTCTTTTTTTTCTCCAAACGAAGCACCATAATTAAAATAGCATATTCTTTCAATTATTTGTTAACAAGCGGCGAGCTACGTTGCGTTCTATCTTGGTTGTCATTTCTTAAAACCAATTTTAACACCATATATAGGCTAATTATATGGCTATATGTTACAGGCTAATTGTGCGCACAAGAGCAATGAAAGCTTGAACAAGAACATCTAAACAAGTGGTGTAATTTTCTGAGAACTTCTTAACTCCGCGATTGATTAGATTTGGCCTGCATATCTTCAAAATTATCTGCAAAACAGCACTTTCCCCGATTCCACCTCTCAAGTAGATTGCTTTTCCTTGTCGTTATATCCGAATTCCCATGCTACCCTCATTGACGGGTCACTGGTGAATCAATGGGCAGGTGGCAATATGTCATTGTAATTACACAGACGTTTTTTAAGCTCCTAATATACATGAAAATATATTTCTATATATTCATTTAAATGAAATTAAGAAAGAACTTTCCATTTATTTTCTGGATAATCTACATAGCTACACTTCATTTTAGTTTGTGAAACGAGATCGTTTGTATTATTCCTATTGCCATGTCTCTAATCCTCAAGCCTATAGACCTGTTGTATAAAGCAGCTGTCGTGTTTCATTATAAAGGGAGTTGGCAGCTTGTCGAGTTCTAGGCAGTCAGACGAGTTTCAATGGGAAAATCATTAAGCTAACACTTTCTCTAATGTCTCCATTGTCTGCCCTCAAACATTGTCTTAGAGACCTTCAATATGACGCTTCCCACCAAACAAGCCACATATTCACACATTCCCATGGACAACGCATTCAAATGCGGAACAGTATTCTCTGTTGTGTTTTTCTTTTTTTTTTGGGGGGGGTTAAGGAAAATGAGGGGAGTGGACTGTCGTTCTTCAAAAACCTTGTTCACAGAATATTGTCAGAGGATTTACTTTAATTTACGCAGGACAATGCGATAACATTGTTAGTCATATATGAAACTTGTTTTCAAAGCTATTATTAGTAAACACTCAGACAGTAATAGCACGTCTTCTGTATTTGTATTTTCAGTGAGTGACCAATGCACGAAAATAGCATGTCCATATAGTGATGTACATTTGTTATTTCATTTCATCAGGTCGAATTCTGGATATTCCGTGCAAAGTATGCGGAGATCGGAGTTCTGGAAAGCACTACGGTGTCTACGCCTGCGATGGATGCTCGGGATTTTTCAAGAGAAGTATTCGCAGAAACAGAACATATGTCTGCAAATCTGGCAACCAGGTACACCCCCTCATCCACTCCCCACCTGCACCACTGCCACCGCCACCACACACACACGCAAGTGTATTTAGGTTGGACGGGGGCATCTGAATCGAAAATGGACCCCAAATTGATCCTTTATTAAGGAATTAATAGTATAATATCCTGGTTTGACGCGAAGAGGCTCGTTTAATTTCTAAAAAGACCTAGTTGATCAAAACTGAGACCAAGTAGGATAGGCCTTGTGTGTGGATGGATTGAATCGTCCCATAGTTGCAAACAAGCCCAGCAAGAGGAACATGCTATAAATATGTGTTGTATTGATTTGTCTATGTGACAGCAAAAAGCTGTCATAAATTAATACATGAATTATTTGTGTTGAACCAGTGTGATTCAGGTTCATACTTTTCATTGTGAAATCAACCAACAAGCATTGGTTTTATTCCACTCTGGACCTGTCTGTTGACTGGCTTCCCTTCAAAAACGTTAATGTCAAGTGACATGTGTCCCCAACATCACAGGGAGGGTGTCCTGTGGATAAAACGCACAGAAATCAATGCCGAGCTTGTCGACTGAAGAAGTGCCTGGAAGTGAACATGAATAAAGACGGTAAATTGATTTAATTAAAATTTTCAGGAGCGTTGTAGTACAAATAAAACCAGGACAGTAACTGTGGTCTATTAAATCAACAGGGCTGACACAAATAGCACGTGGTAAGCATTTGTTCTTTCAAGAACATGACATAACACAATTACTCCAGTTAAGAAGCACTGCATTCGTTTCCTTTCTTTTCTAATAAAAAGCGACAGCAAAAGCAAGCACAGTCGTATTGGTATTGAAGGATCCGTTTGTCCATCTCAACAGCTGTGCAGCACGAGAGGGGGCCAAGAACGTCCACCATACGGAAGCAGGTTGCCCTGTATTTCAGAGGGCACAAGGAAGTGAACGGGTCCAATAGCCACTTTTCAGCTTCATCCATGCCGGGCCCGCCTTTCTTCACCGCCGTCACTCAGCTGGAGCCTCACAGCTTGGAGCTAAGCACGGTGGCCAGTACACGGGAGCGACAGGCGATCGTGGCGCTCGCACAGCCCACCCCGAAGGTAGGCTACGTTCTTCGTCACGTGCGGAACCCAGTGACTGTAATGTTTTACAGGGCAGCACGGGCCCCAAGCGGAGATTCAAAATAGCCCGTATTCCTAATAGCTTTATTCGGCCTTAATTCAAATTTTCCACTTTAACGTTTTTTTTTAAGCAGCACGACGTGAACATATCGTTACGTGCATACCTTGAATGTGTGAGGCATGTTTGAGCTTCTATACACCATAATAGAGGCTGTCGAGTTTTGAAGCAGTTAACATTAGCTACATGGCGTTATTCTTTGTCATAACTCGCCCAAACTGTTCACAATTGAAGTCACAATATATTCATTAATTTTTACACTAATTATACACTGACTGTGAATAGGCTATATTCTCTCTCTCTCTCTCTCTCTCTCTCTCTCTCTCTCTCTCTCTCTCTCTCTCTCTCTCTCTCTCTCTCTCTCTCTCACACACATACAAACACACATTTTAAAGGGGAAATTTAACATCATTTCACATTTTTTATTTCAGTACCCGCACGAGGTCAGTGGGACACCGATGTACCTTTACGAGGTGGCAACAGAGTCTGTGTGCGAATCAGCCGCACGACTTCTTTTCATGAGCATAAAATGGGCTAAAAGTGTGCCTGCTTTTTCCACACTGCCCTTGCCCGATCAGGTGAGAATTCAAGCTATGGCTTCAGTTGCGCATCGAACATGTATGAAGCACTGCCATTCATTAAAAACTGTCTAAATTAGGCCCGTTACACATCGTGTTTGGCAATCACCATTGGCGCGTGCATTATTTAATAGACATAAATGTTTTCCCTCAGCAGTTTTTGAAACAGATTTTGTATGTATAGCCAATGTAATCTTCCTCGTTAGGCTACCTAACATTTATAATCTGTGTTACAGTTAATCCTATTAGAAGATGCCTGGAGAGAACTGTTTGTTCTGGGCATTGCACAGTGGGCGATTCCAGTTGATTCAAGCACCCTGCTTGCAGTTTCAGGTGCGTACTCTTAAACACCCCTTTACAGGTCACAAAGATAGTCTACCGTGTAGCCTACACAAAAAAAGAGAAACAATCTATAGCCTACAAATTGTCGACGAGAAATGAAATGCAACTTCCTGCCTTCATTTAAGAATAAAATGTCAAAGCACTTTTTTTCACAGCATGACCTGTAAATAGGCTACTTAAAAAAAGGTTGTATTTATTTATTTTTTATTTCAATTTATGCTTTACTATTGTTGCATATAGCTACACTCGTTGGTCTGGGAATGTTGTTGGTGCAGGTCCAGCACTGTTGAATTAAATTACTGAAGTGGAAGCACTATGTTCTCTTGCATTCTGGATAAGAGAGTCTTCTAAATGACTTATGTAGGCCGAGTGTAACGACTGCACGTGTAGGCTATATACACTGCCTGGCCAAAAAAAAAAAGTCGCCGTTGTACCCAGCATGTATAGTGCCCACTGTATACGCCTCTGTAGGCAGTGTTATCATCTGGGGTTGCTTCAATTGATCAGGTCTTGGCTCAGCAACGTTATGCAGCAATAAAATGAAGTCAGCTGAGTACCTGAATGTACTGAATGACCAGGTTATCCCATCAATGGGCATATTCCAGGACGGCAATGCCAAGATTCATCGGGCTCAAATTGTGAAAGAGTGGTTCATGGAGCATGAGGAATCATTTTCACACATTAATTGGCCTCCAGAGTCCTGACCTTAACCCCATTGAAAGTCTTTGGGATAGGCTGGAGAAGACTTTGCGGAGTGGTTCGACTCCCCCGTCGTCAAAACAAGATCTCGGCCAAAAATTAATGCAACTCTGGAGGGAAATAAATGTTGTGACGTTGCATAAGGTTGTCGAAACTATACCACGACGAATGCGCACCGTAATCAAAGCTAAAGGCGGTCCAACGAAATATTAGTGTGCGCGACTTTTTTTTTGGGCCAGGCAAAGTAGGCAAGGCCATGGAAAACGAGCTGAACTGAACTGAAACGTGTTTTGTGTTGTCTTTAAAGGCATGAACACAGAGAACACAGAATCACAACGGTTGAATAAAATCATTTCAGAAATACAAGCTCTTCAAGAAGTAGTTACGAGATTCAGACAGCTCCGCCTCGACGCAACAGAATTCGCATGTCTGAAGTGCATTGTAACGTTCAAAGCCGGTGAGTACCTTAAAACAGTTACGCATTCAGCCACAACGTACCAGGAGCAAGAATATTTGAAAATAATTATTACAATTTTATATTTAATTTAGAATTAAACATTTTAAACGTATTGTAAACTAGGTCCCAAATACGAGCGATTTTATTTATATTGTGTCAAACGATTATTCATATAAAAGTAAATTTTAAAAAAGGAAAAAAATGAAAGAATCGACTCAAAGGTTTTCCCAACTGGTTGGCGTTATGATTGAGGGACACGGAATTAATTGATTTACGGAAGGTAGCGATTTTATCACATTGATGTGTGTAATGCAAATACATATTTCTGTGCTGTATGTTCTGTGTAGTCCCCACTCACGGTGGTTCAGAGTTGAGAAATTTCCGCAACGCCACAGCCATAGCAGCCCTGCAGGACGAAGCACAACTCACCCTTAATAGTTACATACACACAAGGTGAGTAACATTTTATGGGTAAATTTATTGGAAATAAAACACAGGACCCACAACCTTTTCGTGGACTACTGATTTCATGATGTATTGTAAGTGTGTGTGTGTGTGTGTGGGGCGGGTAAACACTTTGGAATGACACGTGGTCACATTTCGTGATCAAACGAAACAATGGATTAACTAGTAACTACCTGTATTCTTGGCTGCTTCACGGTGTGCAGTACTTACGTTTATTTGTGTTTGTCAGATACCCAACCCAGCCCTGCCGTTTCGGGAAGCTACTCCTTCTTTTGCCAGCTTTGCGATCCGTGAGCCCATCTACAATCGAAGAAGTCTTTTTCAAGAAGACCATCGGAAATGTCCCCATCACGAGGCTGCTTTCAGACATGTACAAGTCCAGTGATATATGAATGTCTACAAAATGCGGCAAAACTTACAAGCAGCTCACGCATGACACAAGCATTTGAAAGCGTGCAAAGTCGAACAGCCCAAAGAATTACAATGTGTTGAATTACTTCTTTTTTTAATTTTTAAATCACCACCAACCAGGTAATTATTTTTGTCGAGATACATGCGATTTTTGGCAAAGGCCTGAATGCCATAATTTCATGAATCGGAAAATAACCTCTGTTGTACTTGTTAAAATGTTTTCCCCAATGGAATTACCTCTAACCCATAAAGATAATGAAAAATGCTTATGAAAAACTACTTTGTTCCGGTTTGCGTACAATTCAACGGATATCTTCAGATGTAAAGAATGGTCGACTTGTAAAATGTTCTGTGTAATTTGTTAGTTGTTTAATGAGGATAAACGTTTTCTAAGTGTCTCAAAGACCAATGAAAGCAGAGGAAACCAAAAAAAAAAGCCAAAATACAGACGTAAAAAAATGACGTAATGGAAGAGGGAACTAGTCGCTGTCCCTGACATAGTGCTGAAACCAAAGGCCAAGCCATCATAACACGCCTTAGAAATGACTGGCCCCCAGGAACACGGTTCAATTTCCACGTGCCATGAAGTGTGTCGCGAGGAGTTGACCCGAGATATTTTAGAGCTTTCGACTGCTTGGCTTTTCAAACGAAAACAGGTAAAAACGCGGCCTGTTTGGCTGCATTGGGCAAAATATTGACTGAATTTAAAAGGTAAACAAGTAGCCTCTTGTATTTTTGTGCGTGCGCGTGTGTGTGTGTGTTTGTGTGCGTGTGCGCGAGGAAGAGTTAAAATGATTACTTTGAAAAGTAGACACTAACACTGGAAAACGTTGAGCACTTGTTTTTTTTGTTTTTTTTAGAATGTAAATATTTTCTCCCGTTGTAAAGAGTGGTTTTAATTTTGTGAAAGTTGTACTGATATATATTATTAGAATAAATACTATTGAATTATGCACTGGACGGGCTTGTGTCTATGTAGATATCAAAAAATATTTTTGTTGCACCTCCCCATTTGCTAGATATCCTTGGATGCATGTTATGTTTGGAGTCCAACAAACCTGGAATATGACTGCTAGACTGTTAGACTGGTTTGAGGATCAATAGAGAGTGGAAGAGAACAGTACACATTGACAGCCTAGACCTTGTGGGAACTTACAGAACAATACACTTTCCAGGAGGTTTCAAGTATGTTTTCATAAATCAAGGACTTAATCCAAATTGCATTTTTTTTAAAAACTTTCATGTCTGATAGAAATGTCACAGTAGAAAACATCAGTTAAGGGTATGATGCCCTTCAGTTGTTGTCTTCAAAACTTTTGTTCTCTATAGTCCACAGTAGCAGATTAACACAAAGCACAAGTTCAAGAGGCCAGTTTCTCATTCAACAAGCTTTGATTTGGACAACGCACATGCCTTAATTTGAAGTGAAATTTTCAAGTATTTTGGGCTAATCATTCAATTACAAATGGAAATAATGATTTGGCGTATTTAGTAGAACAAGGACCATATATGCTTTAAACAGTCCACAGAGATTTTACAAACGGAGCTGTTAAAACGACCAGAGACAATTTTAGATGTTGACAAGACTAACCGCTAACAGTTTAAAGCGCCTAAAAAACGCGAAAAAGAAACGAGCATTCAGTAGAATAATCAACCAACACAAAGGCAATAAACATGAAGGTCAAAGTAGAAATTTGTGGAGTGGTCCATTTGTGGAGGTCTATGTTTTGGGTACCGTGTGGAACCCACAGGCGGAAGAACATGAATAACAGAGCCGAACACAAGCACAGTACAGGTTGGTTCTAAACATCATGTGAAATGCATTTTTAGCATGCTAGCAGATGCACACGACAAAGAAGGTATTTAAACACCATCTTTAAAAAGCGATTGGGGATCGATCAGACTGGAATTTATACTCAGTGCCGTTGCCACCATCTACTTCTCAACAGCCAGGCGATCGTCTGAGTCAAGGCGCAGTCCCTGGTAAAGCAGGTCGCCGACAGAGAGCGGCCTGGCTATACAAAAATAGGAAAACGGGTCTGTATTCGAAGCGAATCTCCACGCGGCATCTGCCTCGAGCCAAACTCACACGCACATGCACACACACACGCATTTTGGCCGTGCAAACGAGAGGGTTTGACCTGTTTTATTGAAAAAAAGAGAAAATGTCAAGTAAACAAAATGGTATAACAATTATACAAATTTCAAATGCACACGGTATAAATGGCATTATTCCCTGTTTTGATCCATTTTAAAATCACTTACAAGGACGTGCTGGTAGAGACACTCGCACACATAAATGTTTCAGCTCACGGACAGAATCATCTAGACACATCTTCTCAATGCCAAATGGTGAAAAAAAAGTCAGTGAAAAAAACAAATTAGCAGGTCTGTGTGACAACCGCTCAGGAATAGTGTCAAATACATGTAGAGGGTCTCGTGTTATTGAAATTCATATCTGTAGGATTTTTCATGTTTATATTCGCACTCGAAATGAAGGATTAATGCAATTAACAAAGTACTGAGTTAGCACTTTCGCAAGAGGAAAAAAATAAATCATTAATTGTTAACAATAGCTATGCACAGTAGCTTCAGAGTTCAATTCAATTAATGGCTGAATCAGAAAGCACCGCAAAATATAATTAAGGCTGGAAAAAAAACTAGGTGATTTTTTTTTTTTTTTTTGAAGAACACTGATTGATTAATATGCTATTTGTTGGAAACTCAAAATCTCTCTCTGGACTTCAGATCATGGACATTCAGGGTTTCGCTGGCTCTTGCGAAGCGTCTAGGCTTCTCTGACTTTGGAAGGCGTGTAATCTTTGTCGACAGACTCGTCCTGTAAAAACATGTGAAGACAGCGTTCGTTCTGAGCCAGGGGGTGTCCTGCCACCCTGAAAGGCAAAAAAAATAGGGGGGGGGGGAGAGATAGAGAGAGAGGGGGAGAGAGAGAGAGAGAGGACTGCTGGTGACCATTGCCGCTGTAACCATGAAGCACTACAGAATTACACTCAAAGTCAGCGCTAGTTCCTCAAACGAAAAGAAAGTTTGTACTTTTTTCCACTTTATTCAGACAAGGGGGGGGGGGGGGCTGGGGGTGTGCAGTGAGGGTTACAGATAGAAATGGGGTCACAGGTCAGAAGGTGACAGGGAATCGAACCCCTGGTAGCACAGTGGAGGTGGGGGGGTTGGGTTGAGAGTCAGCCGTCCCAGACTGTACCACTGAGTCCCACTGATACCTTTTCTCAACACACACATACAGAAATGGAATGGAATGGCGCTTTCTACCAGGGCTCTACAGCGCTACCATTCTGGGGGCATATGCTCCTAAAGATTGATGTGTGCTAACTGGAAAATTAATTTAGGAGCACATCTACTAATTGGGATGCATTAGTGTGCTCCTAAAATGTTCAACTTGGGAACACTTGTGCTCCTTGGAATAAACGTTAGCGTAGAGCCCTGCATATAAGCAGATATATTGGGGGATGAAGAATACATGGGTGCTACAGGCCTGGATATATTTCTCACTTTACAAACAATTGTGTATTTCTTAGTTCTTCATTTTAAAGTCAACACTCCTCATGTGTACATTAGCCTAGAATATCCAAGACTAAATGTAGCAGTGGGTTAAAAAAAAAAAAAAGCAAAAAATGTTTTTTAAATCCAATGCTATATTTCATCTTGAACAAATGCTTGAAGTGCAGACCAAGTGAATGGGATTCTGGGAAACGCAAAGTCGGAAGAAGGAGACAACGGCAACTGGGTCGCTGGGGAGCAGCAGCACCTGGGACCACGGACAGCTCTTTGAGCTCGCACTGTGCGCACCTGTACCCTACCTGCCGTGGATCGGGCTACTCCCCCACGGGACCTCGCATGGCGCGGGTAGCCCAATATTTACCTGCTCATTTCCCTTTCTGCATTGTAACTTGAAATGAATACACAAATGATCACAAATTAATAATAGCGTATTACTAAATGACATCGTTATGAGGTTAGCAGAGCGCTCTGGTCCTGGAAAGCCCAAAGCCTGGACGCTGATTCTGGAATAGGTTTTTGGAATTTTTTTTTCTTCTTCAAAATTTTAATTCAATGTTCTAGAACTCCATTACTTTCAATAGAGGCCTGTCACCTACGTAACAATTTGGCCAGACACGCCCACTTTTTACGCCAACCACCATCTTGGAGGACCAAATGCTGGTGATCCATAACGTTATGCAAACCAAACTTATAGGCTATCACATTTAATTGGGAGGTTGCTTGATTTTCCTTTATTGCCATCATCGGAATTTGCTTTGCGCAATGCTTACAGGTAGCTCAGCAATATACAAAATATACAGTGCACAACATCACAAAACAATTTATCAGTTTCGGCGGTGTACAGAGACCGCGGCACTGCATGTATGGAGGAAATTCGTGGAGGTGGAGTTTGTATGTTGGACTGCTTGGTGACACTGGACATCTCGGGACAGCGGGCGCTATTTTTAATCATGGCTGTATTGCACTTCCATTCACTTAATTGATGTAATGATTTTGTTGGATGTCTTTGTTTGATATGTTTGTTTGTGTGTTGTGGGTCCCACTGTCTCTGTCTTTTTTGTTGTGGCTGGGGCTACAACTGAAGTTCCCTAGCGGGAAATAAAAGTTATTATCTATTCTATTAATACCAACATAAACAAATATTATAAGGAGTATTGGGGGGTATACGTACGAAGCAGGATTAATTACTGAGTAAAACCCGGAACTCTCCCAAATCTGGAACATGCATGGACTGAAGTAAAAAGCTGTTCTGGGTTTTATTGAGTTATCCAGCTAGTACTATCTCAGTAATCCTGCTTCGTAGTATACCACCTTGGTAAGTAAGGTGTTTGTGCAGTTCATATGGGAGCAAAGTGATACGTTACATGTTAAAGTATTAACGGTAGGCTACAGTAGCCTACTTCAGCAATAAAACTCGGTGGATAGAATAGAACAACTTTTATTTTCCCGATAGGGAACTTCAGTTGTAGACACCATGAAAGGCAAATCAGTTCAACACAAAGTACATTTACCGTTACTTTCAAATACATTGTTATTTGGTGCTTAATATCGTAGCGTTACATTTTCTTTTCGCCCTCTTCTGGATTCTCTCATATTGCTCGCACCCTGCTTGGCCAGCACAGGTAGCTAATGTTTAGTTTATCCAATCTATTTGTGAGACATCGTACAACGTAGCACCCCTAGCATAGTAATAATAGTTCAAATGAACACTGTTTTGATGTTCACAATATGCTTGACGTATCGCATTAGGTTAACATCAATGTTTCGCAGGCATAGCAGTCGTTCACACAAATGATATAGCTACTAACGTTAGCTAAACCTAGCGATTAATTCACTTTTAACTTTCTAACATTAAGATAATGTACATACATGTACATTAGGCCAGCTAGTTATGTATATATTAACTGGCTAACTTTATAATTTGTTTATAAAACATAATTTACCATTAATGATCTGAGCCTATGCTGTAATGATTCGAGCCTGGTTGCTGTCTAAATCCAGCTCACTCATCACTGCTTTCAACCACCAGTTTCTTCTTTCGGTCATAAAATTTAGTTTGTTCACCCTGCCTGGTGGTTTAGCTACTATGGTGAGTACTCAGATTATCATGTAAAAGGACATTTTCGCCTTTTCCCAGCTTTATTCGCACATCAGTACGCAGTGCAGAAGTTCGTCATTGTAGGACAGCAATCATAGTAGCGTTATCATGAAACTCGTTTCATGGAGTAGCAAACACTACTAGTTCAGTGGTAACGTTAAGCGTCTCTGTTAGGGTTGGTCCTCCAAAATGGCGGCGCGTCCCTGTAACCATTGGTAACGATAGTTCTAGTTCTATGTGACAGGCCTCTATTAACAGTAGCGATTGTTACATCAGCATCAGAATGTTCAGTTAAGAGCATTCTAATAACACGTTTGTGTTCTTACACCTTAAAGGGTTAAAGTGGGCAAGCACTGTTTCTCCCCATGCAGAAGAATCCTGTGGCTGATATGAACACAATATTAAAAGATCCAGCAGTATATTACAGATCTTTGTTTAAATATGCAACAGGAATGCCTTCTTGTTTATTACATTTATGCTCTGAGATAGCCTTTCCCCTTCAGGAGGGCCAGAGATAGTGGTAGCAGAGGGCCATACCTGGCCCAGGGGCCCTTACAGACTCTCTCTGACTTGGCCTTCTTTTAAGCTCCATACTTCACAAACATTGTTAATCCTTTTAAGAGTAGGTTTTTTTCTTCAAAATTCTAAGCCAGTGTTCTAGAACGCCATTGCTTTCAGTTACCAGTCGTGATTGTTACATCAGCAATATAATGTACAGGTAAGAACATTCTAATCACATAATTGTGATCTCACATCTTAATGTCTAAAATAACCAGGCCTCTTTTAAAGAAGGAACGGGTCTATATTCCATATTAAACCTTCTGCGTACAGCACAATGCTTGGGACTGTCACCATTTTCTGGACTAAAAACAAATAGTTTTTACTCTTAAATGTCTCAATTCTTTCTTACAAACAGAAGCACAAACAACAAACTTCTATCATCATTCAAAAATGAACCTTCAATCGCTGTGAGAATTTTTCCTTAACAACAGCTGGCCCATGAAGGAGAGACAATGCCCAGGTATACCGTTGCAAAATATTTAATCACACCTTTAGAAACACCAAACGGGCACGGAGCGTCGTAGACTTACCTGCTATTAAGTCTGAACAATTACATGATCAACAGTAGCATTTAATTCTGAAATTTAAATCTTAATTACTGACATATCTCCTGTTCTTTCAGCCAATTTATCAAGTTTTGTGTATTAAAATTCAAATGGGTAGCTTTGCCACATTTGCACATGAAACAAAGATAATAGCATCGTCTGCAATCACAGCAAATAATTACAATTACACTATAACTTTTATTGTTCATGCAGAGGTGGAACAGCACCTCGGATCAAAAATAACCAGGGGTGCACACAACATTCTTCAAAGAAATGTGTACTGTAATTTGAGTTGTAATTAGCATAAATTACCTATCTAAAATAAAACAAATGTACAACTCAGGTAGAATGCACTTGCGCCCTTTCATCAATTTTAATCATTCTCAGGATAATTATAAGAAAAAAAAAAAGATTCTACCTGACAGGAATGCTATATGCATTTGTTTGTTAACTAGTGTTAGCTAACTAGCAGCCAGATTCACTTATGAAACTAGATCCATCCAAGCTTCAAAAAACCCAGTACTTCTTTTTGCTTGGGGCTTTGGAATTGATCCAAATCAATAATGCAGGGATAGGGACAAATATATGAACCAAAGTATTATTTTTTTGGCAAGAAATGGTCCATCTTATTTTGTTCAAGTACTGCAGAAACCTTATGAACGTTGGTCTTTCAACTCAGGGCAAAACCACAAAAACATACTCTTCCCCCAATTTCCCTGCATCATTTTTTTTGTACCATTAAAATACAGGAATATGCAGTTCTACGCCAATCTCTTTTTCACGCCAATCAATATTTTTCTTTATTATTTCTTATTGCTGATATTCAATGAGTGGAGAGTTTGGTGTTGTCAGACCATACTGATAAGGCTAACCCAGCACCCACTGGGAGAGCTTTAAACAGGAGCCTGTATCACAAAGTGAGATTACTGAGTTAGCTGGATAACTGCATGAGTAAAACCCGGAACCCTCCTAAATCTGGAACATAGACTGAAGTAAAAAGAGTTTGTTCCGGGTTTTACTCAGCGCTGTTATCCAGCTAACTCAGTAATCCTGCTTGGTAATACACACCCCAGGATAGGGATGCACACCTAATGGGACGACCCCGCTTCTCGCCGCGGGCGCGTTGGGGAGCCCCAGACTTACTTGTTTAGGAACTGCTCCAGGCCCTGCCTCCGCTCTTCAACGAAGGAATCGTCGAATATCCCATCGTCTCCCCGGAAGGGCAGCTGCCGGAAGATGGCTTTTCCGGGGAGCGGCGGAACGACGACCTGGACACAAACGGAGATAAACGCATGAAAGCGGTTCTGTCCATATAAGCTCTTACCCTTTTCAAAACTGCCCCTTTTTATTCCAGAAAATTCCTTTCATTTTTTTTTATAATCACAGCACACGTTTGCATTCAGAGGCCTGAACTTTACATTGCATTCATAGGCACTGAAGTTTTGAAGGTAAATGAAGGCAGTGACCCAACACTGTAGTTTTTGTAGTTCAAGATAAATGAAGGCAGTGACCCCACACTGTAGTTTTTGTAGTTCAAGGTAAATGAAGGCAGTGACCCCACACTGTAGTTGCATTGTGCATTGTGGACAATAATGTCCAGTCTAAAATAAGATTGGGGTGAGGACTGACGCCCTGATTGACATCCGAACGCTACCCTCTTGCGACTCACCTTACTCTCTCTCTCCAGCTCGCCCCGGAGCCACTCAAAGTCACTGTAGCGCCTCCTCACACGTGACTCCTTCAGCTTGAAAATGGGAAGGTTGGTCTAGAGGGCAAAAGAGAACACGAACAGCACCATTGTTACTGTTGGCACAGGAGGGAGGTGGGGAGGGCTAGGAGCAGGGCATGATAAAATTGACCTTTTTCACCCACTAGCCAGAGTGGCTTGTGGATTCTAAAAATCCCCAGCCATTTCCAACATTTTACCAGCCACATTACCTTTTATAATATAACACAACCTGGTTAGTTACCGGCCAAAGTGGCTGCTAGAGTAGAAAATCTTACCAGCCACAATCACAATTTTACAAGCATTTGGCTGGTGGTGTTAATTTCACACTCTGGGTAGGAGTCATGGAAGAGATGCTAGCGCTCGCTAACTAACACACCTGCACAGAGCAGGAGAGGGCTAGCACTCACTAACTAACACACCTGCACAGAGCAGGAGAGGGCTAGCACTCGCTAACTAACACACCTGCACAGAGCAGGAGAGGGCTAGCACTCGCTAACTAACACACCTCCACAGAGCAGGAGAGGAGGCTAGCACTCGCTAACTAACACACCTGCACAGAGCAGGATAAGGCTAGCACTCGCTAACTAACACACATGTCCAGAGCGGAAGAGGGCTAGTGCTCGCTAACTAACACACCTGCCCAGAGCAGGAGAGGAGGCTAGCACTCGCTAACTAACACACCTGCACAGAGCAGGAGAGGAGGCTAGCACTCGCTAACTAACACACCTGCACAGAGCAGGATAAGGCTAGCACTCGCTAACTAACACACATGTCCAGAGCGGAAGAGGGCTAGCACTCGCTAACTAACACACCTGCACAGAGCAGGAGAGGACTAACACTCGCTAACTAACACACATGTCCAGAGCGGAAGAGGGCTAGTGCTCGCTAACTAACACACCTGTCCAGAGCAGGAGAGGGCTAGCACTCGCTAACTAACACACCTGCACAGAGCAGGAGAGGAGGCTAGCACTCGCTAACTAACACACCTGCACAGAGCAGGAGAGGGCTAGCACTCGCTAACTAACACACCTGCACAGAGCAGGAGAGGAGGCTAGCACTCGCTAACTAACACACCTGCACAGAGCAGGATAAGGCTAGCACTCGCTAACTAACACACATGTCCAGAGCGGAAGAGGGCTAGTGCTCGCTAACTAACACACCTGTCCAGAGCAGAAGAGGGCTAGTGCTCGCTAACTAACACACCGGTCCAGAGCAGGAGAGGGCTAGCACTCGCTAACTAACACACATGCACAGAGCAGGAGAGGGCCAGCACTTGCTAACACACCTGCCCAGAGCAGGATAAGGCTAGCACTCGCTAACTAACACACCTGTCCAGAGCAGACGAGGGCTAGTGCTCGCTAACTAACACACCTGTCCAGAGCAGAAGAGGGCTAGCACTCGCTAACTAACACACCTGTCCAGAGCAGAAGAGGGCTAGCACTCGCTAACTAACACACCTGCCCAGAGCAGGAGAGGACTAGCACTCACTAACTAACACACCTGTCCAGAGCACAGGGGAGGAGGCTAAGATGTAAGCTCTGCAGTTGGACAGTTTTGTAAATCCAGGTGGCGGTCATCTAGATGCCCACCCCCACACACTGGACCGTAGGTGAAGTGGGCCACAGAAAACAGGAATAATGCAGGTCAGAATTCACAAACATCGCTAAATAAGAGAAACCATTAAGTCTCTGGATCTACCAAAGCAGCGAGTTCTTCAGCCGAATCAATTAATAGATGTACAAGTACATAAACTGAAAAACCGCATAATTGAATAAAGGCCGTAAATAAAATGAATGTGAAGATGGCCTAGCATGGGAAAAGTCCTCTATATGACTAATTGAAGTGGCTTTATAAGAGGCCTGCAGGAACCATACCTCCCCTCTAATATAATAAGTCAGCGCACTGTCCTTGAGTGTTTCTTTGGCAGCCTCATTTCCTTTCACTCTGAAGAACGCGGTGGAGCGCTCTCTCCCAAAAACCCAATTTAAAATGGATTTCATGAGAGCGAGCGCAGAAATTCTTGGCCGCGGTCAGCGGGGGGGTGGGGGGTTTCATAGTTTAGAATCTGTTTGGCTAATAACTCAGTCATTCTTAGCTCATGACTTGGGCATTTCTATTTACGAGATTGAGTCTTTTACAGAATGACCAAGCTATTAAAAGTCAGCCCTACAAAGGGAGAAATAAGACTGAACTCTTTTTTGCAGATCTCTTCTTAACCACAGAAACTCAGCCAGAAGAGCAGAGTTCTGATTGGCTGGGAGAGGGGTTGGAACAGTGACCTCTGCCACGCCCCCTCCCACACCCCCTCAACCCCGCCCACAAACCCGCCCCGTCAGTGGAAGACTGTATGTTTCAGAGCCTTGGATTACTTGCTTTATTTCACCCATTAGCTTTTTACCTTAGTTTGACCTCCACGGTTTTAGATATCCCAGCACCTTTGTAGCCTTACAACAGCCCTAATAATCACGTACAGCACTGATCTGTCATTGTTCCCCCCCCACTCAGGTGCTCAGGTAACCTCTCAAGTTACGGGAGAGGTGGATTAGCGGCAGTGGCTATGCGGGTTGTGCAGGGATCGGGCAGGGGTGCGGGTGCGGGTGGGTGGGATGGGGGGGGGGGCGTGGGCAGTGAAAAGCTTTCCTCCTGAGTTCTGTTACCTCTCAGCACGGAAGTCTGAGAAGTTAATCCGCCCGACAACAGATCACGGTTACAGGTAATCGGCCACTGAGGAGGCGCTAATCCGAGCCGCCGGGCCCTGCTGCGCCACGCTCACACCCTTCTCAACCCCCGCTCTCAGGACAGGGGGGCGCAGTGGGGGAGGGACCAAACAGGCACAGACCAGGCCCAGACTAGGCCCAAAGAGGAAAGAGAATGAGGCGGACCCTTTCCTGAAAACACAGCATTAGGGTGAAAGGTTAAAAGACGCCCGTGTGAAAACAGTGTTGGGAGCTGGCTGCGTTGGGACATGCAGGCTGTCGCGTGCACTGATGAACGAGGTGAATGAGGCCTCGCGAATCCCAGCCATGGCCTGCTGTCAAAGACTCATCGACGAAGAGCGCAACCGTGTTTTTCTTTTCTCATTTTGTTTCCTTTCTTCTCCCGTTGGGACAGGATCCTATTTTTCTCAGCCAAGAGCTCTGCTATCAATTCTGGAGCGTGCCGATAAGCACATGCTATGCTCCAGGGCACACAAGGTCATCTACCGCTTCTTACTGTACAGTTTGTAAGACGGGCTCTTGCAGGAGAAAGACGTATCACCTGCAGCTCAATGGGCGGACTTGCAGGCACCCAACTGACCAGCGATGAGTTCAAACATGGCCGCGTGGTAATGTATGACGTATGTGAATTCTGCGCTAATGCTACAAATACTTCAAATATCTTCTGCTCATGAACCACAGGTCCAAATGACACCAAATATGTTATGCATATTCCATGGACATACCCAAACATAGCCAATACAAAGCTAAGGAATTGGGTAAAAAAAATGCCCAAGTCATGAGCTAAGAATGACTGAGTTAATTCTAAACTCACATTGCCATAGATAATGAATCACAAGTCCACTTGTGATAACACCATTAGGGCCCGTACCAAGTTCGGTGTTGATACCTTAAAGAACAACTGCACAGTATGAATTTTAATTTGTGCCATGCTGACGCTGACGCTACAAATCACACTAACAGCATCAACTCCAAAACCATGAGTCAGATTCACTCCTAATTGCTTGTGGACACTTCTCACATGAGTCCTAAGTGATTTTGAGAAGATGAGGTTGGTCGCTATATTTTGTGGTCACGTGCTGTGAATACCTACCGAGGCTGCTTGCAGCTTTAATTTTATTTATTTTGCGAACAACACATTTTGATTGGTTAACAGTAATACCAGGAAGTGGTCACCACACACCAGGCACAGGAAGGACCCGTGGTTACTCAGCTGCAGTCTACAAACTCACTTAGGCCGTGTCCAAATCAGCACTCTTCCACACTATTGAGTAGCCTTGGTGAGTAGACAGGACGAGAAAGTAGTTGAGTAGGCGAAACTTTTTCAAATTGCAGTATACTCGAAACACCCGGATGACACACTTACTTCCGGGGTTTCGCTGAGTACATTCGGGTGCACACTTTTCAAGAAGTACAGGAACATTTGTGTCACATAAATATGATGTGAAGCTTCGTTTAAAAAAAAAAAAAATGAGGCGCAGCTTCGCTGACATTTTCCTTCAAATGCAACAGAAACAACAGGTGACATGGCAGCGCAAGAGTGGCACGCAGGGTTGCCAGATCTTGCCAGAGACTTTCCAGCCAAATGGCGAAAATAGAAATCATATTTTTACTTTTTAAAATAAGTGTGTGCTTTGTGACTTTTCATTTTTACCTGTGACGACACGTTGAAAGTATCCCAATGTAGCTGTAAAACCGCGGACATGGAAACACTGGTCTTATGACCTGCTTACGACACTTCCACAGCACGGGTGGAAAATAGTATGGCGGATATTTTTCACGGACTGCTGAACAGTGCACATTAAACGGCACACTTCTGCCAGTGCACTGTACGCAAGAGACAGGGCGCAGTAGATAGGGCTCTGATTCGGACACATTGCACTGTACGCAGGAGACAGGGCGCAGTAGATAGGGCTCTGATTCGGACACAGTGCACTGTACATAGGAGACAGGGCGCAGTAGATAGGGCTCTGATTCGGACACAGTGCACTGTACATAGGAGACAGGGCGCAGTAGATAGGGCTCTGATTCAGACACAGTGCACTGTACATAGGAGACAGGGCACAGTAGATAGGGCTCTGATTCGGACACAGTGCACTGTACATAGGAGACAGGGCGCAGTAGATAGGGCTCTGATTCGGACACAGTGCACTGTACATAGGAGACAGGGCGCAGTAGATAGGGCTCTGATTCAGACACAGTGCACTGTACATAGGAGACAGGGCGCAGTAGATAGGGCTCTGATTCGGACACAGTGCACTGTACGAATCAGTGTGCATAATGATTAGAACAGGCCATTCAGCCCATCTAGGCTCATTGTCATGGGTGAGCGAGGTCTTATGAACCCCAACTGTGGCGGAGGCACCATGTGGAAGCAATCAACCAATCAAAATGCATTTTTCTACATAGAACATGCAAAGGCAAGATCAAGTCTTTGAGCGAATCATGGCATTGCCAAAGCAGATAATTTGTTCAAAATATTGCAGAAATTGGCTGCTGGACGGCTCATTCGGTTAGGGATGAGCCTCACAGCCTCGGATCGAATCCGGATCATACCAGTGCCAACTGTGGCCCGATACTCCATAGAGTGATGCACATGAAAGGTGACTCTGACTGTACTCTACGCAAGCTTCTCTGTAGTCTGCGGTGGGGAAAAGAAGCAGCTGGTGACACCACATGTTCTGGAGGAGATGGATGTCTACGCTCTCCCGAATCGGCAGTGGGGTTCAACTTCACACGTGAACACGGCTGCGGTTGCAGACTGGGAATGGGATATACTCAGCCCGAGGTTGGGTGCCAAATTTATAACAAAAATAAAATAGCAGTAATAAAACTGTAAAAATTAAGTAATAGTAACATGATTACTCAGTTTTACATACTAATAGTTATGAAGAAGCACTCCTAACAGAGAGAATCAGGAAATATGTGTTGCAGCACTTCAAATATAATATGGTACAATATGTCCTTCTAATCCCACAAGAATGAGTAAACACCACCACTCATCCCTCACCTTTCATGAGTCATTTCCAGTTGGTGATTATGCAACTGCCGTTCAACAAAATCACAAAACATTTAAGTTAAAATAATAACATGGTACTAAAGTACACAAATGTACCATTGGGAACTTCGGTCTAGATGTAGCTGCCTGTGACAAGGTGTCAGAGAAGATCTACCTCTTAAATTATTTTAAAAATTGAATTAGCATGTGAATACAAATATGGAATTGGGAAACTGTCTAGAGAAAGCAAGAGAGGGGGTAACAAAATTCAGTAAGCAACTCTGTCCTTTTCACACAAAACTCTTTATTTGTCCATCGGTATGGACGATTTTCACATTTTAGCCTCGTCTCAATCAAGCGAAACAGTCATTTTGGGGGAGGCGGGTTGATTGAAGGTTCCTGCTGGCAGTGGTGCCGCAGGGGAGGGTGGCCTCGCAGAGACAAGGTCAGTCAGCGCTCGACAAAAGGGTGAGCGTAGAGGCCATTGTGGCGGCGAGCGGCTCTCGCTCATCGCCGCTCCGGGTGCTGTGACCGCCGCGAGCGCAAGGCTGTCCTTCTCCGCGCCCGACGAGAGCCCACTCAGAGATAGGTTACAAATCAGCTGAACGCTGTGGCCACAGCCGCAGACAAAGGTGCACAAAGGAGAACAATATGTTCTGTTGTTCAGAAAACGGAGCGACCCTCTCGAGTCCTTTTAGTGAAGATAGAGAATAAAGATGTGAACTGCTCGGACCGTGTCTCTCGGAGATGGAATGAGAGGCTGTGGCTGTAAATATTTGAAACGTGGACATTTTTTTTACGCGTTTTCGAACCACCTTTTTTTTTGCGCCAATGTCATAGAGAAAAGCCCATTGTTAGGAGCATAGCACACTGTGACCACTGGAAGCCAGTTTTGTTTCTCCTGCAAGTTCACGTGAAACAAACAAAAGATTCCACCCACTACGTAGTCTACTAGCCAAGACAAGTGCCAGTAAAGGGCACTGTTGCATGTGTAGTTCACATCCAACGTCAATTTCCCACCCACTTGTAGCTGAATGCATCACATGTACATCGGAATATTCAAAAAGTCTGTATTCACTGGAGCCAAATGAGATGCTTGAAATAAAAATGTTATTACTCTGCTGTACAACCCAAAATTGAGTTTTGGAACAATTATTTAAAATAGTTTTAATTTTTCTATTTTTTCCCCAATTTTTTTATTTATTTAAAAAAAAAGATATTTGTATAGTGCATCTCACAGAGACACCGTCACAAAGACATTTTTGCAGGGCTTTTTTGTTACTTTCAGGAATTTAAGTTAGGCTATGTCATAGTCTTCTTCCGACCCAAATGAAAGGGGGAAAATCACAAATCCATGGAGGAACGAGCTGACAGACCGGCAGAGAACATGACAGCCCAGCGATGTGATTCTCACAGAGGAGGCAAATCAGGTCCATTACCTCCCTTTCCCACTTATGGTATAGGCTGCGCTCTCCGCTAAAGGCGCTAGCACTCGCACTCGGGCTAATAACATCTCTATTCAGCCGCAGAGACGCCTTCTCCCTATAAAAGCCCTCTCTTTTCTGCGCTCCTGAAACAGACCCGAGGACAGATCACTCTGCCCCAATGAAGCTGGGTAAACAACCAGGTGTCCAAGTAATACCAATGAGAGCGCTAATCAGCCAACGCCTTTATATCGCACTTTCATTACACGTTGATAAGAACTTGAAGTTATTTTGTGCAGAACGCCGCTGAGCCACTTTACCTCTGGCTGGAGTCATTTCGCAGGCCTTTGCTCTGCATAATGTGGAATTGTTCTGTCGGCTACTTCATGCTCGTCTCCGTGAGAAATAGCATCTAATAAGATATGGCATATTATTGTACAACGCTCAACAGAAGATGTGATATTATCCTGACTGAACCTCAACAGCACTATTCTGGGAACCTGTAGCACACCAACGGTCTGGATGTAAAATAACACAAACTACACTTAGAGCTGCAACACCATTCTGGGAGAACGCCCTGCAGCATCGCACAACCAGAGCACAATTCAACCCGAGCAGGCCTAGCTACCCACAAATAGTCTGCATCAATTCAAATGTAACCAATGCAAGCAACTGGAACTTATAGGATTAATAATTACCAAAATGATATCATTCTCCGTCCCCTTTACCCTGCACCAACAACAAACAAGAAACATTTTTTTGTAAGAATTGTCAATAAAATCTCTGCTTATTATATGATTATCCCTGTTATGAAAGGGCCAAACAATGACATTATTAATAAAGACAGATACAGGGGACCTCAAAAATAAAAAATAAAAATTAAATAAAATACAAAAAGATAGAAAAGCCATTGTCCAAAGATCTACTTAGTGAGCTTCTTCAATGTCTAGCTTCTACAGATCTGTTAAAAGCTGCAACAGGGTTTACACGCCCTCGACCCCCCCCCGTGTCGCCCCAATTCCAAAACGCATGCATGTGCAGAGACAATGGCGCCGCTCATTAAAAAACAGAGAGGTCGCGGCACTCATCTGAGCGTGGTTCAAGGCCAGCTATGCATTAGCTTTTAGCAGGATGGATCAAGTCAAGTTAAAGAGTCCCTTTCGAAATAAAAGTATTAAAAAATGGAATCCAGGTGCAACACAATGCCATCTCATCGCATCATATTCCAAAGGCCTGGACAATGGGAGGGGAGAGAGAGGGAGAGAGAGAGAGAGAAAGAGGGAGAGAGAGGGGGAGAGAGAAAAAAAAAGACTCAGGCTCTCAGTGCACTCTCTCTAGGCCCAACACTGTTCGATTCGCTGGCAGAAAGCTGCTTTGTTACCATAGTATCAACTTCTACTTTTGATACTGTCATTTCAAGTAGGATATGGTAGCCTTGATACAATATGTGGCGCATTTCCATTAAAATAGTTGTCTGAAAGGATGCTGTATAGTTTGGATTACACTTGACTGTGGTTGACAGGCTACCCATTTTTATTAATGACCAAAGGTTTCAAAAAGAGAGAGAGAGAGAGAGAGAGAGGTGGGGGGTGCTGTAAAAGGGTTTTATGTTTCTGTTCATAAGCAACAAAGTAAGATCCCCAAAGTTTGCTTCCATTTATAAGGTTTTGTTGATGCTTGATGGATTATGTCTACAGCACAAGGTCTAACACTGGTTTGTTTTTACAGAGGTAAAAATAGAGAAAGTGTATTATAGCGAAAAGGCAATAAACCCAAGTCTGGAGATGCCCTTCCAGAGCTGGATACTCTTCATTCTTATTCTGAAAAGCCTGGATCAAAACTTCCTTCTCTTGGAAACTATTTCACTTCAATTCAGGGCCAATAACACTGAAAACATGAACAGAAATATTAAAACAGCCTTACTTGGAAATAGGAAAATAATGTGATTTATGGGGGGTTTTTTGTGGAAAGAAAGTTGGCATTAATGCCAGGAATAATGCAAATCCAGTTACGTGACATAAGAAGACAGGAAGAAATGTCGAGTATGAAGTTTTGTTCCACAGTGCCATAATTGTACCATATTACTACCAACTTTATGTGCGAATTAGCAATTTCACCATTTGTGAACAATATAAATATATATTAATGGTTCCCAAAGGCAAGTGTAAAATTTGGCCACATATCCATTATAAAAAAATCTAATTAGGCAGTGCACGGTGAGGCGCTATCCAAATTTTCCTACCGTCACACCGTCCATGAAAAACACCCTAGTACGCAGTATGCATTTTTTCATCATGGAAATTGATTAATAAATTCATGATCGGAGTCTGGGCTGCGTGAAGACAATAAAACACATTATCTTACCAGAGTGAGGCAGAATATAGGCTACTTAAAATACCTCACATTTAAATTTGGCTAGAAGATTAAAGGTGCGTTTTATGAATCACACAAACGGGCAGTCGATTAGCTGGAGAAATGGCTGGACACAATTTCAATAGAAGACAAAATTTTTATTAGTTAGCCATGAGAGCTAGCCATCTGTTATTTAGCTTAGCTAGTAAATTTCTAGCATAGCTACTTACCAAGCCAATTATAGTGTTTTTCCTCCTTCAAGTTTAGCTAACGAAGCTAACTTCATTTAGCTAGCAAACAACATTAGAAAGATACACTAGTGGCAGCAGAAACATGTAGCACAACTGCCAAATCATGATGTTTCTTTTTACTCTGTTCTTCAAAGCTGTGGGATCTCACGTTCTAAGGCTGGGAGCAGGCAGCTGTCCCAAAAACAGCTGGAAAGCAGGTAACCAAGTGCAGACACGGGGCCCAAAATAACCACAGTGTTCCACAGATTCAAAACGGCAAAGCCTATCTCTATAACAGGAAACCAAACCTTGGCTAATATATGCCGTGGCCCTCATTGCCTGTGATCCTACGTCAATGACAACTAAAATGGCCGCCCTCTTCAGTGATAAGCACATTTGAAGGCACAATGACCGAGACACAGACAGGAAACTAGTGTGAGTGTGTGTGTGTCTGTGTATTTTTTATAGATTTTACAACAAGTACAACAAAATGATAGTAGGGCTGCAAATTTTTATTATAAAAAAAAGAATTATTTTGCCACCTGTTAACGCTGGATTTTTTTGGTAAGTGCTTGGAAGTCGCAAGTGTTTTCGATTAAAGTCCCACAGATGGCCATTCTGGCGCAGTTAACTGACTACACAGGGCTCACCAAACTGGCCATTTTCTTCAATTTAACATGGTCAGGGGATTAATCTCAAATAAAAAAAGCTAAAAGGTTATGCATACCGTGACATTAGCTTTGAGCCGAGGGTTCCCATGTCGACTGGGAGGATAAAGTCACTCGGCGCTATGATGTGTGCTGACAAAACTGTGCAAAAACTGGCCACAAAACATATAAAGTGATGCTTTTCCCATAAACACTGAAAATGTTTTTATATTCAGGAACACCTAGGAGGTAGAACTATTACCATACGTGGGACTTTAATTTCCAGCAATACTAACATAGTGAATGGTTGCAACACAGGGGATTGTCTCGATCCAAACCAAATCACTTATACAAACATGTATCCAACTATTTGAAAGCATACAGTGTAACTGCATCATTTACCCTCCCTCCATCCATCTCACTCCCTCCATCCCTCTCTCTCTCTCTCTCTCTCTCGCTCTCTCCATCCCTCTCTCTCTCTCTCTCTCTCTCACGGGGTGTGCTGGCTGTGCCGTTACTGTGAACAGCTGAGCCTGAAGTTAGGAGGTTCTCTTTGTGGCCCCACAGGAGAGGGTATATCCTCCCCCTCGTTCACTCCTCTCCTCTCCTCTCTCAATGAGAGGATTAGCGTAGCTCTTGTACTCCAGAGGCAATGGCTGCATGAGGAGTTGGGTAGAGAGGGAGGTGCGGGGGGGTGTTTCACAAAGTTTTCCCAGCGCAAAAATTCTGTTACCAGCACTATCTGCAAATAAACATAAACACAGGGCCCTCTCCCCTCTTTTCCTGCCAGGAGGTGGCTGTAGATTTGCATGGAGGGAGCCGGGCACTCTACCTGACACCAGGCTGAATTTAAGCCATGTAAAGATGAGGGGGGAGGGGAGAATGGCACTTCCAAGAGATGCTCCCTTTTCTGCAGTCATATGTAAAGCAGGGTCACTTTGGGCTTCTTTCTACACAATAATGCTGATTACACGCATATGCTAATTATTGCACGCAAATCAGTACAGTAGCTTTATGTTCAGCCACCGTTTCTTTTGCGCCGGGTGATTTAGCAGGGAAAGCAACGTGTTTCACAGTGTTAAAATGAGGAGAGGGGCTTATGCCAGGCATAATTACACTATTAGGGACTCCACCGCTAGCGACCGATGACGACAAACACAACCGCTGCTTTCCAAACGCTTGCAAACGCGAGCCGAGGCACGTCTCGCTCGATGGCGCTCCACACTGGTGCTCTGTGAGAAGGATCCATGAGCACCAAAACAAACCCGCATGGAAAGACTCCGAAACAACCGCCCATGATGTCATTCACTGCGAACTGACACACGCAGACACGGCAGCTTTAACACGTGACGCAACCTCTGATGCCGTTTCTAGTCCTCCTCTACGCTTCTCAACAAAACAGCAGCACAGCTAGCAAGTCCAGACAGAACAGCCAGAATGGTTCAGCCTACCTATAAACAAAAGTCTGAAATTATTACCTAGTCAGTCGTCACTTTACTTTCGCTTAGTTAAAGTGAATTGAACCGTTATCAGAATTTTACTTTTCCATTGAAAGTAAATTATGTTCAATAAGTTTATGTTCACTAAATATAGTGCTCAAAATAAAAAGGTTATTGCATTCTGTGGGAATGGCCAAATGAGACTAAACAGTGTTACTGTTTTAAGATTATTTGAGTGTGTTGAATGCATTTACACTGTGTGGGTCAATTTGACCTGTAACATAATGGATGCAACTACTTTTCAACATAATACAAGAGTTAACAGAGCCACGCTGACCTCCTCTACAAGACTGGGCTCCTCTCAGTCTCACTGAACTGGTTACATCCAGTATAGGGGCAATAATTATTTTTAGTTTTAATGTTTACATTATTTAACACATTATGAATTACATGTGTGCAATTTACACTTGGACAATGAATTCTCTGCTGAAAATAAGGTTGACCTCTTTTCCATATAGTCATGTTTCCTCATTCCATATGATAATGTAAATGTAAAATAAAAAATGGCTTTGCCAATTGTTGCACACAAAAGCATTGGGAAATGTACATTAATGAATGGGGCATATCTGCACTTGGACAGAACAGGACACATTTTGACGTTCATGTATTATGTCAGCACCCTTGTCTGCAGTAAGTAAAGACCCTAGTGGGTTAATGTGTCACAGGGATAGCCCACATGACCAAATGACACAATGTCAACAGTAGGCTCTGTTAATCGTTTACTTCGTTTAAAGGTTTAGGAGATAAGAATTTAATTAACATTTAGAACAGTTTTTGTTCAATTGAGATGATTTTTTTAATGCCCCTTGTTTCCCACCCATAAGTACCATCTCTCCTGTGTTTCTGATTTAAAGTACAGGTGTCCTACTCTCAGTAGCCTGTTACATTAATAAGGTTAATAAGCCAGTCGTAAAACTGACAAGTTATTACACAGAATCACGATGGCTTCTGGAGTTTGAGTTTAACCACTTTTTATTTTTTCTCTATAATTTCCCAAATGTGCTGCAGCGCTCCTCCCTTTTCTATTTCAATCCTACGTCTTATTTCCAGACCCGTGTTATGATTTCCCTTCATTAAATAAAATGCATTTACATTTAAATGTTATAGGTGTTTTTTTTTCTCTCCAGTGAAGAGAGTTTAATTAAACTAACGTGGCATCATTTCTTGAAGTAGCCAAATTATAGCCTACTGCTTTTTCCGCTCGACAGTGCATTATATATATATATATATATATATAGCCGAGCTAGCTCACTGCTGTCCACAGCAACGTGCAGGTAGCCCATCTGCATTCAATAAGGATTGGAACATTTAATTGTTATCGCTAAATAGTTTAAACGTTTAAAAATCACCCGCCTAATGATTTACTAATTTCTGCACATGTTTAACATCCCTAGGCAACACAAAATAGCCCTGCTACTGCTTCCACAAGAATGTGCTGTTCAGCATGCTCAACATGTCCAATCAACCCATTTTAGCAGTTATAACGCCCCTTAATGAACTATCACAGAGAGCTTTGCAGAAAATGATGATGAAATGAAGACATTCCAATTACAATTAATCCCAATCCAATTAGACCTTTAATTAGTCCGGTCAGATTTTAAAAGCGCAGTCATAGGAAGTGCACATTCAGTGCACATCACAAACAAAATTCCATCTGCATCTTAACAAGAGTCATCTTAACGCACTTCACATGGAGCAGAGAGCGGGATGGCGCCGCAGGCCGTGATCAACTCCCACTGCTACCCTGGCTGTGACAGGAACCACGGTCAACCTGCGCCCGCTTGGCTACCCGCCTTCACCCGGTAAAGGGTATCCGCTTGCTTTAATCAGCGTGTGGCCAATTTGTCATTACGCCGCCTGAAGCTCGTGCCGTGAGCGCGCGGGGAAAAGGATCTTCGGCCACCCGGCCGCTCGAGCGCGCTGACGGTGGGACGCCAATCTATTTAAATTGGCCTGGAAATCAGGCGGCATGAGAGGGACCCACAGTCCACCCTGCTCTGCCTCCTCGGCACAGGAAGGATATGAGTATGCAGCAGGCCAATTGTATTTTATCTAATACAGACAGACATTTAGGCCTACACCTTAATACGTAGCTGTTGCGTATATGATCTCTATAATTAAGAGGACAGCCCATAGCATAGGCAAACAAACTGTCAAGTTCAACCCGAACCCCCTGCTATGCAATCACGTAGGCCCCATTTATCGATCGATAGTTATTCATCTGCTTATAGGCGATAGGTAGCCTACTCTGAATTTTAAGTCAAAAAGTGGTTTGTTTGAGTTAGTTTGTTTGCACAGCCTCATTTTTATTGCTTTGTTTTTTTTTTGCTGTTTGTCTGCACTGTTGGAATAATTACAAAACCAAATTAAGTAAAAGTATCATTAGTTACACATTACACTTGAGCTAGGTTGAACAAACAATGGGCCTTCTTTGTGGGATGTGGCCGAAATATAAAACAACACTTTACTATGCCAGCTAAACTTCTTGTGAGTAGGCTCGGCTATTTCATCACATGTCCATAGTAGCCTACATGTAGCTACTTGGTTGCAAGGTCATCATTTTTAGACAACAGCACATTCATAGGCTACTTACCGCAGGTATGTGTGGTGACTAACGCTAACGTTAGCTGGCCTGGAACGAACCTGTTTTCCAATCATTTTAACGTCTCACGCTTCATCTTAGCTTTCACATTAGCCTACTCGTTTATAGGCAATATTGTTAGCCTACTTACAGTCATCTAAAAAGGTAGCCATTAACTGTTATCGTGTGACCCCAGGTGAAAAAATACAGTGAGCTAGCTAACTACTCTTACTAGCCCCGAGCTATCATTGTTTAAGCACTTTCAGCAAACTTGTATCGAACGGGATAACTTAGGTTAGCTAGCGAAATATGTTCGCTTAAGTTTTCCACAGAAATATAACGCGTAATTATTTGCGTAAGTTAGCAAGACGAATACAAATGTCCACCCAACCCAAGCTTAACGAAGGCCAGGTTCATTGCCCACAAGTATGTAAGTTAGCTAACGTTAGTGCTGTTACAATGTTGCTCACCTTCATTCTAATCTCATAGGTAGTGAATCTGCCCCTGCCGACGCCGACCGTCTCTGGGTTACTCACGTCAATCTCTAAAAAATTACTCGGGGGTCCATATGCGTCATTTAGGGTCTGTGGCTTAGAGAATAGCCTTCTTGTGTCGGCTATGGTCTCGGCCATGTCTACTCTCTCTATCCAAAGGTCTTGTGCTTTCTACAGTTGCTACTTCCGATCAGCTGAGTTTCAGCTGACACTTGAAACTGACGTATTTTCTCTGCATCCGAAACTCTACGGTTTCGTTTTTCTCTGAGTTATAAGCGCAAAGCATACGGCTCCTGGGCTAAATACAATTTTTAAATCATTTCCGTAATAAAACATCACAAGCGAGTTTTTTTCGCGGAGTATCCTATGACGGGGCATGTGCCCTGGTAACTTTAATCATTTGTTATACCGTAGGCTACTACTACAAACACTGCTGTCCATAATAATAATAATATAAATATAGTAATACTATACTAGTAATAAAAATAGTAAGCTAGTAATAGACATTCGTGTAGGTTGGATATTTTGTTTATTACCATAGCAGTCCATGATTTCAATTAAATACAGCATTTAACCATGTGAAGACCGGAAAGAAAAATAGCCCAGACTACTACAGACATATCAAAAAATGAATGATCAAATTGTGATATAGTTATTTACTGATTCATGAATGAGGGATATTTCCCCCGTTCAGAATATGCAATGTGTAGGACGATGGGCGGATGAGAGGCATCTTCTCTGCACTTGTGAGAGACAAACGCACAAATGATAAAGTTTCAGCAATTTGAAACAAAATGGCTGCGTGCATGTCACCTTTAGCGACGAGACATATTCGTTTATTTATTAAAGAGACTATTTTACACCAAATTAACCTAAGATATACAACACATTGTATCACAAGAGGTGAGGTCTTTTAAAGCTAGATATATCTTGGTAAAATTAACTCAAATACAGTGTGACTGACTGAACTAAGAATACCTCGCTAACGAAATTGGCACCGTTTAATCTGGATAACAATAACGTTACTATACTCTGTTTAAGTTAGCTAGCATTAGTCTTCGTCAATAACGGGTTTGCACAGTGGTAATGCCTTTCCATATTTGTATTATATTAATACAGTAGTAAGCTAGCAATGTCAATAATACAATCTGTGTTACGTTACACTATCAATCCATATGATATAGTTATCTGCGATTTGCGCATCACTACTTTTCAACCGATATGACGCTTGTGCGTACTAGTAGCTAACGTTAGCTAAATGTCAACTTTTTGGCTTTTTCATATATGGCATTCGGCTTTTTAATATTCAAACTAACAGTCCTGCTAGCTACTAGCTAGCCTCGATTAATAAGTTATTGTTTATCATAACCGAAAATGCCCCCCATTCTTTCCTTCTGGTAGCTAGGCAACCTTGTTTTAGTCTGAGGACAGGTAAGATATTAATCGATGATCGATTTTTAAAAACGTAAAAAAATGTAAGGTTAAGCTGTAAGGTAAGGCATACAAGCTAACATTTTGCCATTGTGGTGCCGTGGTGAGACCAGGAAATTGTCAGTGGGTGGACAGGATGGGACCAGCAGTTATTTTGGGGTGCCAGAGCTGTTGTCAAAATAAATATAAAAAGTGCGAGTAGGGTGGGCAGGATTCAATCGCAAGACAGGATGGTTATGAATTGTAATGTGAATGACATGGCTATTATTTATTCTTCACTCCTTACCTAATTATTTGTGGTGTGCACATATTATCCAACCAGGCTACACAGCAAACGCTGAAAATCCACCAACCTCTAAAACTACTGGATGTCAAACTAATTCCAGCGATACCAGCTTCGACGGACCCCTCGAGCACTATGACAGTCTCATCTGTGAAGGAGCACTGAACGAGGATGTACAGCAGAGAGACGTCGTTAAGCAGTTAGACGAGTTGCAAAAATCGGTGGCAGAATACAGCAACGGGCTCCTATCCTTTCAGTCAAAGGGGACGAATGCTAGGGGCACTGGCCAGCAGTCTGGCAAGACAGAGGACCAGGTTGGTGAAAAGGCTGTGGTTGCATGCAATTTGAGTACAATGGTTGCAGGTGAACTGTAAAGCTGACTTGGAATTTTTGGAAAGGACTTTCAGAAAGGGCAAGTCTTGAACCTTTTATATACACTTCCTGGCCAAAAAAAAGTCGCCGTTGCACTCGTCATGCATAGTGCCCACTGTACAAGCCTCTGGAGGCAGTGTTATGATCTGGGGTTGCTTCAATTGGTCAGATCTAGGCTCAGCAACGTTATACATCAATACAATGAAGTCAGCCGAGTACCTCAATGTACTGAATGGCCAGGTTATCCCATCAATGGGCATATTCCAGGACAACAATGCTAAGATTCATCGGGCTCAAATTGTGAAAGAGTGGTTCAGGGAGCATGAGGAATCATTTTCACACATGAATTGGCCACCAGAGTCCTGGCCTTAACCCCATTGAAAGTCTTTTGGATGTGCTGGAGAAGACTTTACGGAGTGGTTTGACTCTCCCGTCGTCAATACAAGATCTCGGCCAAAAATTTATGGAATTCTGGATGGAAATAAATGTTGTGACGTTGTATAAGGTTGTCAAAACAATGTCACGACGAATGCGTGCCGTAATCAAAGCTAAAGGTGGTCCAACTAAATATTAGAGTGTGCAACTTTTTTTTTGGCCAGGCAGTGTATAGTGTTGGTACTGCTGGTGTGGGGGCAACACTGCCCCCTCTGGCTCACTGGTGCCAGTTCCGCTCATCATCCGAATCATAGTGGACTCTTATTTTCATCCTTACTTCCTGTATCCAAAACATGCATCCCCATCATGCGTGCATCATGAGCTGGTTCTTCGGCAGCATGCACCCTTGTCATGTGACCCCCGGTCATTCACCAACATTTTTCCCATCATGCATTGGATGAGCATCACCACCCCAAATTTCCACAAATCTTTTTTTATTTTAGCAGATCATTTTATTTTCTTCATCTCTGGATGTCACATTACTCTGTCCTCCGAGATTCTTATCTCTGGCTGTCACATTACTCTGTCCTTCTCCGGGATTCTTATCTCTGGATGTCACATTACTCTGTCTTCTCCGGGATTCTTTTTTTTAAAAATATTTTAAAAAAAAAATTTGTTTCTGATTTTCCCCCTTTTTCTCCCAATTTAGTAGCCAATTGAACCCCTATTCTAATTCAATTCCCCCCATGTAGCAACCGCTTGAGAACCACCGATCCTCGGAGTACAACTGCGCTGACTGAAAGTCAGCGCTCTTACCGCTGTACCACCGCGGCGGCCTTCTCCGGGATTCTTATCTCTGGATGTCACATTACTCTGTCCTACTCCGGGATTCTTATCTCTGGATGTCACATTACTCTGTCCTTCTCCGGGATTCTTATCTCTGGCTGTCACATTACTCTGTCCTTCTCCGAGATTCTTATCTCTGGATGTCACATTACTCTGTCCTCCGAGATTCTTATCTCTGGCTGTCACATTACTCTGTCCTTCTCCGAGATTCTTTTCACTTCTGTTTTTCACCTTTTTCTTTATCTGCCAGTTTACGGGCTGCTTCTAAAACTCTGAATCCTTCACTTGTACTTAATTCTTCTTCTAAATAAAATCACATAGAGAACTTTGTCAGCCTACTCTTAAATAACACTTCCCAGCATCTAAACTACAGTAAGCCACACACACACTCTTTTCATTGCATTTTTCTTATATTAATTTTTAAAAAATTATTTCTGTTATTTTTTAAATTAACCTTTTTATTATCTACTTCACTGACATATGAGTTAAGCTCGTAAGCATGTGTTCCATGTACCTCTGCAGATGGGCATGGCATCAATGGAATTGCGCCACACAAAAGCGTAAAGCGCTTTGAGTGTGAGAAAAGCGCAATATAAATGCAAGGAATTACTATTATTATTAGCACAATGTTGCTAATTCCAGGTCACATTGATATTGCCAAGCTCTGGTCCCCTCCATCAGCCAATGGCATGCAAGCCCCCCCCATTTTGTCCTATTCTGTGAAGCCTGTACAAGGGGTGAGAAACTCTCCCCTCCCTTTGCTTTCTTTCAAAGTTGGAAAAGAACAACAGAAAGGATACACTCTAAATGTTATGTATCTAAAAGGTCTGCTGACCAATACTCATAGAAAAATCACACGGTTAAGGTCTAGACCATCCATCCCCTTCAAATACATTGAGAATCTTTGCCCTTCCGAGTAATGCAATGGTGAAATGGAGCATTTGAGAGACCCCGTGTATTGTTGAGCATGGCTGGAGTATTTATGTCGGTACAGTGTTGCATGGGAGCCGCTGTCATCAGAGCCTGGTGCAGACACAAGGGAAGGGGTGTTTGGATTTTAGGACACCCTCCCCCCCCCACACACACACACACACACACACACCTCCCGCTGGGGTTTCTTGGCCCCCGCTCTCTTTCAGCAGTAATGAGGGCTCTATTGTCTGGACATTGCTTTTAATTTTGGATGATAGTTTGGCACTGTTTTCCAACTACAGTTCCTTTGCAGTTATGCTGTTTTGAACTGGGCCATGCTGCTGTAATGTCTATGTGTGCGTCATTACAGTGCCATTGCCTTTGTTCCCCAGTTATGGAAACCTCTGAAAGGGGGAACTTGATGAAATCTTCACCCGATTGTTTTTTGGTTTGGTGTTGCGGTGACGTATGTTTGTTTACTCCAATCAGACTTATTTGACTCAGAATAGCAGTCATACCATTGCTATAAACTAAATAAATATCATATTACACTCTTAAAGTATAATATTACACTATAGGTATCATATTACACTCTTGCCCCATGAAGTGTTTATTTATTGTGTTGTAGCTTCTTGCCTTTGATAAATTTGTATTGGATAAATATGATCATCTGTTTTTAGAGTTTTTTTTTACATTTTACATAGGTAGTCATAACAGTAATTTGAAGTACATATAGGTTTTATTAAGGAAAACTTTTGTTTTCCTTCCTGTGAATGAAAAAGTAATTACAGGCTGGTTGGAATTATCAGTCGTTTTCTCCTTACAAAAAAAGAAGGGAAAAAAAGGCTAGCTTTTGTGCTGATGCTGCTGGCCTGCTCTCTGAAGCAGCTGTTTAAAGCAGTTGAAAGTAACTCCAGGTCCATCCACAGAGAGGCCTTAATGAGCCTGGGCTTGTGTTTCTTCGCTCTTCCATGACCGGTTGACTGGCTGCCATCGGGAACACAATTTTGAGCTACATAGAGCTTGAGAAGTCATTGAGAGTCACAGGCTGTCATTGGCAGCGAGATCAACTCGTTTCTGCGTCATCGTTTCTCTGGGCTCGATTTCTTTTACTTCTCAACTGACCGTTCACAGATATGGGGCTCCAGCTCTTCCAGAATACCTGTTTTACAGCATGTCTTGTGGCTCTGTGAGTCTAACCATTACTAGGGTGTGAAATTAACACCCGACAGCAGCCAAATGTAAAAAGGTAATGTGACTGGTAAAATGTTGAAAATGACTGGTGATTTTTTTTTTTTTTAATCCACAAGTCACACTGGCCAGTGGGTGAAAAAGTTGCCCTGTATTACTGTAAGAAAATGCCTTTTTAACAATAGCTCATTGGTACATTGAATATGCTGCAGTGGTCAAGATTTTTAGGAATCCTTTCATTGGGTTCAGTTACTTTGATAATCTCGTGTAAACCTGTGCTTTAGTAGTGAGGAAGGATGGTTAAATACCTCGGCCTGATTTGATTTTAGAGACATTGTAAATCGAGTCATACTAATCCCTAGAAAAACTGTAGGCAGGGGTAAGGAAAAAGATATGTTGTGTTTATAGGACTTATTTCCTTGTAATCCAAGTCAGGACAATGCAGGAACTCACCAACACAACAAACACTTTAGTAGAGAAAGTAATAGTTTATTGTGTGCCACGCCAGCCAGCGAGAAGATCACTGAAACCCAGCACAAGGTTGCGGTCCAGCAACCTTCAACACACTGGTCGTCTAATCAGGCTTAAATACACTTGGAGGCCTTGAGTTGGTGCCCACGTCCATATTATCTGTGAGGGTATATCTCTTTGTTTCAGAATGACATGCGCTTTTGTTCATCAACAACACGTGCCATTAGTCATGCCCGATACTTTATGGCACATAGATGTCCGGTCAGGGAGGGAAGAGGCCTGTCCAATATCTACCCTTGGCCTCCTGCCATACAATTACAACCAAGGCCCTGATAATCAGCCCTCACTTGCTATACTAAGATATTCATCAATAGACACACATGCTTAACTACTCTGAAGCCATCAGGTGGATAGTGTTAATGCCCTCTTCCACTCTTCTGTCCTTAGCTCTTCATCAAACAGCAGTCTCCCAAAGGCTTTTACATTCATGGCCATGTAGGTAAGTTACTCTCGTTCATCATTATGTCAAGTTGCATGACACCATTCTCAAATTTTACCTTCCCAAGGATTAGCCTATTTCTTGATTTGAACTACAAACAATTGAGTTCTCTTTCTGTTTTGAGGAGGCTCACCTACTTTTCCTAGTGAAAACCACTTGGGTGTAGTGTTCAACTTTTTTTCTTTTTTTTTTGCCCTAAATTGCGGATGACTAGAGAAGAGCGGAGGCTGCTCATATAACATGTAGGGATGCATGATTATGGAAAATTTGTATAGCACAATTATTTGACATGATTATTCATTGGTTTTCAGAACATAATACTTTTATTGCGCTTTAACATTTTGAATGAACAGGATAATGCTTATATTTTCACATTTTCTAACCCTAACCCTCTACTGTGAGGGAGGTAAAATAGGTAAAGTGAAGGTTTTCATTTGTAAACAGACTGTGCCTTCAAAATCGTCATTCTCGATTATTCTTGTTTAGTAATCGTGGAAAGCCAAAAACGATTAATTTTGCAGCCCTAATTTTTTTTACTAATACCCCATTTCACACACAAAACCCGGAAATGACATGGGATATTGAACACGGGTTCGACCTGCGTTTGCCCCATTCACACCACACTGTGGTCACAGGTAAGTCCCGGGTCGTCACCATTCACACAAGTCCCTGGTCCGCAAGTTTACTGCTGTGCACGGTCTGTTTTTTCCTGGTAATACAGCTAGTTTGGGAGCTAGCTGGCTAGTGGAACACAAAGTAGCCCGCCATTATGCTGGCTTAACCCAGTATGTTAACTACTGAATTGGTAGTCCAGTGTGCTCCAAATCTTGCAAATTCTTTTATGTAAAAACTCAACATTTTAAGTAATGTATTATTTATTATTTAATAGGCTATTCGCTGTTACATAGCCTATTTACCTGTGACAATAAATCAATACTTTTCTTGCATGAATTTAGCCGTGATTCAGCGAAAATGAAGGTAATTCCAGAGTTGTTTGGTTCTATATAGTCACGTGAATAGCTTACAGTTTTTATAAAAGTTTCCAACGGCAAACGCGGGATTTACCCTGGTCGTTGCTTCGGTGTGAAAGGGGTATAAGTGTGATCAAACGTTCCCTAGGACTGTTTGTCTCGAACAAAAAGTCATAAATAGGCACTGAATCAAAGCTAACGAGATTACATTACATTACATTCATTTAGCAGACGCTTTTATCCAAAATGTTCAAAAAGATCTACAGTAGAGGCTTGTTTCGAGAAGAGAAATTATGGAGCTGATGGAAGGGAAGGTGGGCACGGCACAGCAACGGCGGCCATGTTGGATTATGTGTGTGAGAGTAATCAGTGTTGTCACCTTCTTCATCATCAGACTACAGGTCAGACTGCAGAGATACAAGCGTCACATAATTGTTTTTTGTCCCTCCAAAGTGAAAGAGAAGCAGGATTTATATGTGTGCGTGTTGAGCTTCCTGAATATTAAATGTCCTGTTTACCTCACATGCAGGAGTTACGGTGGCAGCTCATTTCATACATGGCTAGTGATGAGAATAAAAATGAACTTCATTTGTGAAGTGCCTTTCAGACCACAGGTTTATCGTGCTTTAGTCACATAATAAAACAATACAAAAAGTAAAGCAGGGACCGTTAAACTGCCGCATGTTGTTTGGCTGTAATTATAAAAAAGGTTAACCTCCAGGTTGGATAACGATAGCATCATTATTAAAGTGACGAGATTCTCTTTGTTTTTCATGACACAGTTATTGCCATTTTCATTTATATTGTATTAATCGCTTCATTTATATTAATATTTATTTTACCGTGTTTCTTTTACAGGCACAGGGAAAACAATGGTCATGGACCTGTTTTACTCTCATGTAAAAACTGCAAGGAAAAAGAGAGTCCATTTTAATGGATTTATGTTAGATGTACATAAAAGTAAGTTCATGTTCTCTGTCTCCCTGTCCTTGGGCTTTCTGTTTGACACTGAACATATGGAAAATATTAGAGAATATGTTCTCCCAAAAATATATTTAGCTTTGACCTGGCCTGTTATGGTTCTCAAAAAGAAAAATTTTCTACAGAATTGTCCAATAAGTTATTCACAGATTCTCTCCTACAAGAGGTACCCTGTTCATTTAAGATCAAATTGTTATATTTGAGCTTTAAAATGTATGCTGTAATTAAAATTAATTTGCGGTAATGTGTTTTTTTTGGGGAGCCCTCTCTGTAGAAATAGACAATTAAAATGTGCAGGAAGTGTCTTTGCCCTGTTAAGAGCAGAGCCATAATGTAGGAATATTCATCTATATATTCATCTATATTGTCATCAGGTGACAATATAAACATTGTACAATACAACAGCATCAAAACAGCGTGTGTCTAAGTGAGGAAACTACTAGTGTAGTTTGTTACTGAACCTACTTGAGGTAGTTTGTGTCTGGATCTGTTTTTTTTGTGTATAGTAATCCTGACTGAATGTGTTTCTGAATGTGTTCACACATTGTGTGTTACTGTCCCGTCCCGTTACAGGGATTCACCGGCTGAGACAAAGCCAGCCGAGACGGACGTTGGGGAATGTGTCCAAATTCTACGACCCCATCGCACCTGTTGCTCAGGAGATTAGAGACGAGACCTGCCTGTTGTGTTTTGACGAGTTTCAGGTGGGGTTTGAATGTGCATCTTCACAAATGGAGGTAGAAAATAGTTCTTTGTCTCGTGTCCTCAGACAGCTGCATCGTTATCTGCCGTAGCCGGGCCGGAAACAAGAACTGAGTTTAAGGGAAGGAAGGGAGCAGTGCCATCAAGCCGCAAAAAGGAACGCAAAAAGGAACGCAAAAAATTTACTAAAAACTGCCAGACCATAACTAATCCAACACAAGCATATGCACAGTGCTTAACCTGGCTATGGAAGAAAACCCGGCCTTATCTTATACCATCAGAAGGTGCCTGAGAAAGATTGTTACAAGGAACATGAGCAATAGCAGCATAGTCTTGTAGCCTTTGTTCAGAAAGCCTTTTGGTTTGTATATCATTTAAATAATAGAGATTTAAACTAAAAGACAGGGCAAATTAAAAAAAACCAGTGGATTGTTTTTCTAGGTTTATGTAATTGGGTCTCTTGTGGTCAGACATCTTGGCTATGTAAAAAAATAAATAAGAAAGAATATAAATTTGCTTGAAAGATATAACTCAAAAGGCCATTTTACATACATATTGTGCATGAGAATGCAGTTCATCTCAAGATCCAATTGAGGTCAATTGAAGATTGTTTTTCCAAACCTATCAGTTTTGATAAACCATGTTTTTCAAGGTGGATATCATTTTTCTGAGAAATGGTTAGATATTTGCAGTTTTACTTTTACACTATTATTCTTAGGGATATATCATAAGTAAATTTTTTTTTGTGCAAAAAACTCCACCATTTTAAAATAAATAAAAATTTTGATTTTTTTCAAAATTGGTAAAAGTGGGCTGAGTCTTGCAAAAACACTCTTGAATTGTCAGTGAGCTTCGGTAAACAGTGCTGTATTAATGCTTCCCTCTCTCCATCTCTCTCTCTATCCCGCTATCTCTCTCCCCCCCCCCCTCTCTATCCCTCTCTCTCGCTCCCCCTCTCTCCATATCTCTATCTCTCTCCCCCCTCCCTCTCTATCTCTCTCTCTCTTCCCCCCCTCCCTCTCTGTCCCTGTTCTGAGGGTCCTGTTACCCAGCAAACAGTCTAGTGCCATCTAGTGGCTGATATTTTTACTGCCACAACACATCAGGCAGCCTGGCCTGGTGACCGAAACACGTAAATGCGATGGAAAATATTTTAGAAAATGCTGCAGAAAAATCTCCCGAAGGATCGTGCTTCAGAAACGGGCCTCTCCTGTTGCTCTTTTGTTGCTTTTCTTCCACCATACCTTTCATTTCCCTTTTCGAGAGCAGTGTTTGAAGTTTTCCGTCAGGGTACAGTACTTCACATAAACCCATTAGCTGACTTTAGGACCACTTCAGTTCACATATAAGCCTATATATCCTGAGGAAACGTGATCTTTCAATACGAACGCAGGACTCATTATTCCAATAATCTCCACGTTCCATCGGCCACGCACACCATTCAATGCAAGGCTGTACAATCAACACTACCTTTTTATATTATTCTAATAATATCTCTGGTCACGTTATTAAACACTAATACTAATAATATTTTTTTAAAACATGAACATTCTCAGAGAACATTTCAGAACAAATGCTCTGTTAATCTGCATACAACCGTTAAATTGCAATTTGCAAGTCTAAACTATGCGGACGCATTTTTATGTATTTATGTATTTTCTGTTGTCATTGCCGGATCCTATTGCAGTTAGGGGAAAGACACACTTTGCGTTTGAGACGCATAACAAGCAGAGGAGGCTGACCAATCACCAGGCCCCGACTCTCACACATGTAAATGAAGCGTTAGATTTTTGTCCCCTCTTTTCTTTCTTAAGTGAGTGGTAATGGAAAGCGACTGTAGGTCATATAAATCTTTTCTCTTAAATGCAAATGAAATTTTTGCATTCTCTTCATTAGCGCGCCGCCATTATCAGTAATTTGTAGCCTCCGCCTTTGTCGCGGCCCGTAATGAATGCAAGGTATTGTACGGGCAGAGTGGGGGGGAAATGCTTGAGCCATTGTCTTGCCCTTAGTCAGACTGTAAAATGACTCATCTGTGGAGTTGTGCAAGTAAGGGTGCAAGATCAAAAGATCTTAATTTGGCACCCGCATGCAGAAGACAAAAGTGACTCTTGCCGTTGTAATTGGATGCTCATTTGAATATTAGCGTGTTGTTTTGTAAAAGTGCTGCGCCCCCCCCCCCCCCCCCGGTTTTTCTAATATCGCAATCAATACCGCGTATATGCAAAACAAATAGAGATTAAATAAAAGGTCATAATTGCTCTTTTCAAACGCTGGGAGAATATGACTCTATTCATGCCAGGAGCCTCTCATCTCGAGATCTCGGGGCTTTTGTGGCTGTCTCGTCCCCCGGCGGAGAGAGCTTCTTCAGGGCGTAACGTGCGATGGCACAGCACACGCACTGGTCCCCTTGCCTGGGAAACAAACGGCAGCGTGCGATTTTGGGACAACGTTATTGCGCCAATATGTTTTTTAATTTATTTCTCCTTTATTTTACCAGGTGAGTAGCACTGAGATCCATCTCTTTTCCAAGGGAGTCCTGGCCAAGTGCCCAGGGCAAACGGAGACCAGACGTTGCAAGCATGCATACAGCTTATGCAAATAAAATTCAATATAATAAATCAGTCCAAAATAAACATTGGAGATTGGAAAAGAGTGGCACTGGTAGCTTTATAAAACTCATCTGTTGAGATGTGTAAGGACTGGACTACTTTCTTTTAAATTAATAAATGCTTGAATGTTGATCTCACTTGTTTGATATGGGGGTACAGTAGGCCTACACACAACCGTGATGTTCGCAGGGTCTGTACAGTAGCGTCTTTCCGTCTTCAGGGCATTGGCGCGCTTCGGCAGATTCAGTGCGTTCAGCCCCGCGTGCGGGGGGAGGTGAGATTAAAACGGTCGGCAGGGAAATGGCTCTTCCCGCCATTATTTGTGGGACGCAACGGCAGGCTCTTAAATCACAATGAATCTGCTTTATTTATTTATTTATTTATTTATGTTTTTTGTGTCGGGCCATCTGTTGAGTTGTTTTGTGTGCCATTGTGATGTGGTTTCTGTTTCATATCGCTCCATTCCCCCCCGCCACCGCCGCTGCGCTTCATTATCTCAGCCTGGCCACTCCGGCGACTAGGCCTACTTGTCCTCATTTCCACAGAAAGCCGCTTCGTGACCGTTTGCAGTCAGGCGCCGGGGAGCTGGAGAGGCCTTGGCCAGAAAGGGGGAATAGAAATGTAAAACACCTGGTATTCATGGTGGATCTCATTAATTAGCTCAAGGCAACTGTGGAGTGCGCGCCATTCATCTCCTGCCCGCCTAACCCGAGTAACGGAAGTTAAGATCGAGCCGTTGGAGGAAAATAACAGATTCTGTTAAAGAAACAAAAGTGCCAAGTTTAAAAAGACAGTGTTTTGCTTGATTATTTTATTGCCCACTGTCGTCTTGGGCGCTAATGATAATTAGAGAGCAGGAAGATCTTTCTCTCTGTCTGTCTCTCTCTCTCCCTCCCTCTCATTCTCTCACAACAGAACAAAACGGCTGAATGGAGTCCAGATTTAACGTCCTCCTGTCCTCCACATAGGTCACTGACGTCGCCGATGCCGTGATCCTGAAGCGGCTGTTTGAAATCCTCTTTCTGAGAGGGATGGTGGTGGTGGCAACCTCGAACAGACCCCCAGAAGGTGAGACCCTGTTAAGGGACATCAGTCCACGGTGTAATGGGACCAGTGTTGCCAGATATCTTGGATTTGTATTCCCCCTGAAATATTCCTCAAAATCCCCCCCACTTCAATTGAGTCCCATATGTCTTTTACTATGAAACCCCCACTCCTGTCCCCATACATTTTTCAAATCCCCATTTGGGGGAAAATGCACTACACTGGCCACCCTGAGTAAGACACGGGCTAAGATTCAATCTGACACAGTGCACTTTATCCTGAACAATTTGTTTTAAGGTTTTTTCTACACAGCAGAGCATAAAGTTTGATTCTGCAAACTTGTAATGATTTCAGTTGAAATTAATTGAGACCTTAATAGAAAGCACGTAAGTAGAACTTTCCCCGCGGTGAACCCTTCATTTTTAGAAGTCTTGGAGGAAACTATAACGATTGCAGAGTATAGATGGGGATCCAATTTTGTTTGAGGACTAAAAAGATTGCCTCTCTACCATCATTTTAATGGCGTTAACCAATGTTTGGATAGCTTTGACCGTCGGACTGATTGACTGGTGTGTGTACAGCTTCTCCGCTCTCTGCCCGTCACATTCATCTTGCCGAATGTTGCCGCCGAGCGGTGGGCTTTTTCCGCCCTTCCAGATTCAGCGGTTTAGTTTGTAGCCGCGGGCCGCCGTTAAATGTGAATTCAGGTATATCGTTTGTAGATCACAGTACCATTATGCTAATACAGAGAGGTGATTTGATCTTTTCTGTCAGAAAGAGGCCCTTTGATAAGCGGTGGCGTGCGCTCTTTAGAAAGCGATACACCTCGCCCGCCTTCCCCTGCACTGCCCTCTTAAGATGCTCTGTGAAAGGCCGGGGGGGGGATGCCAGCCATGCCAAGCTTTTAAAAGCTTTTTCATTATTCTTAATCACCACTTTTTTAATTTGAGTATTTACTATGCTGTGGGAAGTGTGTGTGGGGGGGGGGTGTCATGATTTAAGTGCAACCGTAAACGGTTCACATTCCCTCTCGGTCCTAAATGCATAACGACTCTTCTGCCTCCGAACCCGCCTTGTGAGGACTGAATGTAGCCCTATTTCAAGGGGGAATGGGTTTCCCATTACCTCCCTGTCTTACTGCTCTTGTTTGCATAATCCGGGTCAGTATCATTGATCATTTCCTTGCTTTACACGGGCAAGTAGCACTGGTGCACGTGGCCACTGGCCCTGGTAACCCCACCCTGCTTATGCCTTTGGAAACCTGGACATGGTTCATTAGCATAGCGTGTTTAGCCACTACCATGCATATGTAAAAGAGGGAAGTGGACTGACGTTCCCATGTCTTCTCAGAGAATGCTAATATATGTTATTCAAGTGGTGTGTCATTGATGTTTGGAGCGCTGTTATACAGGAAAGCTTCCCTGATTTTCATCCATCCTCAGAAAGAAGAAACAAGGAGCTCTTAATTATGAGCTTTTTAATTTTAATTAGAGGGTTAATGGAAAAGACGCATAATCGCTTTGTAGAAATGGACATGTAACATGAAAGGCGCAGAAATTCCAGCCCAACTCTTATTCTGAAGATGATGTCGGCCACGAAGCCGCAAGTGGATTGTGCGTTTGAACTCAAAATATGAAACGTCTTTTTGTCCTGAGCATTAATTTTTTCGATTATATGAAGAGGACATGTAATTTGAGGCCATGGGCACACATTGGTTGCACATATTCTTTGAGTGTAACTCACATGCTTAACCCACGGGACTTGTGTGGGCACAGCGGAAGAGTTTAGCATGTTTTGTGTGATGAACAGCGGTGTGATTGAACACTGGTTTTATTAAACAGTGGTGTGATTGAACAGTGGTGTTATTGAACAGTGGTGTTATTAAACGGTGTGATTGAACAGTGGTGTGATTGAACAGTGGTGTGATTGAACAGCGGTGTAACAAACAGTGGTGTAATGAACAGCAGTGTTATTGAACATCGGTGTGATAAGCAGCGGTGTAACGAACAGCGGTGTGATGAACAGCGGTGTGATGAACAGCGGTGTAACGAACAGCGGTGTGAAGAACAGCGGTGTGATTGAACAGCGGTGTAACAAACAGCCGTGTGATTGAACAGGGGTGTGATTGAACAGCGGTGTGATTGAACAGCTGTGTGAGTGAACAGCGGTGTGATTGAACAGCGGTGTGAGTGAACAGGGGTGTGATTGAACAGCGGTGTGAGCGAACAGCGGTGTGAGTGAACAGGGGTGTGATTGAACAGTGGTGTGAGTGAACAGTGGTGTGAGTGAACAGGGGTGTGAGTGAACAGGGGTGTGAGCGAACAGGGGTGTGAGCGAACAGGGGTGTGAGCGAACAGGGGTGTGAGCGAACAGGGGTGTGAGCGAACAGGGGTGTGAGCGAACAGGGGTGTGAGCGAACAGGGGTGTGAGCGAACAGCGATGTGAGCGAACAGCGGTGTGAGCGAACAGGGGTGTGAGCGAACAGGGGTGTGAGCGAACAGGGGTGTGAGTGAACAGGGGTGTGAGTGAACAGCGGTGTGAGTGAACAGCGGTGTGAGTGAACAGCGGTGTGATTGAACAGCGGTGTGATTGAACAGCGGTGTGAGTGAACAGCGGTGTGAGTGAACAGCGGTGTGAGTGAACAGCGGTGTGAGTGAACAGCGGTGTGATTGAACAGGGGTGTGAGTGAACAGCCTTTTTTTCCTCTCTTACTGGGCTTAAAAAGCGAAATGATGCAGCCTCCGTTACATCTGAGGCAGTGAGCTGCTTGACCCAGGTTTTGTGTTCACCTGCCCCGCTTCAGATGAAATTTGTTCCACCGAGCTAATTGAAATCTCTTTTCATTTAAGGCCTCAGATATTGTCTGCTTGGAAAACAAGCCTTTTTTTCTGCCGCTCATTGTTTGAGAATGCAACGAATTTCGCGGGCTGCCGGTGGAGAAATCAATTCCTCTTCTGGCACATCCCGCTTTGTGCTCTCCTATTTACCCCGTCAATGGGAGCTTTATTTTCCAGGGAGGGAGAAAGACAGGGAGGGAGAAAGACATTATTAGGGCTAAACAGTCGAGCTAATACCAATTTCTCTTTCAGATCTTTATAAAAACGGGCTGCAGAGAGCCAGTTTCGTCCCATTCATCGCTGTGCTCAAGGTAATGATAAACTCACACTTTTTAATTTTTTTTTAAAATGTGTATTTCATGTGGCAGGAACATTGGCGTAAGGGGCGCTTCTTTGATCATACCTGGGACATGGACAGGGAACAGTTTGTCGAATCGCTACAAAGGGACTGGACTGTGTATAATGAGCAGTCTGGCCAGGGGAATTATCAAGCCTGCTTGCATTTCAAAGTGAGCGGGAATGGAAGCTACCGAAGCACTAAACTACTTTGCAATTTAATTGCATTATTGTAAGCAGGTATTGGCATGATACAGGCCTTTTTCGCCTCCCGCGATTACAAAAGCGATCTGGCGTTCAATAAACAGGAGAATTATTTTCATGAATTTTGAGAGAGAGGAAATTCTTCCACAATTAATAGGTATTTAAATACCCGGCTAAATTTAAATGGAAAGAAAAACAACAACTGAATTGTGTTTGTGTCTGTGTTTCACTGAGCCCATTTTCAAACAATGGTGCACAGATTTTAAACTTGGCCCAGAGCATCAAACAGAGCCAATGGAGAAGGGGCAATGCCCGATGCTTCAGTTCAGAACAAGCCAATCATCCGATCGCTCCTGCAGCCCTGAACCAAAGCATAATCCAATCAACATCATTTCTCACGTTGGAAGGCATGTGCTACTTATCTTATTTCATCACCACTGTGCTCCCCGACTCAACCCCACCACCAGGCCCAGTTCTACAAGGTTTCAAAAGCATGCATTGTACCCGCAGTTTACAAATTGGTTTATAAGGTGGATAGAGTGTTTTGTTGTTCCTCCAGCTTGTTGTCTCATTATCTACCTCCATGAAACCTGCTTTTTCTCAAATTACTGATCAGAAAGCCAAGCCACACCTGGACTAAGTAGCTGTTTGTACTTTCATTGAAGTGGTATAAGCAATAATATCGAAACATTGGACATACTTAATAATGTAAAGGTATTTTTTTAATGACTCCATCATTTTTGTTACCGGGTAGAAGTCAGAACGGGTGAGAACGTTAAAAATCGCAGGAAGGAGAGCGGCGGACCAGGGTGTGAGCTGGGAATGCCGTGGAATGTCGGAACGTCTTCCGCAGCGGTGACTCCATTTACTCTCTCCCAGAATTACCATTAAGAGATTAAGTTTAGGGCTTTTTCCTTTCTTTCTGGAGAACTGGAGGGTGTGAGACCTCCTTGTGTTCTGTTCTGTGTTCTCCAGAGTTGCGTTGAGGGGATGGGGGGGGGGTTTACGCAAACCCCAGTCGCCTCAAAGTCATCTTTCTGAAGCGCCCCATTAATCCGTCCTGATTGGGGCTGTTAATGCCTCTGCACCCCCTTTCTGTGCTCGGCACCCTTTCCCCTGCCTCCGTGCCTCCATTGTGGTGCCATCTGTTTCAGCGGCGGTCTCAGCCGCGAGCCGCGAGCCGCCGTCCGCGACCCGCGGGGCCTGCCCCCTTCTCTCCTGCCGGCTGACTTTAATTGATGAAATTAAAGCTGTCGGGCCCTGCTCCCAGTGACTCCTGGGGAGGGCTGTGTGAATGGGTGTGGGCCAGGGCCCTGGGGGGCCAAGGGGTGTATTTTGGACTTTGGGAGGGGAGGGTGGGTTAGGTTGGGTTTGGGGGTCAGTGCGAGTCCTCTTGTCTGACCTCTTCTCATTGGTCACCTGAGCCGAACCGACGGGGTTAATCCCCCACTGATGTCTTAACTTATCAATTGACTTCTTATTAGCGGGGTTCCTGCCTTTCCCCCTTTATTAGCGGGGTTCCCGCCGTCCCCTCTCCCAGGATCCACAATGCTGCGGAGAGAGTGCCCGGTAGAGCGCTGAGTCACATTAGCCACAAAGCGGGAGAACCGCGGTAAACCGTTAGCGGGACTAGCAGAGAGGCTAATGGGAAACCAGGCTTTAACGAGCTGCCACGTCTTGTGAAGACATCACTGTGTGTGTGACGTTAGGCGTTGTGGCGACATCACAGAGAGAGGAGTCTGACTGCAGGGATTTTAAACGGGACCGGCCTGCCGAGATAAACACGAGATCGAGGAAGGTGAAAAGTAAGGCATCGTTTCTTAAAATATAGATCCCAAAATGGATCCCGGAGTGTATGATGTGGGCCTCGGAATGTGTCTGAAGTCCACTAGGCTATGCTCATATGTGTATTTCATGGGTCCCTGAAAGGTACTAAATAAAAAATGTGGGTCCCGATATGAAAACGTCTTTCTAGTTTGGGTGCCAATATTAAAAAGTTGAAGAACCAGTGCTCTAAGGTATCTGCGGGAAGCCCAAGAGTCAAAGCTTTTTGTTTGGCGTCCGTTGCTCTTCAGTGTCCACAGACTAGACAAGCCGAGGACTGCCTGCGCAGTGGGGTAGGGATCGGTCTGTCAGAAATAAATAAAGCTTTAGAGCGCAGGTAGTACGGGGGTGGATGGGTGGGTTATTAAATCCCATTGACATTTTAGTTTTTTTTACCCCGTGGTGACCTGTGTTTATTCTGTTTGACGGCTCAGGGTCAGGGTTGTGTGTCAAACCGGAGGAGCAACGCTGACTTCTTTAGTCCTTCTGTTGATGGGCGGTATTTACAGTATTGTGGGGGGAAATATGATCACCTTAATTTAGCCTGAGGACCTCTGGCACTTTCATTATATCTCTGCCTCTACCTGCTCTTTTTCCCTCCCCTTTTGTGTGGACTTAATTGCCGCATTAAAACCCGGCTTTAAAAAAACTAAAAGAAACAAGGACCCAACAAAGCTGCCCAAGAAAAATAAAAAAAGAATAAAAATCAATGTGTTCTCTGTGAAGAGCTCCCCGTGAAGGGGCATGAGTGGGGGTGGGGGTGGGGGTGTAAGCGACTGAAATTAAAAGAGAGACCACTGAAGGGGGGGATGCTGTTCCAACGGTCACGTTTCGCTTAACCAACTACATACGGGTTTAACGGTCATATTACGGGTTGGCTTCAAGTTTAACGGTCATATTTTTCGTTTCTTCCTCATCCCCCGTGCTCTTCTTAATATTCATCCTCCCCCTGTTCTCCGTCACTAAATAGCGACGGATTTGGCGCAAATTATTGTTTTCATTTAAGGGGACATAGCTTTGTACTCGATTAGCTATCCAACTGAATGACCGTGAGGTAATGTGAATTTTTCCTTTTGATTTTTTTTTGCTTCTAAATCTCCAGACAATTAGTACAGGCAGTTAGTTTGGCGGCTTTTTGTCCCAGGCCACCGTGGGGCTGTGCGGAGAAGAACCCTAATCCAATAAACGTCTCATTTAGATCATGAAAAGAAAGCAAGAGGACAGGGCAGGCGGGACGGGCCGGGTTTTCTGGGGACCCCTCTCCCCCTAAACCATCCCCACCTCCCACAACCCACCCCCAGACTCGCCAAATTAACAAGGAAGTCCCTCCGTTTGATGAGAGTCTCTGTCACGCCGCATAATGGAGAAGCCAGCGGTTCGGGCGCAGGTGAAGCTCGTCTACCCGAGAGAGGGGCGGCTCTGGAGTGGGGAGGCATTTCGGGGGAGGAGGGCCAAGGGGCACATGCTAGAACAGGAGGGGAGAGGGGCAGAACCGCCACTCAAAAGATGTTTCTCTAAGAGCGAGCGCTGGACATGGGTGGGGTGGGGTGGGGTTGTGAGAAACCTGTGTAAGGACCCGGGGCCTGGCCGGAGCTGGTCACACTTAAAGGGAATAGATAATTAGGCATAATTAGTGTGTGCGCATTGTTACCCTCCCGGTCCCTTGGCTCTGAATAAATTTTAGCGCAGAAAGGCCCGGGAGTGAAAACACTTTGATGTGAGAGGAGGAGTCCAGGATTGGCAGCATAAAGGCACTGTTTTACGCTTTCTTTGCCCCCCCCCCCCTCTCTTTCTTCCCCCTCCACAGAGGCTTCAGGACACAAACTCCTGAATGGACGACAACCGCCCCCCACCCACCCCTCTCCTTTACAGTTTCCCAGCCTGTGTTCTTTCAGGTCCGGACAATTCTCTCCCGCACAAAAAAAAAAACCATCAGATGTTTTCTGCTGGTCGTAATGAGGCAGTGGACCTCATCAGAGCAAAAGAGTTAGCTATCCTTAGCTTTTGTTGGAGCTCAATGGCAGCCTCTCTTTGAAAACCCCAAAAGCAACTTTTAGTAGAAAAAAGCCACTCGTTTTTTATGCTAAATTGATGCTCGGAAAAGCTCGGACAATCGGGGGTTGGGGTGTGGGGGGGGGGGGGTGGATATGGGATAAACTGACTTTGTAGGAGTTTGTCCTTGTAGTTTTTTGCGATTGATTCCTTAATGATTTTTGTCCTGGCTCAAATTTGTCCTGGTTCTAAACAGCGGCCGTCAGGATGATTGGTTTAATTTCCATGACGATCAACTCATCACGTTTTATGGCGAGTTTGGGTTTTATTTTACACTGTACGATTTGGCACCTTACACGCTCTCCCTTCCGGAGGCGGGCAATGCATGATGGGTCGTCTGCTCCTGCGGTTGGCTCGTTCTGTCATGTTTAGGCGAGCACACTAACCCGTGTAGTCTTCAGATTCACCGTGTGTGTGTGTGTGTGTGTGCATATGTGTGGCAACTCCCAGCGAATCCTCAGCAGAGGAGTTTCCAAGCATTGGTTATGTGACGCAGGTTATTGAGCCGTTTTCACACAGTCAGTGTTGACACCTCTTTAGAAAACAACGAATCCAAAAAAACTAAACATTTATCTGAAACCAGCACCAGGTGGAATTGATTATTAATAATCTACTGTGTGGCATTTAAAAAGGCAACAGATCAGCCAGCTGTTGTGTTTGTTTGCCAGTGTACCGTGTGTGTGTGTGTGTGTGTGTGTGTGTTTTTTTTAATTTTAAACCATGATTCCTGTTGGGATAGCACAGAGCTGGGCTCTTTTCTATCCATAAAAAAAAAATAAAAGATTTGTTGGAGGTGGCAGAGGCAAGTATACAAGCTAAAAACATTAAAAGTAAAAAGAGAATCTTAAAAATATATCAAAGGTATAGGTGTACAGGGCATGTGCTACCAAGGCTTTTAGTGTAAAACAGGAAAAATAAAAGATAATAAAATATAGCACTGATTGCAAATAAATAAAAGGTAATTAAAAAGAAAGAGTGATAATATTGTGTAGTTATAGGTGCTAGTGTGCTCATGTGCTACTGTGTCATTGGTGCTTTTTCAGGGAGCTTTAGGGTTGAACAGGTGGAGCATGGCAGATAGAGGGGTCTTAGTGGTCCATTGTGCTTCGTGAATGATGGGTTATGAATGGCTCTGTTAAGGTAGTTTTTACTGATTACTTCTTGCCGTTGTTTGATGGTTCTGAGTCCAGAGATCTTATGAATTTAGTTGGTGTTGATGTAGGTGGGTAATCTGTGTGTGTGTGTGTGTGTGTGTGTGTGAGAGAGTAATTTGGGCTTCATCACACCCACATATACACGTTTTTTTTTGGTCTCCACTTTAATCTTGACCTTGACTGCTTGCCTCTTAAGATAAAATTTCCATTGGATATATAGGTACGTGTCTAAATGTATTTATTAGATTGAAATAAATTAGATTGTTAACGTTACGCGCTGTTGTAGAATATCACGCGCACGCTCTACGTCCAGGCAGAGGATTGTGGGACGGCAGGGTCACGCGGGAGAGCGAGGAGAGCAATCCGTAAGGAGTGCAAAGTTTTAATGAACCCATCTGGAATATAATTATGTAATGATCCTTGAAGCCTTAAGAGGAGCCCATCTGATTATAAATATCCAATGGAATTATGGCTGATTGTGGTTGGTTTTTTTTTTTTTTTTTTTTTTTTTTTACACCACCATTCACCCACACACACACACACACATACATGATCCATAAAGTAACGCATTAGGTGCTCGAGCTACATGTGAGACAAAAAAAACCGTACACGATTCAATACTGTGACTGGGCGTCGAGACTATTTACATCCCCGAGCGCTGTGGGGTCACCCAGGTTGATGAAATGACAAATCTCTTTGTGTCACAATTGAGAACATGTCAGGTTGTTATTATGCCTGATTCAACCGATTGCCTCAGAAACGAGGAACTCTACTTGCAGAAGATAAAAGTTGACAGCGTGGAAGAATAGAATATTTCAGTCCTCTAGCTTTGTGGTGATTACTAATTATTCCCAGTTCAAGGAGGACGATGGCGGAAATTCACTGATTTAATAATTCGCCGGAGCCGTCATCGAACGCTGATTCAAATCCGTTAGTTTGGCAATGCTACGCCCCCCCCCCCCCTTCTAACATGAAGAATAGACCAGATTAGATCATGTTTGACATGTGTCTTGTTAACACGATACACTGCTTGAGTAATAGGCAAAAGAAAATCTTTGGGAAATGTATAGTTTGACCGGTGAGCGTGTCGAGACTAACTTTTTTCTCGTATTGGATTTGCTGTTACTTCACTTTAGTCATGTCTACACATTACATATTCTTGTTTTCAGCGAACGAGGGAAGTAAAGGGGGGTAGTGAGAAACGAGGACGTATCAGAACTAAGGTGGAACGCAACTGAAATCATGCAATAATGGCTTAGAGACTAGGCTCAAAAATAATGAACTATGTTCTGGACTTTTTGCTGACACTGTCACATTTGTTTTATTTTTGTAATAAATATCTAGCCAGGTTCATTCCCAGATTTCTTCCCATTAGGGAGTTTTTTCTCGACACTGTTGAGTGTTTTTTTACCTCGTTTTGCTGGTTGGAGGTTAAGGCCTGGTTTTTTGCTATATTGCGCTATACAAATTAAATTAAATTTAATATGTTGCTGTATCACAGATTGTTTATACTCACCAGATAATCAGCTCCTCAAGGTTCTGGGTGGTAACAGGAGTTTCTTTACGTTACGCTGCATCCATTGCCACATGATTGATCTTGATCATAGAAGGTGCATAGAATGTTTTGCCTGCAAAGGTAGGGAGAGAGAGAGAGAGAGAGAACATCCGCTGTTAATCATGCAGAGTTGACTATCTTGTGGCTCTACAAAATCTGTGACATTATCACAGTTCCCCCTTTGGAGTTCTCTCTCATGTGAAAAAATAAACATAACTTTAGAAATAACTAAAACTCCTCTGAAGCGCACCCCCCCCCCTGTTATGGACACTACACTTGAGGGTGCAGCTCGGCCAGCAGGGGGCGTTAAGCTCATGTCAGGAGCAAAGGAGGCCAGGTTTCTTCTTTTTTTTCATCTGATGATCAATAAAAGCATGTAAATTTGCTACCAGGCCAATGAAACTGCGGATTCTTTTTTTTTTTTTTTACAAGAGTATAGAGTAACCAGCTATAGCACTGGCCTAGAATTGAATCCTGGCTGCTCTAATGCTGAATTTGACCAGGATCCTGATGGGCCCACACCAGGGGCCACATGTATAAAACTCTGAGTAAAAGAACGCGTAAAATAAAGCTCAGTGGGAAAGTCAGAAATCTGCTTTAAAAAAGTTTTGCATTTTCTACCTCTGCCTTTCGGTCACGGTGTCGCCATATCACACGGACCCCAAACATTGCGTATGTATGGTGTCCATCGTGTGCAGAGGTACGAAGATTCTCACAGCACCTGTTATATTATACATCTGAATTTCTGCATGGAAACACGCTTACATGGCTTTCTGAGGGCATTTTTCTGCACAGCGCTGTTTATACATGTGTATAAATGTGTCCGAATCAGCACCCTTTCCATACTATTGAGTATGCTTGTTGAGTACACTGGACGAGAAAGTTAAGTTGGCAAAATTTTCTCTAAATGTAGTATACTTAAAACCCCGGGATGATATACTTTCTTGTCTGAGTATATTCAGGAGCATACTTTTCAAGAAGTAAGCGAACATTTTGGTTGCATAAATATAATGCGCAGCTTTGCTGACGTTTTCCTTCAACAACAAAAACAACACGCGACATGGTCGCGCAAGGGTGGGATCTGTTCCACAGTACGATTGGAAAATAGTATGGGGGATATTTTTTGCATACTGCACTTTGCGTGCTAAACAGTTTACAGTAAACCGTACACAGCTGCTAGTACACAGGACACAGTAGGTAGGGCTCTGATTCAGACACAGCCAAAGTACTGTTGCTCGCTCCTTTTCATACTTTAAAGATGTGATTATTATTAATTTGGCCATATTCATAATTCCCCCTTTGGATGGAAACTGGATTGATGCGGATAGGAGTGCTCTCCCATGTGAAGTTCAAATTGCTCTGAAGTGGAAGAAGCAACATGAATTCAAATGTACCATGAAAGGATGACATTTTTATCTTTGTGTGTGTGGTTGTGTCCACAGAGTGTGCCAGTGACTTGAAATTCAGGGGCAACTTGCAATGAAGTAAACGCATTATGTTTTCAATTAAAATCTTCATTCCTGACGATGCACTTCACTCTCAGTAGAGAAGAAAAGACACTTAATGCCTGTCGACTGCGTTCGGCAGCTAAAGGTTAAGAGTGCCCACTGCTGGCGGTAGTTTGGTTATAGGACGGAGAGGAGAATGCCGGGGATGGCCTTGGCCATTGTTTCCCAGTCGGCTCTGAATTCAGCCATCTTTATTTTCATTCATATCTCGTGAAAAAAAGAGAGGCTCCAAAGACTAAGTGACTAAGTTCCCCAGTCCACCTGAAACTCCTATATGCAGCTCTCCTAGGCACACAATCGCCTCTCACAATGCTGGGACGTGATGAAATAAACTTAAGAAAAAAATTATAATCATTTATAAAAATATGTTCATATCTGTTTGCATTTTAAAGGCAAATTAGCCATCAGTACAAGGCTGCACTTTCACCTTTCATCTGAAAGAAAAGCGTTTTGTATTGCAGTGAAGTGGCACTACAACGTCCCGTTATGGATGCTGTAGATCAATGATTTATATTTCTGACACGATGAATAGTCAGTCCATTGAAGGGATGTGTATGGCTAGGAGGTGAAACCAAAGTATAAAGTGGGGCGTCTTCTGCGGTGTACGCAGCGTGCCCATAAGACTCGGCCTTGCCGCGCCCCATCTCCCCCTCCGCAGGCATCAATGGTACAGTCCAAAGAAGCAGAAACACTTAACTGTAAGCAAAGTCGAGTACCATCTAATTCATGTGGGGATGTACTTTTTGAGAGAGACACAACTCACAAAACAATTTTCTCAATGTGGGTCAAGTTGTGAAATAATTAGGGTATTTATTTTAGATTGTTCTTTCCAAGTGACAATGGTACAGTCCAAATAAGCAGAAACTGTAACTCCAAGCAAAGTCGAGTGCAATCAATTCATGCGGGATGTACTTTTTGAGAGACATTGGAGTATTTGTTATACATAATTTTTTCCTCGTGACAATACCACCCCAAAAGTTTGAATAGCTACTCACATTTTACTACTATTAGTTTAGAGAATGTGGGTGATCCTCTTGCAGTCTGTAGTTTGACCTGCTCTGATGTAAATATGGCGTTTGCTGTGCGAGTGTCCCACAGTGTGTCCCTGTCTGGTGTCTTGCAGGAATACTGCCAAGTCGTTTGCCTGGATGCTGGAATAGACTACCGCCAAAGGGACATGCCACCAGCGGGAAAGCTTTACTACCTGTGAGAGAACCTGTATCTATTCACGCCTAGCTAACAGCGAGCGGAAAACACCGGGTACATCCCAATACTCATATCACTCTGGAGAAGGCCATTTGACAAGCAGATTGCTTGTATCGCAATTCTGACCAAATAAACAGTTGCGGAAATACGCTATAAAAAATAGGGTTACATTTCTACCTTATTTCTGCTCCTAATATAAAGTGTAATAATAGTTTTTTTTTTCGTTTTTTTCTCCTTTGCCCTCCCCCCCCACGCATCTGTTTTAATGATGTGATGGATTGACCCAAGCCCCCCCAAATGGCCCTTGTCCACGGCCCTCAGATAACACCCGTTTTATTGTTTTTGTCCCCCGGCGGTCATCTTTTACACAGCTCCGTGTGGGGTAATGCAGCGGGGGCCCCCGCTCGTCAATAGTCTTCTCTTAAGCCATTGAGCCGCTCCCTGGCTGTGTTAAGCCAAGAGATGTAAACGTGCTCGGGAGGGTCATTCGCCCCTCTCCCCGCAGCTCGGCGGGGTCACCCTCCGCACTGGAGGGCCCCGCTTTGAACACAAGAGGTTCTCATGGCACCCGCTAGCCCCCCCACACATCCCCGTCAGCGTGCGCGCCGCCTGCTCGCTCAGCTTCCTGTTCCGCACACACACTCCTGTCAGCGTGCGCGCCCCCTGCTTGCTCAGCTTCCTGTTCCGCACACACATCCCCGTCAGCGTGCGCGCCGCCTGCTTGCTCAGCTTCCTGTTCCGCACACACACTCCTGTCAGCGTGCGCGCCCCCTGCTCGCTCAGCTTCCTGTTCCGCACACACATCCCCGTCAGCGTGCGCGCCCCCTGCTCGCTCAGCTTCCTGTTCCGCACACACATCCCCGTCAGCGTGCGCGCCGCCTGCTTGCTCAGCTTCCTGTTCCGCATGCCAGGAATGCGGGGGTGAATGGACACTTTTTAGCGCTTTATAGAAATACATTTTCTTATCTTTTTTTATGTTTTTGCATATCTTTACTAACATAAATATATGTTCATCTATTATACGTCAGCCATAATAGTCTTATATATTGATCTATGCATGCAATTATGTGTGTGAACACACACAAGCATACATATATATATATATATGTGTGTGTATGAGAATTTTTTCGCACATCTAATGGCTCATATAATCGACATAATATATTATCTGTAAAATTTCCACAAATGGAAACACGCATACATGCACACACTCAAACATGCGCTCACAATTATCATACACGCATAGGCCTACTGACAAACATATGTAAACATGGAAACACACATACACAAACAGTGAAAAACTCGCAACGTGCACACTCATGCTCGCACACTCGCACTCAAACTTGCACACACAAACACGCGCGCGCTCACCGGTCGCTGGGGATGCTTGACTGTCCTGCCTGTTGCCTGTTATTTGGCTTGCTGGAGCAAGGCAGCAGCCTTTATTCCCATTGTGTGCACACAGCATTAATGGATTTGCTTTCCCTCTATTGCCTCATTAGTGGCCTGGGCTTTCGAGTGTGGGCCGTCTTTCAGTGTATGCAAATAAGCGGCGAATCATCTTCTCCCAGAGTTAATATTCTCCCGCTTTTCATGTGCATCGGAAATCTAATGTTTGTATTTAGAGTATAACATCCTGTTCTTTTTGAGACGGGCAAAAAGCTAAGCGGGACCCGGCAGCTGTTTGATCTCGCCGTCGAGTGTTATTAATTTCATATTCCATTGTCCTTCTCACTGTAGCACAAGCGAGGCTGATGCGCTGGCAGACGTGGATAAGCTGTTTGATGAGCTGGCGCAGAAACAAAATGATAGTACGTAAGTTAATTTCTCTTGAAAGAGAATACATTTGGGAGAACAATGGCGCCCCAATCTCTACTGACCAATTAATAAGTTCCACTGGTGATGCAGGGTGGAGAGGCGCAGACTGAAGTGGCCGCCATTGTATCAGTATTTTGTCTGATTTCTGTGTTGAATCATTCGCTATTATTTATCCGGCTATGCATTTCCCCGCTTGGGAGGGATGAGGGTTTTTTTTTATGCTGTTGTAATTACCCAGGCAAGAAACATGCTTTGTTCGTGTTCCCATAGTTACTCAACCAAGGATTCTCAAAGTGCAGGGCAGAAAGCTGCGATTGAGCAAAACCTGCGGGACCTTAGCAGACTGTACCTTCGAGGAGCTGTGCGATCGAGTGAGTGAAAAATTCACCCAAAAAAAACAAAGAAACCGCAAACGCACCCCTGCCGTCACCATTTCCAGACCTGCCTTTTTAGTTCTAGAAGGTCGTTTGTTGTTACTATCGTCATTGTTACAGAGATATTATTCAACGGATTAGTGCAGCCGGTAGCAATGCAGCCGTTTATGATCGGGAGAGAGCGATGGTGTAAAAAAAAAAAAAAAAAGAATAGTCTATTCTCGCTCTCTCGCGCTGAGTTTACACAGTCGTGACCTTTCCCGGCTCCTGCCCGCTATGTGGTTGCTCACCCCGCAGCCCGCGCCGTGAAACGATTATCTATAAATTGACATTTAATAACGCGACGCTACAGTGGTGAATAGGGCGTCGCAATCGAAAACTGAATACATGGTTGAAGTGGCAGTTATTATAATGATTTGTGCCACTCACACAAAAGATTGAACTGTGCCATTTAAATGATCACCTCTGCAAAATTATATATATCCAGCCTAGTACTTGAAATTAAACCAATGTCGTATGCAAACGGGCCAGCATTAATTGGGGGGGGGTTACAATGTTGTAAGTATACCCGTACATGCACGAAGACCACTTTTATGCTGTACAAACAGGGCAGGTTTACCTTAAACACACTGAAAAAGTCACATGTTCACATTACTGTCGTCTCATGAGACATACATGTTTGGGCTCAACCACAACACACTTGTTGTCAACATACCCTGCGAAGACATCTGCCACATTTTTTTTCTTCTTCTTGTCTTTCAAAATTAATCTTTCACCACCTCCAGCAGAAGTGGCCAGTCATGTTTTTGGAAATTGTGTGTAGTTTTTTGGAATTGGAAATCAGTCAGCAATTGGAAATCTTTTTTCTCAAATCTCAATAGTGGATTTAAACTTACGAGTATGACATAATTACAAGTTTGACAAATGCTTCAATTGATTCAATTGCCGTGTAAGAGTCTCCCGAGTGTCACCCTTGTGTGTAACTCTGACTTGAATCTGGATCGCTCGGGTGAAGCAGGAATACACCCTGGCCAGGGCACCAATCCATCGCAGGGCACACACCATTCACTCACACACTCATACCTACAGACACACACACCATTCACTCACACACTCATACCTACAGACACACACACACCATTCACTCACACACTCATACCTACAGGCACACACACACCATTCACTCACACACTCATACCTACAGGCACACACACACCATTCACTCACACACTCATACCTACAGGCACACACACACCATTCACTCACACACTCATACCTACAGACACACACACACACCATTCACTCACACACTCATACCTACAGGCACACACACACCATTCACTCACACACTCATACCTACAGACACACACACACCATTCACTCACACACTCATACCTACAGGCACACACACACCATTCACTCACACACTCATACCTACAGACACACACACACACCATTCACTCACACACTCATACCTACAGGCACACACACACCATTCACTCACACACTCATACCTACAGGCACACACACACTCATACCTACAGACACACACACACACACACACCATTCACTCACACACTCATACCTACAGGCACACACACACCATTCACTCACACACTCATACCTACAGGCACACACACACCATTCACTCACACACTCATACCTACAGGCACACACACTCATACCTACAGACACACACACACACACCATTCACTCACACACTCATACCTACAGGCACACACACACTCATACCTACAGACACACACACCATTCACTCACACACTCATACCTACAGGCACACACACACTCATACCTACAGACACACACACACACACACCATTCACTCACACACTCATACCTACAGGCACACACACACCATTCACTCACACACTCATACCTACAGGCACACACACACCATTCACTCACACACTCATACCTACAGGCACACACACACTCATACCTACAGACACACACACACACACCATTCACTCACACACTCATACCTACAGGCACACACACACCATTCACTCACACACTCATACCTACAGGCACACACACACCATTCACTCACACACTCATACCTACAGGCACACACACACTCATACCTACAGACACACACACACACACCATTCACTCACACACTCATACCTACAGGTACACACACACTCATACCTACAGACACACACACACACACCATTCACTCACACACTCATACCTACAGGCACACACACACCATTCACTCACACACTCATACCTACAGGCACACACACACACTCATACCTACAGACACACACACCATTCACTCACACACTCATACCTACAGGCACACACACACCATTCACTCACACACTCATACCTACAGGCACACACACACTCATACCTACAGACACACACACACACACACCATTCACTCACACACTCATACCTACAGGCACACACACACCATTCACTCACACACTCATACCTACAGGCACACACACACCATTCACTCACACACTCATACCTACAGGCACACACACACCATTCACTCACACTCATACCTACAGACACACACACCATTCACTCACACACTCATACCTACAGGCACACACACACCATTCACTCACACACTCATACCTACAGGCACACACACACTCATACCTACAGACACACACACCATTCACTCACACACTCATACCTACAGGCACACACACACCATTCACTCACACACTCATACCTACAGGCACACACACTCATACCTACAGACACACACACACCATTCACTCACACACTCATACCTACAGACACACACACACACCATTCACTCACACACTCATACCTACAGACACACACACACCATTCACTCACACACTCATACCTACAGACACACACACACCATTCACTCACACACTCATACCTACAGACACACACACACCACTCACACACTCATACCTACAGACACACACACACCATTCACTCACACACTCATACCTACAGGCACTCACACACTCATACCTACAGACACACACACACACCATTCACTCACACACTCATACCTACAGACACACACACACCATTCACTCACACACTCATACCTACAGGCACACACACACTCATACCTACAGACACACACACCATTCACTCACACACTCATACCTACAGGCACACACACACCATTCACTCACACACTCATACCTACAGGCACACACACACACCATTCACTCACACACTCATACCTACAGACACACACACACCATTCACTCACACACTCATACCTACAGACACACACACACCATTCACTCACACACTCATACCTACAGGCACACACACACTCATACCTACAGACACACACACCATTCACTCACACACTCATACCTACAGGCACACACACACCATTCACTCACACACTCATACCTACAGACACACACACACCATTCACTCACACACTCATACCTACAGACACACACACACACCATTCACTCACACACTCATACCTACAGACACACACACACCACTCACACACTCATACCTACAGACACACACACACCATTCACTCACACACTCATACCTACAGACACACACACACCATTCACTCACACACTCATACCTACAGACACACACACACCATTCACTCACACACTCATACCTACAGGCACGCACACACCATTCACTCAAACACTCATACTTACGGCCAATTTAGAGTCTCCTAACCTGCATGTCTTTGGATAGTGGGAGGAAACCGGAGTACCCGGAGGAAACCCACACGGACACGGGGAGAACATGCAAACACAATGTGCAATCTCCACACAGAAAGGCCCCTGGTCAGGATTCAAACCCAGGACCTTCTTGCTGTGAGGCGACAGTGCTATCCACTGCACCACCAGGCTAACCTTGCAGAGACCATTTGAGTTTTTTTAGTTTTTTTTCTAAACATAGAATAGTGAAAAAATACAAAACCAAAAATGTGTCTCTCAGGAGACACGCATGGCAAACAGCCAACAGGCCTCCTTCAGGCTGTGAAATTCTTTCAGCAAGGAAAGAGAGGCAATTAACACGTATTCTAGCCACTGACACAAAAGGGCCAATAACGTAAACACGAGTAAAGTTCATAAAAGAAGAGCAGAAATGAGACGTATCTACTGCACATGTGCAGTGTGGTGATAACGGTGCCGTGTGACATTTACCGTGTGGATCCAAAGTGGGTTTGAGCATTCTTGAGAGCGGCGCATGTAATTGACATACCGCCATCGGCGTGAAGCGATGGTACTTGTCGCGCAGCCAGAGGCCCGGTGAGCCTTTATTTCAGTAACTCTGGCTCTCCTGTGAGGGCTGATGCAGACTGTAAGGAAACCTTATTCATCACTTTGGCCCATAATAATACCTTTAGGGGGCAGGCGTAAGGATTTTATTATTTTTGTTTGTTTTTGTCCCTTTTTTTTTTGGTCGTTTTCTGAACGAACAAAATAACTAAATTTGGTTCAACATGAAATAAAGAAATTCCAACCCAAAGGGAGACTACTGCAGTGTCCTGCACGTCTCGGGTAAAATTTGAGAACTGGGGTTGGGGGGTGAAGTAATCTTTTACATAAACCCTCAGCCCCCCTCCCTAATTCCGCTCAACTGCGCTGTGCCATTAGGACTCTCTTCCTCCTCCTCCTCCTCCTCCTCCTCTCTGGTTCCCCTGTCATCCTGACCACTGGATCAGAACAGCACTTTAGTACAGTCGAGTAAAACGGCGAGTGACAAAATCCGTCGCTAATATTCAGGGAATCTCCCAGAGTGCACTATGCCACACATCTCTACCTTGTGAGCGAAATCCGGAATCTAAGACATCTAGAGGGGTGGAAATATAGGTTGAGAGACGTTTTGACATAAACAAACTAGTTTAACCCCAATACGGCTCAGGTTTTACCTGGACATAGCCCGGTTCCATCCTAGTCGGCTCAAACTTTCACTTTTCAACCAAATGTAGCCGGGTTTTCACCTGAACGCCTAGACGGCATTTCACATACTTTTCACGGTAGCTGGCTGCCACGAGCGGGCTAAGGAACCACAGAAGAGGGTACTGTGCTTCGCTACCTTTTAGCAACGGCGTCGGCAAAGGGGGCCCGTAGGTAGTACATCGCTGCACCAGCATCACACAGCAAACTAACGCAACCCCTCTCTCCCAAGTGCCTGTCCACGGCCTATTCCGCGCACCGCCGATTTCAGCCCCACGCTTGCTTTCTTGGATTAGTCATTCCTTTTTTCCAAAGTTTGTCTGTAATATGGCGCTCGGATCTGCGACGGTCCCGCTGTAGAACAGCGGTGCGGTGTGGTGGCAAGACGGCTGCGCTCGAAAACCAGGTGATTGTCGGTTTGGTTCCCGGGTAGGTCACTACTGTGTCTCCTGCGAGTGTGACACGTAGGTTTATAGTTGTTAGACTTATCCAGAGCAACTTTCACAGCTTAAATACAAGCCATTCATATATCTGGATATTTTCTGAAGCAGCCCCAACTGGGAATCGAACCCACAACCTCAGTCACAAGCCCAATTTCCTGACCATCAAGACACTCAGCCACCCAACTTTAAATTCACTATTTACTTTATCCACCTTTTCTTTCCCTTTTCCTGTTCTCCTAAATTAGTGTGAGCTATAAACATTACGGTACAAAACCCCTGGCAATTGTGAATTCAATTAATCAATGTGCATTAGTATCTGTGTCCCTGTCATTGCACTTAGACTTTTAGCAGACACCCTTACCCACAAGTGCATGCAGAAGAGACAATGGCATCGCAATGATAGGAGTCATTAAACATAACAACATAATGTTAAGTGCCATAGCAGATGCAAGATGAGGACATTGTGCTTTGAGTAGCAAATTGATTTGAGGGTCCAGTGGTAAATGTAGCAAATAAAACGATACATAATATATTAATACATAAACACACAAAGTCTTACTCGGATAAGCGTGTCTAGCAAAGCAAAATAAGTGAATGTAATAATGGTAAGTAAAAAATGAAAGCTTTGTGTTTTGTACACAGCCGTTGGGTGCTGGAGACTACCTGGAGCTAGCCGGGCAGTTTGACACCGTCTTCATTCGCAACGTTCCCCAGCTGACTGTGAAGGACGCCAATCAGGCGCGACGTCTCATCAACCTCATCGACACTCTCTACGACAACAAGGTGCGCCGCCTGACCGCGCGCTGAATCTCCGCCCCTTTTCATCAGGCACTGGTGTTGCCCGGGGCTGCATCCCAATACTCAGAAATTGCACCCTCCTTTCCTCCACTACCACCTCCTCTCCTCCGCTACCACCTCCTGTCCTCCACTACCACCTCCTCTACTCCTTTCCTCCACTATAACCTCCTCTCCTCCGTGCCCCAGAAATGGATCTTTGTGTTTTAATTTAATGTTACTGATTACATCTTAATTATGTATTAGTGGTTACACAGTAATTAATGTCTCGACGCAAACCGCAATGCCAGGTACATTGTATTCTCTACATGCAAATACTTGTACTCGAAACATTCAGGCAGTTTTACATACTTCCCGGTAGGAGAGGAGTAGTAGTGGGGGAGTGGAGGAAAGGAGGTGGGGAGTGAAGAGTATTAGGACGCAGCCCTGGTAACTTCGTCAGGTCACTGGCAAGTGGTGCCCAACTAGAGCCGCGATCCGACCAGGTTTTTATGGCTCACTTTTGCTCTTTCCTGTTGGACTTCCAGGCCCGGTTTCACTCAACATTCTTAAATTTAACTTGCACATAAAAGCAAGTGTTATTTAGTTTATTTCTCAAACACTTGTATGTATGTATGTACTTAATGACTCAAAGTTAAGGGCAAATGCAGGCCTTAAATTGCTTCAGTTCTTACAGTGATTACCAAATCCACTGGTTGACTTCCTGCATACACTACTATAGCCCTATAAGACTGTAGTTGGTGGACTCCAACTCCCAGCATCCTTAAGGCCGTGACACACCGGGGACGTAACGAATAAGCGAGGCGAAAATGCGAAAAATTAGTCGGCGAATATTTCGCGTAAAAACCTGACACACCTGCAACGATGCGAAAAAACAAAAAGATTGCGTTCTTTTTCGCGGTTGAAAATCCCTGCGAATAAAAATTGATTACTCTTCGTCGAGCAATGACGACCTGGTTATCCGTTCTCGTTCGTGATGTCATTCATTAAACACAACAACCTTCAAGAATTTCAACAACCTTTCACGGAACGAAAGTGTATTTTTTTTTGCCTCTACCAGAACGTTAAAAACAGAGCATGCTTAAATTACATTGCCAAAATATTGAACCGGGCCTATTATGTGTCCGTTTTTACTTATGTAAAGTTTGTTTTGTCTACAACATGCTCTCCTTCCTTTTACGGACATACGTGTCCCTGAGATTTTTCCACTGCCTCTTGATCTCTTCCACTAATATAAAGGGTTAACCACAACATAACAATACATTACGTCATTTCAGCAAACACACATGTTTAAAATAAATTTGTCGTAGTCTATACAGTGTAGCAACTCATGAAGTCTGAAGAGTTCTCTCCAAAACGATCGCTACAGGCAGACTTCGTCTGTTTTCTTCGTTATTTATATAACTTGGCTATCAGTAATCAGGAAATCCACACAGGAGTCGGAATAAGATTTTTGGGGAACTTTATTTGCCACGCACACAGACAACCGTGTGACAGCAAAAAAATGTAATATAGGCTACTCGACCCTGCCCTTCTCCTCCTCCCCCTTTCTCTCCCTCTACCACAGTGGCTGCCCCTGGCCAGACCCGGTAGCTAGACTATGTGTCGTCTTTCTCCATCTGTTAGCCTATAGCCCACAATTACTATGGCAAATATCCACGAAACAATATCACATAAAGCGGTTAGCTAGCTTTCATCTTTTGTTTTCACCAAGGCAAATGACACAGCATAGCCTACATGAACTCGCCTAAAGTCAAAAAATAAATAGGCCTACGTATCGTGTAGCTATGTTTGTGTGTAATCGCCACTGGTTGTTATTTTCTTCACATGAACTGCTATCAACGTTAACGTTAGACCTAAAGGTTAGCTAACGTTACCTGGCTAAAATAGCTGGAGACAACTTTTAAGCCAAGGCTAATAACCTGTGGGAGCTCATCAGATAGCAAGTTGTGCGTATTGCAACCATTTAGCTATAAACCCACCATCTTCATAGCCTATTTGCTCGGTTATGGTTTTCCACAAATTGTCCTTCAAATCGTTGTCTTTGTAACTATTATGTCTCTTATCAAAGAGGACGCTATACTGTGACACATATAAAATCAGTTGGTCCGCCATATTGGATGTTGAAGTTTGTTGTGGCAGTGCGGTGACGTCAGTCATAACAAACTTGTTATGACTGGATAAATAGTTTCGCAAAAAACGAACTTGCTGCAAATAAATAAAATGCCGCTTTTTCGCAAAGGACATTCCGCGTTTGATGTGCAAGATTTTATGAACAATACAGGAGTGCGATTTATTCGTAACTCGATGGTGACACTTTCGCCCACTCCAGGTGCGGGTGGTCATCCTGGCCCAAGCCCCGCCCGACAGGATATTCGTTCACGACCAGCAGAGCCTCGAGGACGAGGGCCAGAGGATGCTCGTGGATGACCTGGGACTGGGCAAGGTGAGAACCCTGAGAGCTAACATCCCATTTAGGAAATAGGACTGACTTAGTGTACAGTGGTTTCCTCTAAAAAGGGAAGGGGGACTTAAGACAACCTCGTGTTTGCTCTTAAAGGAGGAAAGGGGATCCAGACTCCCACACAGGAGGAAATAACCGAATTGCACTAGAACCTTGCACGTTATTTAGGTGGCTCCAGCATTGTCCAGTGTCCAACTCCGAATCGCTCTTTCTTTTCACCTCTTTCAAACCATCTCTTTCTCCGATCGTCAGCGACGAAGTGCCAACTGTAACTGTTCAGCAGCTGTCGGGAGTCTGCAGTCATTATCTTTGCAAGCACCCCCTCAGCTGCCCAATAGGGGACCGGGGAAATAAAATTAAAAGATTGGAATGCGGAGTTGATGCCATGGCAATTGTCTGACTGTGTCCAGGACGCGTGGAGGAGGTTCTCCATCTTTACGGGCGAGGAGGAGATCTTTGCGTTCCGGAGGACGGTTTCCCGCCTGACGGAGATGCAGACTGCGCAGTACTGGGCCGCAGGGGACAGGAGCAGCGCATAGCTGCGCAGCTGCACCCGGCCCCAAGCCACTCCCTTCAGTGCAATACGCTTGACCTGGGCCAAACCAATACTCTGACTTACTTTCATGGTAAAGACCTGCATTATTGTCGTTTTTGTCTTGCATGTATTCATAACATTATAATTAAAAGTAAATATAAAAATACAAAATTTTTAAAGTGTATCTTTACCGTCAACTGTCATCTGTACATAGTCATATCCATGTATCTATTCATCATAATTGAAAGGTAACACTTCTCACATGAATTATATTATTCTCACATGAAAGTTGCAGTGAAGTGGATGTGAAAGTATGCAAGCTCAGAGCTGAACTACGTTAATTTAAAAACAGATTCGCAGAGCACAGTACATAATAGGCTAATCAGAAAAATATAAGTTTTTACAGCGTATTCATGTTTTTAAAAAAAAATTTTTTACATAAGTTCTCTCTCCCAGCTGCGTTTATGTTTAATTGTAAGAAAACGACCACAACAAAATGTGGTCAATATTAGAGCTCCCTCTGCTGGTATCGTTCAGGTACTACCGTTTCCCACGTGAGCGTTCTTATCACACTTTTAAAATTTTTATGAAAATAAATTAATTTAATGTCTGCGAAATGTCTCCGACATGTACATTTCAGAATAGCGCACATTTTATTTCTGGTTAAATCAGTGCAATTTATTGGTCTGTCACCTGAATAGCTTTAATGTCAGGCCAAATCTGTCTTTCAGTTGTGTAAGATATGGAGCTCCACCTTGTGGAAAATGTGGGAACTGCAAATATAGTAAATGGCAAAAACAGGCCCATTTTCCGTCTCAGTGAGTTACACTGCCTTGCATGAACTCAGGGGTAGTGTGGACATCGTTTTAGGCCCCTGTGACTGATTGAGATTGAGTCCTTTATTTTCAGTAAAATGCACACTGAGGAGGTCTGAGCCCATCCATGTGTTCCTTAAAATAAAGGTTTGTTCTGTTGAAAGTGCTGTCCTTTCCCATACTGATGTAGTTCTCAAGAGCTTCCACAAGATGGCAGCAGCGAGCTCTCCAGAGCCTCTGGCCATGTGTCTGCGGCGCACTGAAAGATGAGGTAATGCAAGCCTGCTGAGTGCTCTGTGGACAGAGTGTCGTCAGCGCAAGCGGATCAGCAGGACTGTGTGCCTAGAGACGGGCCAGAGACACGATGCATTATTAAGCGCTGGGTGAGACTCAGCGGGCTTTGCAGTCTCCCTCGCGCACACGGTCTTGTGGCGAATAGTCACGCCCAAGCAAACTGCGTTTCTGTCTATTCCACGGCTAGCGTTTACTGCAGGGTTTTTAAGAACGCACGACGCCGCGCTCAGACTTTCGCAATTAATGAAACCAATCACTTCTATATTCTTATGTTTTCGCCTAATCCAATTAAAGGACAATTCCCAAACAAAAGCCGGAGGAGGCGAGTAAAGTTGGCTTCCTCTTTGTCGACATTAATTGGATAATTTACGCTGCTTCAATGAAAATAACTCTTGTTCCCACCGGCTTGTGATGTAACTGATGTTGATCATTAAACGGGTGATTCAGCAGGGAACGACACGGGGCCTTGAGCTGTCTACATCCGCTGGGGCATTTTTAGCCCCGCCTCCAGGACTTTAAAAATGCCACTGAAGGAAACGGTGACTCCAGCCATTAGAGGCAGTATGGGTTAGGCCTTATGCAGTGTGGTGGAATGCCTGTTTTTTCTATCCCAGAAGCAGAATTCGGACTCACAAATGCACTCATTCTTTAGAAACAAATATTCAGAATTATTTACTAACTGTACTGTGAAGTGAAACTGATGCGCAGTCTAAGGGTCCAACTTTTAAGGACCCACCACAAAGCATTAACTGTAAGGGCCGAAACATACCGCACGCAAATACGTGAACGTGGACACTTCGAGCTACGCCAACAGTTTTTCTTTTGCCATGACATTTGTGAAAGACACACCAGAGGAAAGCACAGATCGAACAAAAAAGTTGTTGACTGTTGTTGCCTGCTATTGTTGTTGCTCGCTGCAACGTCCTGGCTTGTCTTTCACAAATGTCATGGCAAAAGAAAAACTGTTCACGTAGCTCGAAGCGTCCACGTATTTGTGTAAGGTATGTTTCGGCCCTTAGTGTTCATGTTCAGGGTCATATGCCTGCTGTTAAATATTAAATTCGATTTTTTTGTTTGTTTTTTTTCTAAATTTGGCTACCGCATGCATTATCTCCACTTCATCCACCAATGGACATTTAAGGAGTTAATTTACCACGAAACACGAGAGTTGGCACAACCTCTCCCGTGACTCATAAGGGGAACGTTCTGTCGTTTGTAATGCAATAAAACACTCCAAATAACCCAGTCAGCAGGTTCAAGGCCTGCTCTTTAAAAGCCATGTTCCTTATCTACAGTTTTCTTTTTTAAAGGGTTACCAAATACTTGCCATTTGAAAAAGAAGACGACGTACCCGCTTGAGGGTACGCTGTGCCCTGGGCTGGGGCCCTGGGCAGCACGGGACCAGAGTTAGCATAGCATAATGGGCAAGGCTTGTAACCCAAAGGTTGCAGGTTTGAATCCCAGGTATGGGATTGTACCCTTGAGCAAGGTACTTAACATCAATTGCTTCAGTATATATCAAGCTGTATAAATGGATAATATGTAAAAAATGCAAAAGTTGAGTAAGTCGCTCTGGATAAGAACGTCTGCTAAATGCATGTATTGTAATGCGGTGGTCACAGCCAGCTGACTGGCCAAATAGGTCACTACCTCTGTGTACACGCTCCACTCCCACTTAGTTGTCAGGTCTGAATACATTTCTCGTGTTCCTCTTCGTGAGCAGGGTCATTGGGGTTGACCTATTTTTTTCCATCCTTTTTTGTCCCAGTGCAGAGAAGCCTGAGGAGGCCAGGTAGCCCCGGGGACCCATTAGAGCCTGACGTCCCTCAGCCGTCTCAAGTGTGCGTGTTAGCGTTAGCGCTGGACAACGGACACAGAACACAAAAATCCTGCTTTCCCTCAGAGTTATGACTAAAATTAAGCATCGTGTAGCGACTTAACTGTAAAAGATGCATGTAAGACAAACATTATTGCAAAAACGGGTGGCACTGTACATGTACAAACGTCAAATTAAAATACACACTTCCAAAGCTCCCCCTAAATTCGGATATGATTGACAGCTAAATACAAACTCATTCATGTAGCACCGGTCTAATAGTTTGAGCTGTTTTTTAGGGTCGGGTCCTACGCTGTCGCTGCTGGCAAATCTGATATTTTCCAGCCTGTTTGAGCAGGCTGGCTGTGGCCATAACAGTGTGTGCTGCTGTTGCGTGTACACCGTCATACTGCGAGCAGGATTTTCCTTGCTCGAGCGTGAAGGTCACTCTCCTTGCACGTACTTCTCATTGCGTCAGACCACCTTAAGAACCTTCCATTTGGGAGGTCCGTTCCCTCATGGGGCTGCTGTGGTTCGCTGCTGATATCTTTAAAGGTGTTCTAACTTCTAACATCAAAGGGGCTTTTATTTTGAAAGGAAGCGGAGAGGTGGGTGGTGCATAGGGTTGTTTAAAGCAGTGTTTTTCAACCTTTTTTGAGCCAAGGCACATTTTTTACATTAAAAAAAATCCTGAGTCACACCACCAACCAAAAGTGTTACTAATTAAGTGAAGTTAATAGGATAAGATAATTTCCCACGGCACACCTGACGATCTCTCACGGCACACTAGTGTGCCGCGGCACAGTGGTTGAAAATCACTGGTTTAAAGAACATTAGCATACAGTAGTGCTGGTTAATTGGTCAATTAGTACATGCCACATTCTTCACAAAATGGGTCTCTGTGAAACACGTTCCATTTTAATTGTTATTTTTCCCCTTGGTTTTGTACAGAACTACATTCGCATACATTTGTGTTCCTTATCAGAAAGAAATTGGTCAGAAAGAGTTTGGTGAGTGAATTAGAAACAGAGGGTGTTCTCGCACACCGGAGTGACAATCGATCAGGCCTCCCGGAGGAGGGGGGGGGGGGGGTGAGTTTCACGGAGGGACGGAAATGGACAGAACCGACCTTAACGGCGACATTTTCAGAATTACCTACATGACCACACCGCGGAGGAACTCCTCAGACCGGGTTCATGAAATGGCGGAAAGAGACTGAGACAGGGAACACTGGGCTAATGGGGCGGTAGCGACATTAGCATCACACACAGAAAATAAGAGAAGAAGAATTAGATTGGAGAAGGGGGGGGGGGGGAATCCTTACTACTTGCTGGGTGATGGTGATTATGGGAAGGTGTGTTGACCAGCACTGCCCAGTGCTGCAGTCTCGAGCTCAATCCAGCAGAGTTTGGGGAGATGGTGGTGCAGACACATGGGGCGTAGGAAGGTCTCCCAAAAATCTATGGCCTCCCAAACCGATGCAGGATCTCTGAATGGACCCACTGTCTGTGGCTCTTCCCGGCCTGTTTGGCCCCACCCTGGGCCGGGACCGACTAGCTACGCTTTCTGTTTTTCCTGGGAATTCCTCAGCTGTTATTACAGTCGGGGGCGGGTGGGAGGGGGGGGGGGGGGTTGTAGGGTTGTGGGTGGAGGAGGTTTGTGCCTCCGCCAGCCCTTGTGTAAAAGCAGGGGGAGAACTCGGGAAGTCTCGTGCCCCATTTCGCAGAGGAAGCCGGGAGGGGCCGGTGTCTAATGAGCGCGCTCGGACCGATGAGGGGAAAAAGAACATTTCCTGGTTCATTTCCCTGAGAGGCCACACGTGGCGGGGCTTCTTACCGCCACCACTCGGGGGAAAAAGATGGCGGTGATGATAACACGGGTAAGATCCTCCGTACTCCTCTCAATGGCTAAATAACTGCACTTGTAGGCAAGTCTGTTTCAGGGGGTTGCCGGGTGGCGGGCGTCCTGATGCGTGGATGCTGACGCCGGCCCTGCGCAGACGGGCGAGCAGCCAATGGAGAGCAGTCTATCCCACACAGTCTTCTGTTTTTAACCCTTTGAAGAGCAGGTTATTTGGAATGTCTTCTTTTCAAAGTTCTAAGTCAGTGTTCTAGAACTCCCTTGCTTTCACAATTACCAGTAGTGATTGATACATCAGCATTAGAATGTTCGGTTAAGAACATTCTAATCACATATTTGTGATCTCACACCTTAAAGGGTTTAAGCTGAATGAAATTAGAAGTGTATGACTCTGCACAGCCCTGCATGTCCCAAAACAAGGGTTCCCATAGGCTCTGTCTGCAGGCTCAGAGCGGGCGGAAACATTCATCTTTGTGTGTGGCGAATAAACTTTTCTTCTGGGAGCAGCAATCGCAGGGCTGAAACCTGAAAATTGTCACGTTGGCCGAGCGCAGAGTTTAATCCCAATTTGCAGGTCACCTCCGTCCCGCACGTGTGTGTATTTCTCTCCTCTCTTCTCAAAATTAGCAGACTGTGGCTCAGGACTTTTATCCATGTGGCACACTACTAGTATACGGAAGCACGTCTAAATCATGATGTCATATAGAAGCTTTAGATATTTAGCGCCATATAAATATGTACTAATTAAAATATTACCAAGGATTTGTGAACTAAATGAGGTTGATTCTACCTTATAGTCCAAATTAAGTCATTTATGAAATATGCAACATTATATTAATAGGGAAAGTGTTTTTGTCCCCATTTTACACTGCTAGGCCTCCTCAATGGGCCTCGGTTTGAGATTCCCTGCCATTAACCATAGCAACTGTGCAGAGGAACACCTGATCACTACAGCCAGTGAGGCAGGTCCTCCAGAGGAAGACTCAACCAGGGACCAGGGACCCCCATACCCCCTCCCCCCTCCCTCCCATTAACTCCCAGGATTTAGGGGTTCTTCTTGGACAGCCTCCAGGTGACATATCCCAGCTACTCCCCTCTGCTTTGTCTCAGAAGCTATAGCCATGAAAAAATGCTGAACTAAGCATTCTTCTACAGGGCTGGAGAATCCAAATTAGAAACTGAATTTGAGAAGTAGCCTTTTTTGCAGCCTGTGGCTGCAGTAGAGGAATATGTTGCATTGTAAAGCACTGTACAAAAGGTAATGGTACTCGCATGCATCTGCAAATGCCAACAAGACTGATCTACAACTGTAGGAAAAAAAATGAATAGAATATAACTAGACCACAATATCACACAAAATGTCTGTTCTGTAGATCTGCTATTTCCAGAGGACAGTGAGCATTCAATATAAATAGAACACTGTGCAAAATGATGTAATGTTTTGGCAATATTCAACACACTGTGATATAATTAAATAGTCTGTATAGTGTCACCTATTCAGAGTGCTAACTCAGGTAAATGCAGTTCAGTAGAATATAAATAATATATACTGTGACATGTTTTTAGAGACACCTTTTATTCTATACTTCCTCCTTCACACCTAATGACCTAATGATGTATTTTTTTTATCGTTAAGAACTTAAGATCACTCTGACGAAAATTAGCTATTGATCAGCACCGATGAAACAGCGCATTCCGTTACATGAACCGGACCAGATCGGAAATTCCTTCCGTTCCCGAAAGGACCGTCTATGTCTCTTGTGAAACAAAGGGACTGCCGTTTCGGTACAGTAAGAAAATAATAAGGTGGGGGTGGGGTGAACTGAAGCATCTCTTACAGGATGGAGCTAGGCTGCACCGAGTCGATTCCTCCTGTCTCTCGATTATAAACGAAATGACGTCATGTGTTTGAGGGAGTCGAACGAGCTTGAAGTGGGCGTGTCCTCTCCGTTCTGACGAGCTTGACGGACAGGTCTTGCAGAAATTACTGGGCAAATATATTGGACATTTTAAAGCAGAGACTGCAAATCTTTGATATAAACAGTGGGTAATATATTAAGTTACCTAGTCTAAACGCGTATGTATCTGCGTCTGTGTGTGATTTGCGCATCGGATTTAGAATGCAGCCTGTTCCTGCAGTCCACATTAGCCTACCTACCACAATTAGAGAATTTATGATACAGCATTAGTAATTGTTAAGACATGGAATCCGATTAAAGGGCTCTTAAAATTATCTCCCTTCAACTCCTAACTTAATTTCCACATGTTGGACAAAAATAAAAGTTAAACAAAAAAAAAACCCGGACAAAGAGCTAAAAAGTCATAAGGTGTGTATCGAAACTGCGAAACTCTCTCTAGCCTCTACACATAACTATTAGGGAAAGTACCACGACAAGTCAAAACATTAATTTCACGTGTCCCTCTTGAAACAACCATAAGACGGGTGTTAAGGTAGCTTAATTCCAAGCTTCCGAGTCTTATGCTGATTGCATGTATTTACATCTGAACGGCGCTACACTGTGATTTGTCTCGACATGTCCTGTAATAGCTCCAGTACTGTATTCGGATGTTGTCTCTTTAAAAGGCGATCCCGCATGTGGAATCCAGGGGGCAGGTCTTTTAACTGGGGTTAGGCTGAGTCTCGAAATACAGTACTGTATAAGTTTGTGCTTGCTGCTTGCTGACAGGAGACGGAATGTGGACTAGGATAATGCATTAGCTAGGTTGTGCAAGGGTACTGTCAGAGATAAATCGCGGTTGTTCCTTTAGAATTTTTTTTTATTTTTTAAATTGCTTTGCGATTTTTCTAAAAACGGACACAAGAAAGCCCAGGCTGGTTCATAATCGAATGCTGTTTTGTTTTTTTACACGCAGAGCTGACAGCGAAGCTGGCGTCCCTCTCCCGTCCAGTTATTAAAAGGACCCGAGAGTGAAAGGAAAACTGTCAAGATGGCAGCGGCAAGAGGAATATGAATTTGCGGACATTCATCGTTTATTTTGTAGCTAGCTAGCTGAAGTTTCTGCTGCTGCTGTTATTGTTGTTGCTTTTCTTTTTAAAAAATTGTATTCCTCGAAGCTATTTTGAAAAGCTGATCAGCCTACAGGAATATTCCGACGAGGGGTAGGCTAGGCTACTAGAGCTGGACACACACATTTTTTTTTTCATAATTTACAACGTCAGTGCAGTTTTCTTCTGGTTGTTGAGGTAGCCACTTTCAATTTTAGTAGCCTCTTAGCAAGCTACTTAGCCTACATTGCATCACTGCACACAGAACTTAATTTACGCATTTGTTGTCAAAGCCTTCAAGTGTTCGGTTTGTGAATCAGGCTACCTGTTAATATTAATAGACACCAAGCAAGACAAACAATCAAAAATATTTAGTGATGTATCCGTATACTAGTTACCTTCTATAACGTCAGCTAACTAGTTAGCTAGGTAGCTAGAGATGATTTGGTGAGGGCATGGTGTTGAAGAGAAGCTACATGTTCCTGGAATACAAGCAGCTAATGGAAACTGTTTTATTATAGCTGGAAAGCTCATTTTTAAGAAGAAGAACATATTACACAGACTAAACAGCGTTTAATTTAGAACTTATTGCGTTGTGTAAATCTCATTTGGGAGCGCTGGACTGGGTACCAATTTAGGCTAAAATAAATTGAGACGCATTGATGGAATGCGACTTTGACAGGTATTCGCTACTCGTTTGTTGACTGACTAGTGTGTAGCAGGGACGAAGACCGAGCGTAAAGATGGCAGAGGTACTACCCCCTGATCCACTGTCTCCGTTAGACGTTGAAATTGATCCAGAGTTTGAACCACAAAAAAGGCCGAGATCGTGTACCTGGCCTTTACCCCGACCCGAGTCCAGTGCAGGGAAACCCGAACCCACTGACGCGGACATTATCCCCGAGGAAGAGGACGATGAAGAGGAAACCGCCAGTTCGATGACTATCAACGCCAGCGGTACACTGAGCAAAACTAGCGTCGCAGGGGAAGACCAAAACAGCCCGAACTCCACAGCCTCGGACATAAATGCATCGTCCCTTGGCCAGGAGAACGCGGGTTCTCCTCCCTCTTCACAGTCCCCGGCCACCACTGGCAGCGGCGCGAGCAGCAATGGCCCGGGGTCCCAGCAGCCGAGGAAGTCCTCCTCGCGCAGGAACGCTTGGGGTAACCTCTCGTATGCAGACCTTATAACCAAAGCCATACAGAGTACGACCGACAAAAGACTGACCTTGTCCCAAATCTACGACTGGATGGTGAGGTGTGTACCTTACTTCAAGGACAAAGGAGACAGCAACAGCTCAGCTGGGTGGAAGGTAAGTACACGCTCACGTCGCCCATCAAAACAATAACAAGAAACACATGTACGAGCTAGCTGTCTGGAGCTCGCACGCTCGTTTCCGTAGATTTCAAGTGCATGTGGTTCAAACTGAAGCCGTTAGAAAAATGCACGCAAAGCGTATTTTTTTAAGGGCGACTGTTACTTTTTATTTTAAAGGCTATACAGCTGCTTTAACTGTGACGATTCTTGAGTTTTACAGCCATTTGAATGTGTTTGTTTATTTTTACAAGATGACATTTGGCTACCAATATATACTGAGTCTTTATCAATAATAAAACAAATCCAATATGTAAATAGCCTGAATGTTTGCATTTGCAGCACTAGCCCACCTGTTCAAGGTCTAGTCGCTGGCAACATGACAACTTTTGTTCTGTAAAAGTTCAGTGCGATCGCTGATAGTAGGCTACGTGCAACCGTGTTGATATAGGCTGGGTATTGAGATTACATAATGGCTTAAATGCAGGCAAGGTTTGGGGGACGACAAAATTACCTTCAAAGGTAAAGTCATTGCCTTGTACTTTTACTCATAAGTAAAGACACGTGGAGCTTAGAAGCCGTAGGCTATCTGAAGACGAAAAGGTTAAGGAACCAAAGCTGGAATCCTTTGGTCTTTTGAACAGTTGCGTTGGTCGAAACGGCAGTGTCAAGTTATGAGAGTAATCCATTCTGACGGCTATGCAGAGTATATTAGACCATACTTCGCCACTACTCTGACGCCCGAGGAATGCGACGTATGAAAGATTAGGTTTCAGCGCTGGTTAAGCTTCTCCAGGCCGCGACAACACGCTGCTATCGCGTCCCTCTATATATAGCCTTTGTACGCGAGCTTGTGTTTTCGTTACGCATTTAGCTAGATGCTGAAGGCTTTACAGACCTCAAAATGCCTCGCCGTCCACATGTTGGCTAGATGACTTTCAAAACGGTTGCTGTAGGCTACTGCTTACCAGCCCACAGTTTGCGGCGCGTCTACTTCTTCCGCCAGGCCTACTTTATCTCGGTGTGACGTCATCCTCAGTGTATTTCACGAAGGGGAGGGGGACTGGTTGAAGCCGCATAACTTATTTTATAAAGTGACGTTTATCCACTGAATATTCTTAGAAGGTGTTTTATTCACGAAACACGTTTGGTATAAAACGCAGCTCAGGTCGACAGGGGAGAAAATCCCATCTGAACTACGTGCTGAAACGACAGTCTGTTCTAAATGCAGCAACTCATCGAGGTTAAAAATAGGCCATCAAATATTTCCTGGTTTCGCCACAGCTGGTTGACACAGGCCAGGTAGGCTCATGGTGTGCTGGCAATATGCTGAAAGAAACGGCGCAATATCGCCTCAATGGAAAACGTTTACCAACAAGGGATTCCTGTAAACATTTCTTGTAATGTAATTTACAGTGTTGAAAACCTGCCTGGACTTGTTCCAGTGAACTTTGCATCTGTTACTTAACCCTGTGTAACTTTGTACGGATTCCCACCCTCTGCAGCTGCAGCGACAGCTCTGGGGAAATGCAGGGCACTATATCGGGTTATGTCAGCAACCGATTATCTGCGGTCACTCCGCGGAGCGTTCAATAAATGCACTGCCACATTAAACCATATTTTTCTCTGCTTCCCCATATTCCCGGTGCATCTGAATCACACACACTTTGTAAATGGATAGCACCCACATACCACTGCTGTTAAAGCCAACCCTTTTATGTCATCCCTGAGAGACCGTCGAAGCCGATTAGGTAGTCAAACTGGGTGTCTGGTTTTTATTTGCGTCTGTTTAAGGCCACTGTCCCTTTGCAACCTTGAGGGTCCTTGGGAATCAAACGAAGCCCCATTAAAATGTAAATGAGTAATGATGATTATCATTTTTATGGGGTTTTTATTTGTAGAAACTGTGTTCATTTGCACATAGAATCATTTTTAGTAATCTTGTTGGGAGGAAGAAAACTTGTTTCCACAAAATAGCATCGGAATATTTTGGCACAGTAAGAATGGTATGCATATAATCTCAATCGCACTAGCTACTATTGTCATAGCCTACTAAAGTAAAATTAAGTCCGTTAGCATAAACACAATGGAAACAATGTCATGACAGGTGGCAGTGTAGTATAATGGTTAGGGACCTGGGCTTTTACTCAAAGGGTGTGGGCTTGATTCCCAGTTGGGGTGCTACTAGTGTACCCTGGCCTTGAGCAGGGTACCTGAATTGCTTCAGTAAATATCCAAGCTATATAAATGTATTGTATGTTTTAAAAAAAGTTAATCTGTGTCAATCTACATACGAGCTTCTGTTGACTGCTGAAATGTAAATGTAATGTAATGACACAGACGTGTTAAAATAGCCTAACACCCAGGAATCTTATAGGGCGCACAAACACGTTAGCTTAACACCCAGGAATCTTATAGGGCGCACAAACACGTTAGCTTAACACCCAGGAATCTTATAGGGCGCACAAACACGTTAGCTTAACACCCAGGAATCTTATAGGGCGCACAAACACGTTAGCTTAACACCCAGGAATCTTATAGGGCGCACAAACACGTTAGCTTAACACCCAGGAATCTTATAGGGCGCACAAACACGTTAGCTTGACACCCAGGAATCTTATAGGGCGCACAAACACGTTAGCTTAACACCCAGGAATCTTATAGGGCGCACAAACACGTTAGCTTAACACCCAGGAATCTTATAGGGCGCACAAACACGTTAGCTTAACACCCAGGAATCTTATAGGGCGCACAAACACGTTAGCTTAACACCCAGGAATCTTATAGGGCGCACAAACACGTTAGCTTGACACCCAGGAATCTTATAGGGCGCACAAACACGTTAGCTTAACACCCAGGAATCTTATAGGGCGCACAAACACGTTAGCTTAACACCCAGGAATCTTATAGGGCGTACAATCACGTTAGCTTAACACCCAGGAATCTTATAGGGCGCACAAACACGTTAGCTTAACACCCAGGAATCTTATAGGGCGCACAAACACGTTAGCTTAACACCCAGGAATCTTATAGGGCGCACAAACACGTTAGCTTAACACCCAGGAATCTTATAGGGCGCACAAACACGTTAGCTTAACACCCAGGAATCTTATAGGGCGCACAAACACGTTAGCCTTACATCAGGGAATCTTATAGGGCGCACAAACACGTTAGCTTAACACCCAGGAATCTTATAGGGTGCACAAACACGTTAGCTTAACACCCAGGAATCTTATAGGGCGTACAATCACGTTAGCTTAACACCCAGGAATCTTATAGGGCGCACAAACACATTAGCCTAACATCCAGGAATCTTATAGGGTGCACAAACACATTAGCCTAACATCAGGGAATCTTATAGGGCGCACAATCACGTTAGCTTAACACCCAGGAATCTTATAGGGCGCACAAACACGTTAGCCTAACATCAGGGAATCTTATAGGGCGCACAAACACCTGAAGTAAATTATATAAACAATGTAGATCATCAACCACGACCATCCTGTTGTCTAGAAAAAAGAATGTCATGTGTAAATGAAAGGCATAATTCATATGTCCGATTCATATTCATATTAAATGTAGCGCCTTGCTTTTTCAGGGGCAACTTGTTGTGGAATAGAGTAAGATGCTTATACATTATAAGTACATATAGCCTATATATTGTGGAAAGTGTAGACAACAGCTGGCTTTTAAGAATAGTCACTGTTCCTATAATAGCTTTGGGCACAATATGAAAGTAACTACAGAAGATAAACCACTTAGCAGAATTGCTGCTTAGGTGACAAAACTCAAACTCAAACTTGATTGGATTATGGATCGAATCCAAACTAACGGCTCATTCCTATTGGCAGTACGCTGCGAGCATGATGTAGGTATGCCAGCACTGTGTTGCTGGCAAATGATCTGAAGGAGAGAGGTCATAAGATTACCAACCACTTTCACCCCAACAAAAGGCAATGAATAATAGATGCTCTGATTACACAATGAAAAGCAAACTAACAATACATGGCTGAGAACTCCATACTGGAAAGCAGAGGCTAAAAAGCTATAGCAAAAAAAAAGAAACTAAATAAAAACATTTTAACATGGATTTGCAACATTTTGTCAGATAGTTTTCATTTTTACCCATCATCCTCTATTCATGCCATTTGATCCTCAGTAAGGAATGACTTACATTCACAGGCACCGTGTGGATAACACACCAGCACTGTTGACACAGAGGTCAACGGCCAACAAGAAAGTGAGGTGCCAATGTTTCACCAGTTGATACACAGCGAACGCTGATAGCGTGTTTGACTTTGGCAGTGTACTTTTAAAAAACACACAGTATACCTTGTAAATGGTCGCACATGTCGAGGTTAGGGTGTGTGTAAGGGGCATGGCCATTGGAGAACATTGTGGTGTGGTGGTGGTTAGGGATCATGTTACTGAATATGTGTCAAGGACCATTTCATTTCATAAACCTCAAAGCAGAGGTTAGACATATCTGAGGGTTATTAGGGTTATTAATACTTATTTTTTTCTGATATGTTGCTGCTGGCAACATAGGGCCAAACTTTAGGGTGGGTGAGAGAAAACTAATGTCATTATTGTGGGAATCGAGTACTCCCATGCGTCTAGCTTTCTGTTCATTGGACAGCTCTTTTTAGGGTCTGGACCAATGGCTGCCAACGCCGCGAGGAAGTTTCCGGCACAGCGCAGCACGGTGCGATGTATCCACTCATGTCAAATTTCTCAACATTCCCACCTGAGGAATTATATGGGAAAACATCCGTTTTGGTCAGGAGTTTTCCTGCGGTGCGATGCCCTCCCCCGGATTGCCTCACTTCAGTGCACGTTGACTGTACCTTCAGTGCACATTGACTAAGTGAGGCTAGCTGTTGCCGTGCTTCTTTAATAAGTCAGCGATAAGGGACGCAAAGGTCTGCACCCTTCCTCTTCCTCACAGAACATCCAGGGCAGCGGAGCCTCCGCCGTTTCCTACCCAACCGCAGCGAGGTCACGTTCCAAACCGCACCCAACCGTAGTGAGGTCACCTTCCAAACCGCACCCAACCGCAGCGAGGTCATGTTCCAAACTGCACCCAACCGTACCCAACCGCACCAAACCGCAGCGAGGTCACGTTCCAAACCGCACCCAACCGTACCCAACCGCAGTGAGGTCACGTTCCAAAACACACAAACTGGCAACACTGGGACGAATGCCGGGTTATTTTAGGGGCAGATTTCACACCTGCGCAGTTATGGAGGGGTCATCAATGATGCCTTGTCCCCCCCACCCTCACCTGCATCACTGCAGCTGTCAGGTTTATGTGAAATTTCAGGCCCGGGACTTCACTGAGAGTAATTCAGAGAGTGGCCAGCCTCTGTTCCTACGTTTTCCCCTTCCCCCAACGGCGAAAGCGGGGGAACAGGGAGGAGACTGTTCTTTTAGCAAGAAAGCAGCAATATAAAAGTGTCAAATAAACAGCCTGCCTTCAGTCTGGGTGTATTGCAGCCCTTTGGCTGTGAGCGTCAGCAAATGAGGACAGTGGCATTATAGTGCATGATGTGAATAGGCAAATGCTGCCTCTGGAACCTCTGTAGAATTTTGACATAGCGAAGAGAGCCGCTCAAAAAGACGTGGGACATGTTTGAACTCACAATGCATTTGTGGGTCACAAAAAATAACAGTATTTGTAAAACAATAAGGCTTCAAATGTACCCACATAAGAGACTATTCTACCAGCCGTCGCCATCTGGACCTTTGGGTTAAGCACATCAAAAAAAACCCATAGGACGTACCCCAAATCCAAAAGCTAACTTTTAACCACCTGTCTCCATGGCCTACTTTTTTTTTTATGTTAAGCCCTTGGATATCTTTTTGAGGTGAATTGCAACCATGTACATGTGGGGTGCAGTTCAGTTGATCCACCAAAGCAGTGCTGTTTTGCTTGAGTTATTTGCTTTAGCTATGAACTTATCCCAACACTTGTTTTTACGGTGATTATTACAAGATTGATTCCTCTTTCCTTCTCTTGGCCCACTTTACCACAATGACTTTTCAACCTGCTCAATTCCTCAGATTGTAGCTACAGTGGAATCTGCAGAGAGAATGGGTGAGGTTTTTTGACCAGTAAAAGTCAGGGGGACGGTTTCTACACTCGGGCAACACAGTGCAGCAGAAACATCCTGGAAAGATAGACGTTGAAAATGGCGGGAGGAAATCTTAAAGGCAGCCCAGATAGATTTTGCGGAAAGGTCACGGCAGATTCGCCGGAATGGCAGTCTGGAGCTCTTTGTTCTTTAACAAGGCTGACTGAGCAATGGGATGAAACCAAGCTCTTATCTACACAGAGGGCGGTCGCAAGAAAGGGACGAGGGTTTGCTGGCGTTTGGTGTACCGCAGCCACGCAGGTTTTTGGTCACGTGATGCAAAATGAAATATGAAGCTGATGTTAAGATTCCTGTCATTGATGGTCAACGTTCATCATGCGGTAGGTCCTCTGAGATAGGAATGCATCAGCAACGCCGTTTGTTCGCATCTCTGAAACGTTCGCAACTCAGCCTGAACGCGCTGTGAGAATAGGCCAGGTTTAAGGGCGCAGATATTGAGTTATCTGCATGAAAATGCTAAATAATCCACTGGGTTGATTGGTGTGAGCTACTTTAGTCATACTGTGTGCCTGTCTCTCCCGTCTGCGCTGGCCTTCACGTGTTTTCCCTTCTTCAGTGCATTCAACTAACTTTTTAATTATTCAGTGCTTTCAGTATTAATTCAGGTCCTTCGATTCATTTTTAAGAGACTGCTTGTGGCAAAAAGCCTGCGTTTGAGTGCACTGCTACATTTTTCATCTCCACGTCTGTTTCCCAGCTCTCTGAAATACAAAATGTCCTAAACAAGACGACAAGAGGCCTTGGGCTTTCGCTGTCTTTTTGCAGAGGACGGTAGTATTTTCCCCGAGTCTGCTTCGAGGCACCAGCGGGCGGAAATGACCAATGTTTGCAGTGTACATATTGAGGGAAAAAAGCCACACAAAAAAGTGCACTAAAGAAATAATGGGTCTCATTCACCAATCGCTCTACGAACAAATTTGTTCTTAAGACTTTCTTTAAAGCGTTTGTACAAAGATTTCGGGATTAACTGATGTTTGCATTCTGCGTTTGTTTATATGTTTATAAAAGGTCTTAAGAACAAATTTGTTTGTAGAATGGTTGGTGAATGAAGCCCAATATTATTCCTTTTATTTAAATCAACTGCAAAGTAGGAGATAATATGATAATGTGGTATCATGCAGTAGTTTCTTGTCCTGAGGTGAGGGGTTGTGCCCTGCTGTGTACACGAGGAAGCCAACAAACGTATGAGATGAACGTTTTCTTTTGTTGTTGTTTAATGGTGCTCAAATATGAGAAGCCATAAGTTTGAGTGCCATGGAGGCTAAATCATTCACACAGGACGAGTTAGGAATTCACTTTTTAGGCCTCCAGTATCCTTATCATCTAAGAATAATTCTTTCATTTTAAAAGTACTGCCATACAAAGCTTGTTTTTTTTAGCTTGGGGCAAGGCAGGTTGCACCCGTGTAACTAGTCCAATGCAAATTTCAAGTTTTGTGCCTCACACGTCTGGAAACTTGCGCGTTTAGAGCTGGAGAGGACAATGAATGTGTGTAAATGGACAAGGGGGGGGGGGGGTGGGGGTGTGTACTTAGTGTGTGTTTACATACATGCAGGAAGTGGCTATTCTGGAACACCAGATTGGGGGGGGGGGGGGGGGGCGCTCCTCTAATTGCCCTCAAATTACTACCTTTCCCGAAAACTGCTGCCCTTTTCAGGCCCTGTCTGTAGCCGCGATCTTCCCCTCAGTGCCACAGCGGCTGGGCTATACCAGCATTGTGTCGGCACGATGAGTCAATGTCTGTGGCGCCACGGCGACAGAGGCGAACGTGTCACTCAGCCACCCGTTGTGTAATGGCACGGCTCGCGGGCTGGGTCACGTGACCGCGAGGTAGGACGCCCTCCCCGCCGCCCGCCACTTGGCCGGAAGGTAGAGCCAGAAATCGGGTCATCTTGCGTCTCCTGTCGGGGCGGGGGGGGGGGGGGGGGGGAGGGGCAAGGCAGATATCAGGGTTTTGGTAATTGATGGGCAGACGGGGGCTAGCGGCGCGTGGAAGCTGTCTGATAAAACGACGGCTGGATAAACTGGTGCGTCGTCTGCCTGGGAGTCCCAGGGCCCAGATAACGACGGCGAGGGCTGGGCGTCGCCTGATAAACGCCCTCTCGGTTCCCCCGGCCACCGTCGGCACGCCAACACGCACGTAGGCTATTCATGCTCAATCAATTAAAGTCACTCCGGCCCGGCACATTTAGCTGAGGAAGTCTTGTGGGACCAGAGGAAAGCTAGGCTCACCCGCTCGTGTGAAAGGCCTGTAGTGTAAGATCCAGGCTTCCACACGATCTCCTTCCAAGGTTTTAAAAACTTATTTTTTTTCTTTCCCTCCCCCCTGCCCACTCCAAAGATGTCTCTTCCAGTTATGCCACTCAGCCTTGCGACACTCTCTAGCGAGAGGCGCTAAATTGTTCTCGATTAAATTTTAATTGACTAAAATCAAGCTAGCTTTCCATGTCAGACTTCTGGATTCCAAGATTAACTGATACTTAAAGATGACAAAATTCTGTAGCAATGTGACATTTGGAAGAAAAAAAATGACACGTATATGGAAAGGGGGTCTTTTCATTGCACACAAAAGTAAAAGTTAATTATTATTCAGTTGTTTTTAAGTTATTGTTTGGCTTACATCATTACAACTATTTTTAAATATAGGAATACATTTACTTCCTCTCTTTTTGCTTTAACCACAACAGTGTCAGATGGAATTTTATTACTTTAGTCTAGAATGTGAATGTAGTCACGCTTATTTATTTTTCCCCAGCCAGAAAAATAAATTAAATTAACAAGCAATTTTAATGAAGAAAGTACAGTCCATGGAGTAGTGTTACGGCATTACAGTATTACCTTATCCAATAACAACAGACAGTATTATTGTGAAAACAAAATGGACCCATGGGGTCCGACGCAAAGTGAAGTGAAGGTGCAAGCTGCCCGTACGGTCGGGGACTCGAGATGTCGCAGCCACATTCCAACAGTTGGGTCCCTTTCGAATTTTGGGCAAACTGTCAGCTAATTGGCTCTTTATTAGAGACGACAGGTTTCTCCTGAGCCGAGCGCTTGGCTCGGGTGGATTGAGTGGATGGACAGGTGAGAGGGTGAGAGAGAGAAAGAGAGAGAGGGAGAGAAAGAGAGAGAGAGTTGGCTTTCATTGGTAATCCTTTCCCTTTATAGAGTTGAAAATCTCCAGGGTATCAGGAGCGCTGCCAGGTTGAAGTAGGTCTCATATGGCACCACACTTCACATAACAGAAGGAATTGGCCGGATTATTGCAACGTGCCTTTCTCTCACCTTGGACCATAGGTACCAAGGCAGCTGGCACGTTCTGTGCTGGGTTTCAGAAACCATACAAACATTGAGTTTTTCCATTTATTTTTCTTAAATTAACAAACAAATGCTCTTGGCAAGCTTAGCAAACCTCTAATGTAACAAGTATTTGAAATAATGTGTGTGTGTGTGTGTGTGTGTGTGTGTGTGTTTGTTTGCCTGCCTGTGTGTTGCGTGTGTGTGAGCCTGTGTGTGCATGTATGCCTTTGTGTGTTTGTGCGTGCGTGTCTGTGTGCATGTGTGCCTATGTGTGTGTGTGTGTGCATTGTGTCCATGCATGCCTGTGTGTGCATGCATGTGTGTGTGCATGTTTGTGCATGCGGGTGTGAGTGCCTGTGTGTGTGTGATTGCGTGCGTGCCTGTGTGTGTGTGTGTGTGTGTGTGTGTGTGCGTATGTGTTTGTGTGTGTGTGCATTCATGCTTGTGTGTGTGTGTGTGTGTGTATGTGTATTTGTGCATTCATGCTTGTGTGTGTGTGTGTGTGTGTGTATGTGCATGTGTGCATGCGCATCAGGGAGCCCACTGCTGCCCTTCGTGTCAGACGCGCATGTATTTCTGTGCTTATGAGGGCATGAAATCGCTCCAGTGCTCTGAGACATCATTCTACACAGGACTGCGCTTTTACCCCCGAACCCAGCGGGTACATTCTGTCCGTCTGAGCCTGTCTCCCCCGCCTGTCTCAGGCCTGAGGGTGTGGTCCCGTTTGGTCCGTGTCGGTCCGTGTGAGTCCGTATCGGTCTGTGCCGGTTTCCAGGAAACAGAACGCAGGAGGACTCGCGAGGACAACGTCAACAGCAACAGCAGCTACGGCAACCATGGCGACAGAAAGGTCCGATTGTGTGGCGGCCCGGTCCCACGCAATCAAGAATGGTCCTCGTAAAAACTTGTTTGCGCCTAAATTAAATTAGACTGGACACAGGAGGCATTGTGTCTCGCTCTGCCTTCACTGGGGAGGATGGAACTGTAATAGGGGGCTGGTGTGGAATGGGAGGGGGGTTGTTAGCGGGGGGAAGGTGGACTGTATATTGATATTGACGGTTTTGATATTGTTTGGACTGTAAAGAGACTTAAGAAAATAAGGCTTACCCGCACACTGCTGAAGAATGCTCCCAATCAGTGTTTAATAAAGAGACACAACGTTTCCACCAGAAGGTCTTTCGTCAGGACTGTAAAGAGAGAGCCTCCATTGCCAAGCCCAGGATGCCAGGAGACCTGGGTATGAACGGGAGTCCCTGATTGGTGCAGAGCCCCTCCGACGGCAGGCTGCTCTCACCAATCATGGGCATGTCCCTTTTTTTTTCTGCATCGCGCTGATGAATCGCCAGCCCTCCTGCGCGATTTTGTAAGGGGTGCGGGGGGGTTGAGGTGGGGGAGGGGGGTGCTCAGTGATATGAGTGATGATCTCAGCTGATGAAATTGAGAGGCGTGTTTTGTAACTGGATTCTCAGCTCCCGCTGAACACACACACGCGCGCACGCGCACACACACACGGCTTTTAAAGACCCTGTTTGGTCTGCCCGTCAGGGCCCTTAGCTGTTGATTCGCTCTCCGCACGATTCCTTTTAAACACGTTTGGACAGGGCCGGCGAATGCTGAGGACAGCTGCAGTGGAGGAAAGGACCTCTGGCTTAGCTCTGCAGGGAGCATGAGGTGACTGGACCTCTGGCTTAGCTTTGCAGGGAGCGTGAGGTGACTGGACCTCTGGCTTCGCTCTGCAGGGAGCGTGAGGTGACTGGACCTCTGGCTTAGCTCTGCGGGGAGCGTGAGGTGACTGGACCTCAATATCGGAGCTCCAAGAGCCACAGAAGATAGATGGTGTTAATAGCAAGAGCTTTAATTCAGCAAAGTTTTCGAGTGGACAAAAGGCTCATAAGATTGATAAATTGCAATACTCCAGCACTCCAGAGTCTGTCTAGACCTCCCACATTACACATAACAGCCTGAGACCAGTGGTCCCACCTCTTAAATTGTAAAATAAAATATAATAAATAAATAAATGGAAAAATTTTAAGTACAACTTGAACAAATCTGTCGTTAACTCACTTGACTAACCGTAAACCACGCGGACTTCAGCAACCATCTCTGGACATAAAAGGAATTAGTTACTGAATCTATAATGACGGCACATAATTGCAGTTTTGCCGCTCTTGTGGTGCTAATGCGAGTCCTGTTCACGGGCCCGGGTGAAAAAGCGTCTAATCTGCCACATTTCAGAGGCCCATTGAGCCCCAAACCCCCAGAAACCGTGTGCAGCCGGCGTAGCCTCCTTTCTGGCCAATTGGGTCAGAAATAAAGGGTTTTGTTCACACTCACACAGAGTGAGCTAAAGTTTGAGAAGAAGGGCCCCCTCGGCTCAGGGTTTTTTGTGTGTGCGTGTGCTTGTGCGTGTTTGCATCTGCGTGTGTGTGTGTGTGTGTGTCTGTGTGTTTTTGCCATGAATGAGGAGCCATGTGACAACACACATGGGAGAGGTACAGTTGGTTTGGGCCTGGCAGTCATTCCCCACCGCACGCTGACACGTCTCAATCGGAGTGGGCGGCGGCCTCACCAGTGTGGAACGAGAGTAGGGGGGGCGGTCTGTGGAAACACAGATTCCCTGTGCACTCTTTCTTTTTTTACTTTTTTAAATTTTTGTTTTTTCGTCTGAAGGCATAGTTCCCCAGTGACCTGAGGTGACAGTGCTGGGGCCCATCTCACACACAGGAAGGGGCGGAGGCTGGTGGGTGGGCAGGGTGGACGAGGAAACACGAGGGGTTCATGTTGATGAGCCGTGACGGCTTTAGGGACACGCTAAACCAGTATGTAAATTCAGGTTACAGAAGGACAATGATGTACATTTAGAACAGTTGGGTATACATTCTGTGCTCTCCCTCTAAGCATCGACTGAATGGGAAAACTTCTGTATTTTCCTTGTTTTATATATATTTTTTTTTTACAGTTCTAGGGATATTTCCGTGTCACAAAGTGACCGCTCGTCTGCTAGCCTCACCCTGGAGCTAAGCTTGCGTCTTTTGTTGCACGTTTGAGAAACCTTTTCATTTGCAATGCCAGCACCGCCCTGGTTACCAGGTAGGCTCCAGGTACATTTGCACTTTACTAGCATGTCACTGGGAAGCTGACCATGGACACATTGGCTGTGTCCGAATCAGATCCCTATCTGCTGCATCCTGTGTAGTGTGTACTAGCATACGGTGTACTGTGTTTACTGCGTTTACTGCCTACTGTTTAGTATGCAATATGCAAAAAAATATCCTCCATACTATTATCAGTGAAAACTATTTTGAAAAATATTTTGCCTGCTTAACAACTTTCTCATCCAGTGTAGGCAACAAGCATACTCAATAGTATGGAAGGGCGCTGTTTTGGACACAGCCATACTCTTAGTTTCGTTTTTTGGTGGATGATCTAATGTACACGTCCTCACAATGCTGGTGGATCATCATCAGGCTGTTTCAGGCCTAGAACCTCAGTTGCCCTGATGAAAAAAGAAAAGCTTCTAATCCTGTTTCACTGTTCAAGAGCAAGAGCCAAGCGTGTGTGTGTGTGTGTGTGTGTCTATGAGAGAGAGAGAGAAAGAGAGTGTGTGTGTGTGAGAGAGTATGTGTATGTGTGTGTGTGTGCGTGTGTGCGTGTTGGGCTGTTGTCGTGGAGTTTATGTTGTTATTTTCCTTGACAGAAGGCAAGAATGACGCAAGCGAAAAATAAGATCTGAGCAGTGTTGACCATGTAGGTGTTTTGCATGTGTACAGCTTCTGAGTCTGTGTGCATAAAAATCACATTTGAACACATGTAAGTCTGTCTTTGCACATAAAAATAATATATGAGCAACTACAGCCGTGTGGATTTTTCATTTGTGCGCACATCATTTCTTCTTCTAAAAAGTTTTCCACTTTATTCACTACCAACAGTGTTACATTACTGCCAATAAGAAATAAGGTGATGTGTATTTTTCAAATTACACGGGAATTGTCACCGGACGTGTCTCGTACAATCAATGACGTTGAGCAAGGAACTTTGATTGTTGGTGTGAGTTAGCTCATTGTACAGATCTCATTGCTCAACGTCATTGATTGGCATCATTGACTGACATGTTAGCTGGCCAATCTAATAATGACCAATTCCCTAAAATGTCATTGATTGGATGAATGGAATCATGGCTCCTGTGCAGGGAACACAGGAAGTAGCTAGCTCTCTCCCCTACCACCCCTGCTTTACTAGGCATGAGCATTATCTAGCTAGCTATCTAGCTACAGTGAAAGCATATTCACCAGCCAAAATATGCATTTTAACAAGCAAGCTAAAAATGTTTGTTCCGGTAAACATTAAGCTGGAAAACATTTGTGTGTGTATGTGTGCGTGTGTGCATACGTGTGTGCATGTGTGCGTGCGTGCATGGGTGCGTGATTGTGTGTGTCAGCCCAGAACAGGGCGTGGCCTAACACTGCCTTTCCTACACGTTGACCAACTTGGCAAACATTCTCCTAACATCTAGGAAAAAGGTCAGGTGTATAACCCTGCCAGGACTTACAACAAAATTTATAAGCAGCCAACTCAGTGCCCGGGCGTGTCTCGTACTATTCAACAGGGGTCACATTTGGGTTCATTATAGTTTGCTCTATTACGCAATGACTAAAGCACACTACCCTTATTAGCTCTGGTGGATTAATCATCCGTTTTGACAATACTTTATACTTTAACCTTCTTTTTTTTTGGTGATAATGCAATGATTTTAGTCTATTCAAAGGAGCTACTTAGCATAAGTGAAATTCTGAAGTAGTTAGGTCGGTAATGATAAGAAATTATTGTCATACAAGCACTTTAGTAAAACAATGCATAATTTATGAGGGCCTCCCTTCTCTCTAACTCCCCCCCACCCCCAAAAGGTTTTAGCCTGCTACTGATACGCCTTGCAAAGTGCCATCATAGCATTGGTCCCTGTGGGCCGCCAGATTGTTGATTATTGCTCAGTGGTGACATCACCGAAACACTGAAAGGCTTTTAGCCTGATTAATCTACAGTGGGGAGCTGCGTGGCTCTGAAAATAAACAGAGGGCTGGTCTTCGGCACAGTGGGGTCCTTTGTGTCTCACACAGCACACCGTCCCAAGTCGCAGCCGTTACTGCGAAAAATCACATTCGTTTACATTTTTTTTTAAATGGTTTGTTGTGCTGTTTCTTACAACAGCAACAAAAAAAAGTGACATTGGTCGTTTTCTTTTCTTTTTTTTTTTGTTTTTTTAAATGACTACAGTATGAATTCAGCATTTTCTCTAAGAAATTCTGCAGCTGTTCAAATGTGAGATCTTTTGTAGTTAAATACATTAACCTTCACTAAACGGGTCTTTTAGTGAATAATTTACTTAAAGGTGCACTATGCAGGATTTTTACCTTGAAAATATGATTAAAATAACCGTGGTCAGTGATATCTATGGTGCACTGGCAATCTTTGTCTTTGCACACATTTGCCAAGTCAGTGCTGCTCTACATGTATTTATTTTCCCAAGTTGTGTTCGGGACATTTCTGGGCGTGATGTTCTCGTCTGTGTGGGGAGGGGTTGGTGTGGCTACAGAGCCTGTGGGGTGGGATCAGGTTTGAGCGGAGCGTTTGTAGCTAGCTAGCTACTGCAATGGCGGAGGTGAAGAAACAAGTACAGCGAAGCGAAACTACAAGCCGACGGGGCTCGTTCAAGAAGTAACGTCAACCTAGGATTTGCTTTTCCTCATTGATGATAGCTTAGCGAAAGGATCAAAAAGCGACACGGAGTTGGCGTGTTTTCTGTTGAACCTGTACGTAATGCTACCTCTAGCTATTCAGCTAGCTACGTTAGGTAGCTAGATGGCCAAAGTCGGATACCTTGAGTGGGCGGGATTTAGGACGGCGGCGGGGACTGAAAATCCTGCATAGTGCACCTTTACACAGTTGTGACAGAACACCAGAACTAGCATTTTTTGTGGTCTTAAATAGGATATTTTTTGACTCCCCCTTCCCCCCCGCAGAAGCCGACCTACATCAACCAATATGTTGGCATGAAACTTAAATGTGTAACCTTACTTGTTATCTGCATAAATGTTAAATTTTCTTCATTGCTTGAAGACCAAAGATGAATTTGTGATTTTTTGGAGACCCCTAGCGAAGCGTGTGGTGATATAGGAAGGATCAGCCCTACACCGTTGTCACCATTATAAAGATGCATATTAATTTTCACAAATGCCATTTCTGGTAATACACGCGGCCTGTTTTTATTGTTTGTTGTCAAGTGTGCATGAATGAATTGATGTAATTCCTTGGAGGGGGGGGGGGGTGGGGGAGGGGAATGTCTTTACAACCAGGACACAGCCGTTTGGAGAGTTGATTTCAGTGCTCTGTCAAGTACTTGGCTCTATTGCAATGTAATGGGTTTGGTGCGGGAATAGTTAGTCAGTGTAGGCCTGACTGCATCGTCTTTTTTTATCGCCTTATTTCTTGTCTTGTCTTTTACATCTTCCCCCCCCCCCCCCCCCAAAGCTCGGCTCCGTTCACTATGTGACCATGACTCTTCATATGACTTCCTTATTTCATAATACGTACAGACACTAGCCTCTGTGTGTGTGTGTGTGTGTGTGTGTGTGTGTGTGTGTGTGCGGGGGGGCAATTTAACGCATGCCAGAAATGAGTGTTGTATTTCCTTCTGTTCCATGTTCTGAGGTAATGTGTGTTGGCCCAATGCTTCCACGTTCTGTTTGCACATTAGGCCTTAGTTGTGAGCATATATCACTAGGCTATAGAACAATTTTAGCATCACTGAAAACAGATTTATTTTTATTTTATTTTAAATGTTCAAACTGGACTGGCATCAGCTCGTTTACTGTGCTGCACGTTTTACACTGTGCTGCAGGAGAGAACCTTGCTGGTATTGGTTTGTTTACGCAGTGATCAATTTCCACAATTAAGTGCACTTGTAACAGAATGTTCTCACCCTGGAATCCTATTTCATGAGCAGCTTTGCACAGCTTTGGACTGAAGGGCTCCTTGAACGCTTATTTCGTCATTGCCTTTGTCTTCGGGTTAATGAAGGCACTGACATCTAGAACGTCTACAGAGAGAGAGCAAGATGGAGAGAGAGAGAGAGAGAGCGAGAGAGAGCCATTAGGAAACTCTTTGTTCGTTTTATCTGTGAAGGAGCAGAGGGTTGTGTGGGTCAGCAGTAAAGCCATTGATTGACCACAGTTTGTGCTAACGTGCTAAAATGACCCGCAGGTAACCTTTTTTGCGTTAATGGTCTGAAATCTGCTGTGGGGTACATAAAAACGTTGTTAATATTGTTATTGATATATTCAACTGCAATGAGGTATCGAATGGGTTGAGGAGGACACTCAGTCATAATTTTTTTCTGTCTTTATCGGTGGTGCTGGATGGTACTTCTTTTATGTGTGTGTGTGTGTGTGTGTGTGTGTGTGTGTGTGTGTGGAAACGTACTTGCTTGCTGCGCACACCTCAGATTCCCTACTGGTGACTGCCATAAGTAATGGCACCTACATGAATCAATTTAATCACACGGCAGTTAATATTTTATTTACCAAATGGGAGCCATGCATAATTCAGCCGTTTGAGAATACGCTAGTACCCGTAGCGTCGATAACACGAGGGGGGGGGTCTTGGGGGGGGGGGGGGAAGAGCAAGGCAAGGAAAATGATTTTCCTTCACCTGCCTTTGTTCTTTTCAGCCATTTGATCCACAAAGCATTCTGGGATTTGTCACCCCAGCTCTGCTATTGGCTATCCTCGCAAAAACGCTACGCAGACTCACTAAAACTATTTTTTAAAAACTAACCAGAGAAAAAATGAGCACATACAGACCTGCCTATGGGCAGTCCTGGGCTGTCGAGGCCATGCTGCTCCCTGTGGCGTTTAGGTGGGACAGCGGGAGACTCTTGTTCTGTGGTTATGGTGTCAGAAGCTCTGTGGTTCCTGTGGGAGAAAGGCTTCCAGTCAGGACTCTGATGCCAAATCCACAGGCTCTTGGGGGATAATGGCAGTCAACTGCCTTCCCTCCGGTCTTTCAGCTTGTCAATCCAGCCGTGGATTTGACTGTGTTTCTTTTGACTCTTCTCGCCCGTCTCTCTCTCTCTCTCCCCCTGGGGCTTTTTGTAGGTTACGCGGAAGGCGCGGCAGACGGACCGCCTGAGCATTCTGCCGGGCGCCGGCGTAGCTCCAGGGCGAGACACCCGCCGCAATGGCACGTAACGCGGCGGTGGTGCGGTTTAAATTTGTTTCGCATTAGCGAACAGAATTTTTTGGGGAAACCGGAATGCTTTGGTAAAACATAGTTGCGCTCCTTTCTGGCAGGCGAGTAGGCCACTGGCTAACGCCGTATTTACGCTAGCCCGGGTTCAGCTACAGCGCTGCGTGGCAGGGGAGCCATTTCGCATTTTGCGCAACCTCCGATTACACAACGACCGGGGTTGAAGACTGCTTTCTCTGGGCTCACTCTCCCTTAGGATCCTGAGCATGCCCAGATTGGGCCCGGCGCTCACAGATGTATTCATTGTAATGTGAAACGAAGACTCTGGATGTTTTCATTGGCCCAGAGTAGCAAAGAAAGGCCTAAAATTGCCATTTTCATTTATTTTACTGCAGGAAACCATTCCAGGTACAAACAAAGTATACATTCAATTAAACCGTAAACTACTGTGTTTACTGTTCCAGTGATACGGTTGGAATGCACCATAGACCTTAATTAAACGTATGTCAGGCGTGGTCAAGCATTTTGTACAGGAGACACGCACTCTCACATGATCAAGGAAAGGTCATTAATCACAGTGTTGATGCAACTATCTTGTTGCCGTACATTAACGGACCGATGTTTGGAAACATCCCAAGTTAACACCTGGGAATTGAACCTACAACCTTGGCATTCCAAACCCTGTTCCCTAATCATTACGCTAAACACTATACCATAGATAAATGCAGGAGTGAACTAACAGGTGCTATGATGTCACATTCTATATTGATAGTTGTCATTATGTGGGAGTGTCAGCCGGGGCATCATGTCTTTGTTGGTGTTGGAGTGAGTCAGAGGTGTACGTAATCTGCCAGCTCAGGCTGAATGTGGCCGGTGACAATGAGACTCAGTGCGGCGCGAACAGGAGTCAGCCATTAGCTGTAGAAAGGTTGGAAAAGCCTTCATGGGGAAATGGTGGCTTTTTTCTTTGCTCACTGGGTCCATATATAGATCATTTCCAAGTCACATTGTTGTCATCGAGGCCAGAATCAATATACACGGCAAACGAGTCAAATTATCCCCACGACTTTCAACCAGCCCGTCCTGATCATTGAAATGAAAATGACCAAAATAAAGTAAAAAATATGTTTCTTGTTTTATTTTTTATATATAAGAAAACTAAGCAATCTTTTATTTTTAAACTCTGCCCGGAGAATTAGTCAGTTAGCCAGTTACTAGCATTTGCATGATCCATGCTGTCATCGGAAAGGCTAGAATTTGTATGTGTGCGTGCGTGTGTGTGCGTTCGTGTGTGTTTGTTTGCGTGTGTGTGTGTTTGTGTGCATGCGTATGTGTGTGTTTGTGTGCGTGTGTGTGTGTGTGTGTGTGTTCGCTTCTCTGCAAAGGCAGAAAAATGTCAGCAGTAGAACTTGCTGTTTAATCCAGCTGAATGCAGGCAATATCTAACAGTCCTTTTCCAGCTGTATTTGTCCTTTCTTCACAAGGAAAGGAACTATCAATTTAGATTACCCACCCCCACCCGGCTGACTATACGACTCTTGTGCTTATTTGACTGTGCGGCTCCTGGTGATTATTGAAAACTGTATGGAAACTGTGAGCTTCGGTCCGACAGGCGGCTCCTGCCATTGGCTGCCGTGCACTCCACCCCTGTGCCCGATTGGCCGTCAGCAGCAGCAGAGGAATCAATCAGCTGACTGGAAGCGTATGTAGGTCAGTGTGTAGCAATGTGAGAGCCGCTAGCGGCTCTTACTCTCTGAACCGGCGGTGTGTGAATTGGCAGCGTTCCAGCCACTGTTAACTGCTCTCTGAAAAGAGAGAGAGAGAGAGAGAAAGAGAGAGAGATGCTGCTGGGAGAGAGGGAGGGGGAGGGGTAAAGTTTTACTCCCCTGGTGAGTGCTTTCCTTGCAAATTAGAAACTTGCTGCCTGCAGTTAAAAATTCTATCATATTGTCCCGATAACCTCTACCCCCCCCCCCCCCCACCAAGCAAGTTGCTGTATATTTGCCATTGAATGAAGGCTCCCAATTGGCTGACGTCTGCGATCGCCCCCCCTGACCCCCCACCAGACTAACTTCTTTCTCTCCCTCCAAATGGTCCCTCTTGTCATGAGTTTCAATGTTTTCTTTTCAGAAGGAAGAAAAAAAAAAGAACGTGACGTAGGAGGTGAAAGATAGTGTCTCAAAGGCATATGTGGCCTCTTTGTGGCCTTTCATATATATATTTTTTGGCTTTGTTTTGTGTTATTTTTTGTCACTGGGTGGTGAGAGGGGGGTGGGGGTGGGTTGCAGTCACCTCCCAAATCGATTATTATTCACACACACAAAAATGTATTAGCGCTCTAGAGGGATTTTCAGTGTTTTTCCACCAGCTACATTGTTCAAGCGTAGAGATGAAGACACACATGGATAGAACTGGCTGGCCGGTCTCTAGGGAAACTCCCCATTCCTCCAAGAATTCTGACATTTTGTGAGCTTGCAGAACGCTGGAGAATACAGATTACTGAATAAACAAGTGTCTTTGAATTTGTGGGGGCTGTGTGTCAATACTGAGTCTCAGAGCAGTGAGCGGCTGTTAAATCTTCTCTTTTATACCTGAACGTTAGAAGAAGAAAAAAAGTGAGCGTTTGAAAGCGAGTTTTTAGAGCTGCTTAGAGAGGGGCCTCCGTTCAATTGCAGCCCAGCGTGTGGTTAACAGACGGAGGGAATTTCTGCGTCAGTGTGTTTTTCATTCTTTTTGTTTGTTTATTATAATTTTTTCATTCTCTGAAGCTCCAGTGTTAATGAATATGCGTTGAGTATGCTAATCCGTGCACATCTGTATTGATGCGGACAATTTTGAATTCTACGTCAGAGATTCCCACCAGCCCTCACACACACACACACACTGCACACACTTTCACGCATATGCACACACATATGCACACACACATGCCGCACACACATACACACACATACACACACACACACGCGCGCAAACACACCATACCAACACACACTCCGCACACACACCCACACACACAAACACAATCTGCAGTGCTGTAACCTCTGCTATGAATGGTCAATAAAAGACGGAAGCATTGTGTATTCAGTATATGGGCCAGTGTTGAGCCGGAGGTCCCAGATGTTGTCTCGATGGATTGGGAATTTGGGATAAGTGGGGAAACTATTTAGGAGCGCATCTACAAATTGCGATGCATTTGCATTAGTGTGCTCGTAAATGTCTGTACTTCGGAGCGCGCGTGTTTCTGGGAGTAAATGTTAGCGTGGAGCGTGGCATTGGCTCGGTAATGTAGAGGGTTGAAAGTGGGGACTTTGAGCGGCACATAGACTGCAGAGAGGGAAAGCAGGCTACCGCACCGGTTTGGCTGGTTTGGAGGTGGCGTGCAGCGTGCAGGCGGAACACCCTACAGGCCTCTGAAAAGCACTTCAGCATGTCAGTGTTTTTTATTTTATTTAAACAGTCTAGTCATCCACACGCCAACCGCAAAAAAAAAAAAAACGAAACACTCGGATCAAAATGCTGTTCAATCTTTTTTTTCTTTTGGAACGCAGGATACATTTTATAGCCTGCGTGTTATAGCGCTTTGTTCTTTGCCCTGTCAAAGTAGATTTAGTTTTCAACTTTTTTTGTAAAGATCGATGTTTTGTAAAGCTGCAAATGTTTGCCTCTTTTTTTTTTTTTTCTCTCCACCGTACGACGTTGGGAAGACTGTCGTTGCAAGTCCTTAGCCAGGGATGTGAACGATGGCCAAGACTTCTCCTGCAGACCACGTCCGTCTGGTTGCCGCCAGTTACGCACAGCGCCACGGCTCCGTTGGGCATTTGCGCTTCATGAATCGGAACCGTACTGTCAGGGGCGACCCGTCTGACACGCTGAGTAGCATTTGAGTATCACAGGCTGCTGGCCAGTGGTTTCCCAAACTGGGGGGGGGGGGGGACACGTGGTGTCGCGTGGTGTCGCGAGAGCCGTTTGAGGTGCGTCACGTGGTGATGTGACATGTCGGAGACGGGAAACCGATGTACGTTATTTTGACTTTTTAAATTCACGCCAGTTAGACTAAACAGTGCCTTAGTTTACATGTGCACGTTGAAGGTTACAGTGCATGTGAAGTTCTTTTGACAGTTGAAAAAAAACTGTTAAAAACTATTTGAACATATCAGTCTATGTTTCATTGGAGGGGTGGTGGTCATTGGACTATAGAAAAGCTACAGTTTGCAGGATCCATAAAAGTGTCCTTTAAGCCCTCACAGTCAGTTGAAATAGTCACGGCTCTTGTACAGCTGGTAACAGGAGAGGGGGGTTTTGCTCCTGCCAGGAGAAGGAAAATGGATTAACCACAGAGAGCGGGTTTACTTTTAATGCATCGGCTTGCACTGCCTCTGCTGCCAGAGGTCTCTCCCACTCTGTGTGCTCCTACTCTGCTCCCGAGATATGCACTCGCACAATTAGAGAGTGTGTGTGTGTGTGTGTACTCGAACAATAAGAGTGTGTGTGTGTGTACTCGAACAATAAGAGTGTGTGTGTGTGTGTGTGTACTCGCACAATAAGAGTGTGTGTGTGTGTGTGTGTACTCGCACAATAAGAGTGTGTGTGTGTGTACTCGCACAATAAGAGTGTGTGTGTGTGTACTTGCACAATAAGAGTGTGTGTGTGTGTACCCGAACAATAAGAGTGTGTGTGTGTGTATGCACTCGTACAATAAGAGTGTGTGTGTGTGTGTGTACTCGAACAATAAGAGTGTGTGTGTGTGTGTGTACTCGCACAATAAGAGTGTGTGTGTGTGTGTGTACTCGCACAATAAGAGTGTGTGTGTGTGTACTCGCACAATAAGAGTGTATGTACTCGCACAATAAGAGTGTGTGTGTGTGTACTCGCACAATAAGAGTGTGTGTGTGTGTGTGTACTCGCACAATAAGAGTGTGTGTGTGTGTGTGTGTACTCGCACAATTAGAGTGTGTGTGTGTGTGTGTGTACTCTCACACTAAGTGTGTGTGTGTGTGTGTACTCGCACAATAAGAGTGTGTGTGTGTGTGTGTACTCGCACAATACGTGTGTGTGTGTGTGTGTACTCGCACAATTAGAGAGTGTGTGTGTGTGTGTGTGTACTCGCACAATAAGAGTGTGTGTGTGTGTACTCGCACAATTAGAGTGTGTGTGTGTGTACTCGCACAACAAGAGTGTGTGTGTGTGTGTACTCGCACAATTAGAGTGTGTGTGTGTGTGTGTGTGCACTCGCCCAATAAGAGTGTGTGTGTGTGTGTGTGTGTGTGTGTACTCATTACAGCACAATAAGAGTGTGTGTGTGTGTGTGTACTCGCACAATAAGAGTGTGTGTGTGTGTACTCGCACAATAAGAGTGTGTGTGTGTGTGTGTACTCGCACAATAAGAGTGTGTGTGTGTGTGTACTCGCACAATAAGAGTGTGTGTGTGTGTGTGTACTCGCACAATAAGAGTGTATGTACTCGCACAATAAGAGTGTGTGTGTGTGTGTACTCGCACAATAAGAGTGTGTGTGTGTGTGTACTCGCACAATAAGAGTGTATGTACTCGCACAATAAGTGTGTGTGTGTGTGTGTGTACTCGCACAATTAGAGTGTGTGTGTGTGTGTACTCGCACAATAAGAGTGTGTGTGTGTACTCGCCCAATAAGAGTGTGTGTGTGTGTGTGTACTCGCACAATAAGAGTGGGCTTTCTGAGAAGAGTATGTGTGTGTGTATGTGTGTGCACTCGCATAATAAGAGTGTGTGTGTGTGTGTGTGTACTCGCACAATAAGAGTGTGTGTGTGTGTGTACTCGCACAATAAGAGTGTGTGTGTGTGTACTTGCACAATAAGAGTGTGTGTGTGTGTACTCGCACAATAAGAGTGTGTGTGTGTGTGTGTGTGTACTCGCACAATAAGAGTGTGTGTGTGTGTGTGTACTCGCACAATAAGAGTGTGTGTGTGTGTGTGTACTCGCACAATAAGAGTGTGTGTGTGTGTGTGTGTACTCGCACAATAAGAGTGTGTGTGTGTGTGTGTGTGTGTGTGTGTGTGTGTACTCGCACAATAAGAGTGTGTGTGTGTGTGTGTGTGTGTACTCGCACAATAAGAGTGTGTGTGTGTGTACTCGCACAATAAGAGTGTGTGTGTGTGTGTACTCGCACAATAAGAGTGTGTGTGTGTGTACTCGCACAATAAGAGTGTGTGTGTGTGCACTCGCACAATAAGAGTGTGTGTGTGTGTACTCGCACAATAAGAGTTGGCTTTCTGAGGAGAGTATGTGTGTGCACTCGCACAATAACAGCGTGTGTGTACTCGCACAATGTGTGTGTGCGCGAACCTGCACAGTAAGATTGGGCTTTCTGAGAAATGTGTGTCCGAACAATAAAAGTATATATAAATGCACGTTGTGCGTATATGTACATGTTGTCTGTGTATGTGCAGAAATGTGTGCATGTTTGTAAGAGTGTGTGTGCGTGTGCGTGCGTGCGTGCGTGCGTGCGTGTGTGTGGCTGTGCGAGGTCGATAACAGTGCGTAGGTAATAGGGTGATAGTGAGGACTGGGTGGGGGACGGTTCTTGCGCAGTAAATTTCTTTGGGTTATTTATTTATTTTTTTCCCTGCAGGTGTCCAGGAGATTTATAAATGATTTCTCGGTTCATTGTGTGCTGGAGCGGGGGAGGGGGGGGTTCCGCGAGGGCCAGCGAGGGCCAGCCGCTCACTCGAGCTGCTGCAGCTGAGGATGAACTTGGGCCACAGGAATAGGCCCTGCATTGTTGGAGCCGCAGCAGTAACTGTCCACAGAGAACTCGCACAATATACTGCCAGCCTTTGTTATACGATCTCACAGAGAAAAGACCTTTTCAAAAGGTGGTGGGGGAGGTTGGGGGGAAGGGGGGGTAGGTGGTGGTGGAGGAGAACGCACTAGTGAATGACTTCTGCAGTGAGTTATTTGACATTTACATAAAGATTATGGATTACCCCCCCCCCCACCGTTATACTCTCCTATTTGGTCAGACCTGCTGCAGGGTTTGATAGGTTAAAGGTTTCTTTTATATGTTATATATGTTATGTTATATTGTATATTTCTGTCTCATTTTACTGCTAAACTGTAAATACATTGCAAAGTGTGAGAAGCAACAGCTGAGCAGCAGTGAGCAGCAGTGAGCAGCAGTGAGCAGCAGTGAGCAGCAGTGAGCAGCAGTGAGCAGCAGTGAGCAGCAGTGAGCAGCAGTGAGCCGTGGGCTTGATCCTCTGCGCTGCGCTGCTGTACTGTAGTTCATTTAAAGTTTACGGTAAAAATAGACTTTAAAGAATGAGAAAAATTTATGGGGAAAATAATGTACATTGAAATATATCTGAATACCCAATATGTGATAACAGCCAACGGGTAGCTAGCTATGTAATCCAAGACATTTTTGGTTTTGAAACAGCTTGGTTTTTAGAATGGAGTATAATGCAGCTTTTTGTAGAAAGACAATTAAAAAGACTATAATATCATATTTGCTTAATGACAAATGGTAGCCAAAATTGTCATAAAATTTAAATATTTTGGTGGGTAATTTTCACTGCCGGTTCAGCCGTATATCTCCCATATACTCACTTGGCATATACTTGAAATAAAATGTAGGATTTTGGATAGCTCGTTGTACAGGGAAAAAAGTCACTGTGCAATGTGCATGTTCCAAGACAAAGTATCAAAATGAGCATTTAAAAAAAATAAAAATAATAATCTAGACATTATCTTGCCTTTAGAGCATCCATAAATACGAATACATCAACGCGTACATCCCAACTGCACAGCTTCTGTGATTGGTTATCATCAGACCTGAAATTAATCTCATTGGCCAGGCAGGGAGCTGTTTTGTAGTCCAGTCACATGACATTACATTGCAGGCATTACACAAATTTTTTTTTTTTTGATTGTTTACATATTTCGGTTACAAGGCCAAAACAGCGCACGTCCCGAAGGGCCAAGTTGAGATCAGACAGGTTGGGTCCAGAAGCCCGGAAATAAGCCTGTAGTTTTAATCCAGTAATGGGCTTGAGCGCAGAGGTTACTGGAAGTCTTGTGATGTCACCGTGTCGGTACGGTCAGGGGTGTGGCGGTCGCAGAGCTCAGGTGGATAATTTCGCCCAGGTAAATCCAGATAGCAGCTTAGCCATAAGCCTTGCTATTGTGAGCCATTTCAACAATCAGGCTAAGAACTATTGTGATAAACAAACTCTAAAAACCAGAGAGAGAGAAAGAGAGAGAAAAAGACGAGAGAGAGGGCGAGTAAGGGAGAAAGAGAGAATGAGGGAGAGTAAGGGAGAAAGAGACAAGAAAGAGAGGGAGGGTAAGGGGGAGAGAGAGAGTGTGTGTGGGAGAGAGAGAGAGAGTGTGTGTGAGAGAGAGGGAGAGTAAGAAGAGGGAGAGAAAGCCCCTCCAGGCCGGTTTCCATTCATCTTATCATTAGAGAGACGAAACGTAAATAAAATTGTGGCACATGAAAAATGCCTGTGAGGGGTCCAGGCCTAGCTATGTTTTCTGTACAGTCAGTATAAGCCCGTTATTTAGTCAGTCCTCTCCCCCTGGGGGGGTTTATAAAACGGAGCAGCACAAAGGCTAAGTGGGCATCTCCGAATCACATGAGGGAGAACTCAGCAGCATCTGACCAAACCTCATTGTGTTGGGGTGACCTCCTTTTCCTCTCCCGCACGCCACACACACACACGCACACGCACGCACACGCGCACACGCACGCACGCACGCACACACACACACGCACGCGCACGCGCACGCACGCCACGCACACGCGCGCGCGCGCACGCACGCACAGACACACACGCACACACGCACACACACACGCACGCACACACACGCACACGCGCACACGCACACACGCACGCACACGCACAGACACACACGCACGCACGCACACACACACACGCACACGCACACACGCACACGCACACGCACACGCACGCGCACACGCACGCACACACACACAGGCTCGCTAACGTGGTGTCGACCTCGAGACGTTTACCGGCGGGGTCAAATGGGATCGCACCGTGGATGAGCTTTACACGTCTTGTGTCCTGGTGACTTGAACGAAGCCGTTGTCTTAAGACGCCCCTCCTCCCGTATTCTGGTCCTTAAGTTCGCAAAGAAGGAGCGGGGTTCTTGGCCACTCGCATGTGGAAAATGTCTCATGATTTACTATTTTTGTGGTTTTGTTGTTGTTGTTGTTTGTTGTTATGCATCTGGGCTCGTATTCAGACGTAGGATCAGTTTCGCTGATGTAGGATCAGTTTTGCTTTATCGCTCATAAAGGATAAGGATGGGACACCAGATCAGCACTTCAGCTTCGAGATGCTTTTCAGCACAGATGTCTAACTCTGGTCCAGGAGGGCCGCAGTGTCGCCTGGTTTTCAGGGTGTTCTCTGCACCAGTGGTTCATTTAGGTCATTGATTGGCTAAAGAACCCACCCCCCCCCCCCCACACACACACACACACACACACACACACACCTTGTTCTCAAGGCCTTAACTGGCAGCTGATTGAAAGGAAGCCACAAAAAAACCCTGTAGACACTGCGGCCCCCTGGGAATTTAGTTTGACACCCCTGTTTTAGAAATACAGGCCCTGCTCTAGGTCCAGTTTCTCCCTACAGGTCAAAACGGTCCGGATCAGCACTCCCGCTCTAAGACGAATACGGGCCCCGGTGACCGTTTATGAGTAGTGTGTATGTTTCCCCAATCCTTTCCACTTGACTGATTACTGCCCTGCGCGTTCGGAAAGCTCGGTGACAAGTGAAGATTAGCGTTTGATGGAGGCACAGAGGGCCCAAGGAATGTGTGAGATAACACCTCCGCAGACGCCATTTTGTTTCACACAGAGGCTATAGGCGCTACGAGCACACAAGGGAGTCGTGCGTGTGTGTGTGTGTGTGTGTGTGTGTGTGCGTGTGTGTGCACTCAGTTTGGCAACGGAACATTTAGTACCCTATTCAATGGCAAGAGCAACAAAAATAATTGCAGCAAAGCCGAGGTTTCAAAGTATTATAAAGCACCAGCACTCAGAGGACTGAAACAAGCACCTCTTTGCCCCCCCAATCCCCCCCCCCCCAAAAAATGACCTGCTGTTTACCCGTTAGAGTGAAAGGAACAAACGATGACGGGCACGGAAAAGCCCACTGGTACGGCGATCAAGAATAGAGGTTCAAAATGTCATCGGTTCTCAAGGATAGGCACTCTGCAAAAAACCCTTTTGAGTGTAAACATCACATTATAAAGTTGTCCTCCACGTTGACACACTGCACCTATGCATTACTGCAGTGCTCAAAAAGCCCAATTGTCTAATAGAAATATTTGTTTGCGGCACTGCTTTTAATTAGCATTAACTAAGTGAATACGTCTAACGATTTACTGCGGGCGTAAATAAATACAACTCAAAGACACCTAAGATATTTGAACGGGGCCGTTTAACGGTGTTCGCTAGATTGTTGTAATTAATCAGCGGTAATGTGCTGTTGGTAGTAAGCCGGTTGGGTATTGTTTTGATTGAAATGCGCTGCAGCTTCTCTCCGGGTCCACAGCCTATGCTGTGCTGAAGCAGGCAGAATGAAGCTGACTTAGCACATGTGCAGGGGAAACACGTCACCTTATCTGGTGTCATGTGGATGTGATTAATGGTCTTAAGGCATTTGGTTTTAGTAAACCCCAGGCCGCTTTCAAAGTGCATTTTAGAGCCCGGCAAATTGGAAGCAAACACACAAATAAAAGCCGGCGGCCTCCTTCTTGAGTCGTTTACGCGGGGCGCACGAGAGAGCGCGAAATGTCATGGTTTTCGTTATTGTAGTCGTCGTTGTGTTTTTATGATCGCAACCGCAGGCAGATCACTTTATGAGAATGTTACCTTTATAGCCATTTTAAAATTGATCCTTCACACCCACGTGAGAATTTGCTGACATTACTTGTGAATCCAATCTCATGGCTTATTGGACAAACAGGACCAACATAAAGCGTTTAGCCAACTTCCTGTCCCAGGCTGTTCTTTCCACACCTTTGACTCATTTTCATTATATTTAAAAAAAAGAAACTAAATCTTTGTTTTGGCTAAAAGAGCCTACCTGGTCCTACCAATCTCCCTGTCCAGGTTGATATTACTGTGGGTATTCTCTCACTGTGGGGCGGTTTGTATTAAACGCGAGGGCATCCCTGCAGACGTACAAGCTCTTTAAATTGGTGTACGGTTGAGGAGAACCCTGGGGAATCCTGCAAACCGCTCTCAGCCACGATGGGGAAACAGGTCACAGAAACAGAGGAATGCACACTCTATAAAACGGAGGAGAGAAAAAAATTAATTGAGCTTTGAACGAGACTTATTTTGTGATCTTGGCGAGCTTATCCATCCACGATGATGTGGGGGTTCCACATAGAATTCTGGAGACGAGGGGCCTGATTGGCTGAGACATCTCACATGTGCAAAACCCTTTTAGCTAACGCAAAACTAACACAACAAATGATTGGTGTAAAACAAATACCAATCGTTGGTCATGTTATTGGTTTTGCTTGTGCCAAAAGGTTTTGCATATGCTAAATGTCTTAGCGAATCAGATCTGAGGTCTACCACATTTTGGAAGGTGGAAAACATTAATGCCGCTATCACAAAGAGGCCAGTAACTTCCTCAACTGGTCGAGCGTGATTCACCTCAATTTTATGCAAACTAAGTTGTTTTAGAAAACCGAGTTCACACAAATGCACTGTGTTGGTCAGCAGTAGACAGGGTTTAAGGGAAAGAAAAAAAAAACGTCTACACACAGTCAGACTCACATACAGGATTAAAATTAGAAACAAAACCTCCTTCAGCAGCGTCGTTTTAGGCCACGTCAGGGCAGGAGCTGCTGAGCTCAGCGGGGCATGCTGAGGACCTTTGTCCTACTGTGTGAAGACGAGCTTCCTAAAACACGGCTGGGCAGCCAGGGTCTGGAGAGACATGCGTTTTCAGGAAAGGTCAATCTGGCCTGTGGATCACATGACTCTTGGTAACAACCAATCGGCAAAGAGGAAAGTCGGGTGCCCCCTCCCCCCCCCCGAGCCGTGCGAATGGCCTCCGGTGACACCTGGCCGGTCAACACTTGCAAAATGGTGAGGTGTGTTTACAGGGATCCTACAGCTTTGTTGCAAGGTAGACAACAGCCACAATCATCCAACTTTTTTCTTTTTTTACAACAGAATTCAGTAAGGGAGTTTTGGGGCAGGTTGCCTCGCCTTTCGTCAGTCATATTGCGCTTGTCGCTGGCCAGACGGCCACAGTAGGTGTGTGTGTGTGTGTGTGCTTTACGTGCGTTCCATCGCTGGCCGAATAAGCCAGCGGCTCGGAGCTAATGCGATGGGATTGCAGAGTGTCTCAGCACGCCAGGGTGGTGAAACAGAAGATTCTGGAAATTAAGAGCAAAGCCGTTGCAGTGGGGAGAAGGTGGAAAGCTGAGCTGGATTTTCACTCGTGGAAGGACACACCGCCCAGGGAGGGGGCGGGGTCATTCCCGCTCAAGTGTAACCTCGTTGGACACTATTTGGAAGTGTGGGGGGGGGGGGGGTGTAACCATAGCTGCTTCTTCTCAGCTCTCCCTCCGTCCCTCTTTTTTCCCAGTCTGCTGTAGTCCCAGGGAACTGTGGGATAGCAGAAGTGATGTCACAATGCTGTGGTGGTAGAGAGCCAGCATGTAAATATAGTAGTGCTTTTTGAGAGCACGCGGGCACTCACTGCTGTTGGGACACGGCACGGGGACTTCCAGACGGCGGTATTCCTGGAGCCGCCACTCGCAGTGGGAACGGGGTTTTTGGAGGGTCACACAGTTTCTGCATCCCCCAACCCCCCGTCACCCTAGACCCCAGCATGACCCCAGCCACCCGCGGCCACGCCCCGCCTTCAGCACATGGCACGGCGGGGCACAGGGTGCTCTCTGCAGGAGGGCCTTCCACGCTCGGCCCCCTGGGAAAGGGGCGTCTGCATCTCCTCCTGAAACGAGGCGGTTCTCAGCTCAAAGCTAGGCCTGACACGCACATTCAGGCCCGTTCTGAATCCACACACTTACTCCAATGGCGACAGATGGAAACAGACATACTTTTATCTTTTTTTAAAAATAAATTTCTTTTCTTATTTCTATTTCAGATTGTTCTGTGCGCTCTCACTTCTCTTCATGGCGATTATGGAGTGGAGTGAGAAATAATAAAGGAATAGGCCTCAGTGAATTACCATGGTTACTACATTTTAATGGGTTTTCATTTTCAAAAACGAAGAGGGCTTTGCGTGTGTTTTTAGTTTTTTTCCCCCAGTCGTTTATAATATTTTTGTAAGAATAGGCCTTTCTTGTTGAAACATTGAACCGTGCATTTGGGTCAGCGAGTTCACCTCGGTGAGAGACGAGCCGTCAGTCAGGTGAAACGATTAACGGCAGTTTTGGGGCGCGGCCGGAGCGAAGGTGCAAAGCCTCAAATAGGTGACATTTTGTCCGTTCCTGTTGCCGCCTTCAAAGGACACCTGGATGGCGGTGGTCTTTGCCTTCAAAGCCGCTGGCGCTCTACTACAGAGAAATCGATTGGCGGAGCGGAGGTCAGTGATTGAAATGGAAAAGGTATTGGCCCTCTGCACAGAGGAAGCTGTGAGGGCAAGGGTGACTCGCACCAGACAGATGTGGTGCTCGGGGGGGCTATATTTGCTAGAGGTTGCAGGTTTCAGACCTGGGTTGGATGCAGCCGCCGTCTCGCCCAAGTTACACAACTTGGTCTGCGTGAGTACGCTCTGTATAAACTGGGAGCTTGTAAAATGTAGGTCGTTCTCGATAAACACTAGACTTCCCTGTCTCGCATAAGGATGTCTGCTAAACCAGTGATTGCTCCAATATAGCGTTAACTCAGACAGATAATGCTACGATCCTATAAAGAGGGGATAAAGTCTATGTTATTTCCCGTCCATCGCTGCACGATACAGCCTTTTTCTGTTAGCAGAGTAAAAACTTGTGTGCGGCCGTTGGATAAATCTCAGATTGGAGTTAACCACGTCTCTATCTCACGTTTCCAGCTTTAGAGCTGAGCTGTAGAGTTAGCGCTCTACACCTCATTTAGGGTCACGTGCAGGTCAGGTGACATTACAGAGGTTGAGGTACTAGAGTACCCTGCTTTTCTTTCTTTACTAGCTGACGTGCGCTTCCTCTTCGAATCTTAAGACCAGCTGTTTATCTTATCTTATCAAAAACAAAACAAAAGGTTATGAGATGATATCCATCCCAGGTGGGAGAGGCTGCCAACGGGGGAGGAGTCGTTCGTTTGGCCTCTGCTTCCTGATTGTAGCGCAGCGTTGCTAGCGAGCGCAGCTGGCCTGGATGCTGGCAACCTTCCAGGCACCCCCCCCCCCCCCCTCTTCTGTTCTCTGAACTTCATCTTTGTTTGTTTTCTTAAAATGTGTGTCATTACTCATGATTCGCCCCCCCCCCCCCCTCTTAAAATCGCTATCTGTCCTATTCTTGAAAGTTGCACTTACAAAACGGCCCTCCTCCCCCAGTCCATCTGAGGGAATCTGTGCTCAGATATTACTGTGCGGGACCTTCACGTGCAGCCGGCGTGTAAAAGAGGGAGTCGGATTATAAACCTAAAAGAGATGCCCCTGTGCCCCCACCCCCCCATGCCTTTAATGGGCTGAAACCACATGCAACTTTCTGATTGGCCCTGCCTGATTCCTGACTGGGCTCTCCTTGATGTGCTGGATTCAGGAATCGTCCCGGGCCTGTTTAAGCTCCCTTAGTTCTCCACTTGTCTAGCACTTCTTGTTGATCTTTCCATTCAGAATTTTTTGTTGTAAAAAATGGCCGTCGTGCACCACTTCATACGTTCACAAGATGTTTTTTATCGCGTGGTACCGCTGTCTTTAAGTGGCGAGAGAGGCCTCTCTGGACAATAAAAAGCTCATTTCTTTTTACACGGTTTGTATTTCAACCATTTCCTCTAATGAAAAGCTCTGGTGAGTACGGAGTCCAGTCGGTGCCGTTGACTGGTTGGGTTGGGTTCTTTCCTGGCTCCCCAGGGCACAATTTCGAGTGCTTAAGTCACGCATGAAAGTAGCTCGTATGAATCATAAAACACATCAAATTCATATATTTTTTTAGACCATAGCCCCCCCCCCTTTTTTTTTAGGAACCAACTGTCAAAGAAACTTCATTCAGTTCCGGTACTCGGGATTAGCATTTTACAGCCGCCACACCAAAGCCCTCTCGCTGCAAGTTTATTTTTAAAGACATAAAAACAAAAATATTTTGTGAAGGGGCCCCCATTACTAATCCATCCCAGATGCCGTCCGTTGCGCAGAGAAACGCGCGGGAACTAAACACTGCGACCGAGGCGGTACTCACAAACAGCCCTCGCGCAAATGTTCTGCGCCGTGGCCCTGCAGTTTTCGAATGCGTCGGCCGTCCTCCCTGAGAGTGGGGGCGGGCGAGGGGGGCGAGGGAAGGGGGCTGTTAAACCCACAGCACGAGAACATAGTCAGAGGCCCCCAGATTTTACACAACCCAGGGCTGTTTGAAATTCCCTGCTGCTGCCACGTTTGAGACGTTTTTTTTAAACTTTTCTTTTTTCTATAGCCTGGAGAGATTGCTGGAAAGAGGCGCCCTTTCCTGAACTACACTTTCCTAGAAACCACACTGCAAAAAAAACACACACACACACACACACACAGACACGCACGCACACACACGCACTCTCTCTCAAACACACAAACATACACTCTCTCAAACACACATACACTTTCTTTCTTTTTCACACATACACACAGCTTAGTGTTAAATCCACTCTGATAAGAGTACATTTCGATCCCTCAAACGTGCTCTCTGGGACAGTTACAGAAACGTGCTCTGGGACAGTTACAGAAACGTGCTCTCTGGGACAGTTACAGAAACGTGCTCTCTGGGACAGTTACAGAAACGTGCTCTGGGACAGTTACAGAAACGTGCTCTCTGGGACAGTTACAGAAACGTGCTCTGGGACAGTTACAGAAACGTGCTCTGGGACAGTTACAGAAACGTGCTCTGGGACAGTTACAGAAACGTGCTCTCTGGGACAGTTACACAAAGAAAATAGTGCATGTATATCAGATCCACAGCAGATCTCTCTGTTTTCACTCTGAAATGCTTCTCCACACATTTGTCCTTGTCTGAGCCTCTGTGTGTTTCTTCCCCCCCCCCACCCCCCACCCCCACCCCCGGTGAAGTTAAGTGTGGAGAGTTTACTGCAGGAAGCTGCTTCCAGCTTTTTACCGTCAGCAGTCTTACTCACTGCTTGGGATAGGGCCCAAAGTCTTTAGGAACATCGGGAGATTTTAGGGTACGGCTGTAAATGTGAAGGAAGGAACAGATGGACCTGTGTGTGTGTGTGTGTGTGTGTGTGAGAGAGAGGGAGAGAGGGTGTGTGTTTGCATGTGTGTTGGAGAGTGTGTGTGTGTGTGTGTGTGTGTGTGAGAGAGAGAGAGAGAGCAAGGGAGAGAGTGTGTGTGTGTATGTATGTGTGAGAAAGAGAGCAAGGGAAAGAGAAGGAGAGAGTGTGTGTTTTTTGCGTGTGTGTTGAAAGAGAGAGAGAGTGAGAGTGTGTGTGTGTGTGTGTGTGTGTGTGTGTGTGTGTGTGTGTGAATGCGTGTGTCTGAGGGTGTGTGTATGCACACACATTGTTTTAACCAAGATTGTGGATCTGTTCCATACTCTCTCACACAATAACGATAAAGCGCTGGAATCAGCAAGCCTGTATGAGAATTGTGTGAAATCAGCATTTGGGTGATTACATTAATCACTTGTCCTGTCCGTTCAGCTGTTGTTTTGACTAGAGGGGGATGACGGCTGCAGCGTTCAGTACAGGCCTGGCCGTGTTGTTCAGCTGATTAGCCTGATACAGTGTCATCGGGAAGCTAAGAGACTCCATGAACACTGACTCTGTGTTCAGACTGATTTTGTGGAACTCTTGTGTTCAGACTGATTCTGTGGAAATCTGTGTTCAGATTGACTGTGTGCACCTCTGGGTTCAGTGGAAGTTGACTACTTTGTGTTCAGACTGCAATGTTCAAATATTCTGTGTTAGACTAAATTTTTGGGGGATTTTTCTCCTCCATCTCCTGTTCTGCCCACTCAACACTGCCATGTCTCCACCTGTCTCATTACCGCCCTCTCACTTTGATCTTATTTCCACTCCAAGTATATTCACTAGACCAAGGACCCCTATTGGAAGATTGATCAATTTGTCTCTGTGCAATTGGCAGTGGTTCTGTGGTTCTGTGTTTCTGACAGTAATTTGCCTTGAGTCTGCCAATGATCCCCAGAGCCAAAAAATTTAAAGCAGAATCTATTGCGATTTCCACGCAGGCAGAAATGTAGCTACCCGTTATGTAAAGGAGAAACCGCTCCTGCCAACTCGCAGATGTCACGGCGAGATTATCTCAGCGGACGTGTCGGCGTCGGAGTGGGGGAAGGGGACACTTGACCAGAGGAATCGTTTGACTTGATGCGAAAGATAACATTGTCTGAGACGTGCGGGCCTTATCGCCACAGACACTGGTACCGCCTGCAGGCTGTGAGGTTTTGTATGTGCGCCGGTGTGGTGACTGATACCGTGCACTTCTGCGCCGTGTAGGCGCGTGGCAACCTTACACATGACCTGTCGGGCTCTCCCTATTCTCTGCGGAAGTAAACCCCCCCCCCCCCGCCCCTCCCCCAGAACGAAACGTTCTTGGAGCGATTCCGTGCAGGACTACGGCGGCATTCCGAAGGTTCCCTCTCCCGCCCCTCCGGAATTGGCAGAGGGCGAAGACCGTGTGTTGTGGAAACAGTGGATTAAAGACCACACCCTCCGCTGACACCTCCAATGTACTTCTCCGGGGCACGGATAAATCAGGGTTTATGACATTACAATGGGCCTGTCCGCTTGTGTTCCGACAGGGGCGGGAAAAGGTCAGGGGTCCCTTCAACACGCAGCGGCCTTCACCTTCTGCTGCCATTGATTTATTATTTATTCATAATTTAACTAAATCCCCTCATTCGTGGAGAGGTGGGTTGAGGGTGGTGGTCGTTGTTTTTGTTTTGCACTCTAGCCATAAAGGTGCCAAGCAATTCAATCCGTTGCTCCTGCAGTTTTTATACATCCATGGGTTTAAGCTCATACAATGGCACTTAAAGTGAACCACATAAAGAATTATTATTATTTATTTTTTTAAAAGCAAGTAGGTGTTAACCGCTTCACACTGCGGTTCATACCGCCCTCTCGAGTTCAGGGAGAAATAAAATCCATTGAACAAAAACAAAAACAAAACAAAAGTTGGAAGGTCCTGTGAGAAAGACGGATCTGTTTATCTTTTCATCCCCTCCTTTCCTCTGCCCCCTCTTCTCTCTCTCCTTCTCTCCCACTCTTGGGGAGTGCCCACCCAGGGCTTGGGTATTATGGGTTTTTCAATGTGTCTTTTGTCTGAGGCGTGCGGACTCTAGCCTAACGCTGGCAGAGCCTCCAGTGCAGTGAAGCGGTCTGTTTATACCCCAGACCCCAGGCATGCGCATGGTGGTGGTGGTGTGTGTGTGTGTGTGTGTGTGTGTGGGGGGGGGTGACCGACAAGGCCGTGGAGAAACGTCAGCCGCCCGCTCGTAAAGTTTCACACATCCCCCGGTGGGGCTCTGTGCTGGGGGGTGGGGGCAGGGAGTGAAGGCCTACAAGGGGGGAGACGGTTGTAGACTAGGGGGGGGGGGGGGGGGGCGTTGTTCAGTGAAGCGATTCTGAAAAACCCACACAAGTGCAAAAACGACACACACATATATTTCTAAAAACGGGTGTTTTCTGAAGTAGAAAACCTTTGAAGGCGCATGGGCGTGGTGGTAAAACTCTCCGTTACCTCCCTGTTCCTAAAACGCTGCCCGCCCTACTCATGTTAGCATTATCGCCCTCGGTTTTCAAAGCCAGATGTGCTCTTGAGGGATCGTTAACCGTATATCAAAGGGACTGAAATTCACAGCAACCCTGTCCCACCAGCGGAATTATGGGATACCATGGATCCTGAAACCTCTTGCTTCAGACTGAAGCTGATAATTATAAATATAAATATTTATGTGAAATAGTAGCATAAGTCGAGTATTAGCATTAGCATTATAGATCCCATTGTGACAATAATTGCACATAATCTAGTCATTCATTTTCGATCCCATGAGAGTCTATACATTTATAAAATGTTCTCTCCTAATAAAAAACAACAACAAAGAACACTCATCATCATTACTTTTTCAAAAAATTACTAAAATAATTACAATATATTGCAATGTATTTTATTTATGTTAGGGTTAAGCGGTGCTTATGCCTTTCCCGCTAAAACCGCTAGGCCGCAACAGCGTCTGGGAAACGGTCCAAAAAAATGCAAAAAACAGTGTACTTAACCTGAGGGTAATGGCTGCTCTATGTCACCTGTAGTTTTCCCAGAGGAGATGGCCCTCTTAAGCCGGTTGATGCAGTCCAGACTGCCGATGTGCGTTTTAATTACTCGCGCACTGCTGCGCGTGTCTCGCAGAGGGAACGAACAAGCAAACGACTGGGCGGCATGGCGGTGCAGCGGTCAGCACTGTCGCCCCGGCAGATAGAGGTTTCGGGTTCGAGTCCCGGTCTAGGTCCTCTCTGCGTGGAGTTTGCGTGTTCTCCCTGTATTCGCGTGGGTTTCCTCCGGGTACTCCGGTTTTCTCCCACATGAAAGACATGCACGTCAGGTGAGGTACACTCCTGCCATTGCCCGAGACCAAGAGACCGGCTTCAGGACTGGAGTTGGTCCCCGGGCGCTGCACTGGTAGCTAGGATGGGTCAAATGCAAAGGACAAATTACCTCACTGGGTCTATAAAGTATATCTTATCACCCATTTTTAAAAATACATTTTGCCCATTCCAGCAAAGTCTGTGGGCAGACTGGTATGCAGTGTGGTCCACATCGGCTCACTTTTTATAGCTTCTATTTATTTGTGAGGAACTTTTATCTGGGATTAAACTCGCCTTGACCTCAAGATACACAGACAGACTTCCCCCCCCCCCTCATTGGGTGGTCAATGAGCCAGTTTCTTTCTCCACGCCCACCCACCAGCGAGTGGAGGCGTCGATGTGGGGGGTCGGACGGCGGCAGGGTCAGGGAATATGACATGGCGTGGGCGCGTACGCTCTCTCCACAAACTGTACTGTCACCATCCCAGTGAAATTCCACAGCCCACGTCGGCTGATATTCAGACAGAGCTGGTAAAGCAGCACTGAGCAGAGTATCATACAGGCGCCATTGTGCTTTCTGTGGGGAAACCCTTACACTTGTGTGTTTGTGTGTGTGTGTGTGTGTGTGTGTGTGTGTTAGGCTATATCCTTTCTTCAAACTGCAATCTGAGACAATTTTGCCTAATTTGCAACAATAACAAGATTCACCCCCCCCTTCCCCCTTCTCCCTTCTGTAAAAGACATATTCATAGATAAGTATATTTAGTACAGTTTAAAACCTGCATGATTTCCCAGGCCAATGACAGATAAGATAGGACTGATTGGGCAGTGTAGGCTATGGAAAAATATTGCCTTAGAGGAAAATGTCCCGGCTCATACCCTCATACCCCATGTCTCGGGCACCATGGCTACATAGAAAAGTTCCACTGAACCGTAATATTCCTTCAGCTGATCTCATTGGCTGAGTAAGCCGATTTGTCACCCCTGATTGGCTGAGTAAGCTGATTTGACACTCCTTCCTGGTGCTGAGGTGCAGGGCTTCATGCTGAATACACTTCCAGGGCAGTTTGACTTACAGTACTGTACTGCTGCATAATTTAATTCATTTTATTTAGGAAAAGCAGGAGAGAGGAAGAATACAAATACTGTTGGGGAAAAACAGAGTAGCAGCTGGCAGCATAAATTACATTTTTCGGTTACACTTTAAAAATTTGTTTACCATCTGGTATCCGCTTCATATTCACAAGTGAAATAAAGACAATGTGGGCTCCGGTTTACAGAATTGAGTACTAACTAAAGGGACATGTTTTCTCCTCAGAATAATGGTGAGTATGACAAACAGCCATAATAATAGCACACCACTACTGTATACAGTATGCCCACTGTGGAAAATTAGAAATAAAATGTCTTTATACTGTGTGCGTGGGTGGTTTTAGCAATATCCTGTCCCTTGATATTGAAAATAAGTTTCTACTTTCACAGTTGTTAATATTCTCTGTGTAATAGCCTAATGTAAAAAAAGACTAATAAAGTGAACCCATGTGAGTATTTTTTTTAAAAGACCAAAATATATGACTTATGATACAAATCAAATTGTAGTCATGCAGGGTCTTGCTTCATATTGTGGTCATGCAGGGTCGTGCTTCATATTGTATGCATTTGTTTATTTATGTTCTCTTTTTTGCAAAAATGACACCAGTTATGATCATTTGTGTGGGGAAAAAATCAGAAATACCCTTTTTATTTTCCTCGTAATAATGATTCCACAGCTCCAGTAGATTTCCCAGTTATTTTTCTGCGCAGCTGTTGGTGAGGATGAAATATAATATATGTAAGCCTTTAATTAGATAAATATATTTCAGATCATGGATTCACCCATCTATTATTATAAGAGGAAAAATTATTATTCATTATAGTGACTGCTTTTCTGATTTAAAAATGCAAAACAAAAATAATTTAACTTTTTTTTAAAATATATATTTTTTATTTTTTACAACTTCTTAGGGAACCTTTGTGTTTTTTTAGTGCTACAGATGACTGACTTTCAGTATAATAGATGATTACATGTTGTGCACGTGCACGATTACCGAGTGATGATGAAGACGAAGGCTCAGATCGCAATGGCGGTAAATACCCGTGCAGGACCGTGTACATGCGTGGCCTCCAGACCAGACATGCGCAGAACTGAGGCCTGCGCTCGGTGCGCGAGCCCTCGCAGCCTGCCGGCAGCTCGTAACCGTTCTTATATATCGCGATGCTCGTAGTCGCAACACACGGGACAAGGTCTGATAAACTCACCCGCGAGTGTGGAATTAATATTTGATGTGATGGAATGTAGGTCACCGCCATTGCGTGTGTGTTTTACTCTGCAGTGCAGAGCGAAGAGGAGACGATGCTGTTTGCGTGACAATCTCTTCCTCAGCACGCTGAGTTAACAAGGAGCAGCACACTGCTGTTACGGGCAGCAAACACTGGCATAGTTGTGCTATTATATTATTACGTGTCAGTGTATTTTTTTTGTCTATAATAGCTTAGTTCTGCTTTCTGTTTGTGTGCTGTGGAATAAATAATAATAATAATATACAATAGGAATATTCATGGGAATATGCTGTATGACTGAGAGGGGCGGTGCTTCTCATACACCTCGAGTAACTGAATGTGGAATCCCCCGCTACGAGAGAGGCTTCTTTGTCATGCCGTGCTAATTGAAATGTTTGCCTGTAGATTTATGAGTGAAGTGTGGGCAGAGAAAGCGTATGCATTGTGCGGCAGGAGGACCCCGGACCCGGGACACACACACTGGCCAGGCCGTGGCACAACGGCTCCGCTGTTCTCTCACACTGGATAAGCTTTAACATCCTGAGCCTTTAACCGTGAAGGAGACACCTGACAGTTGTGTAAAAATATGTAGGCCCTACATACATGAGGTGAACAGAGCTACGTAATGACACGGGGAAGATTTGTGAAGTTTTCGTCACGTCGTTTTAAGGCTGTAATAGACGTGTCCGTTATAATTCTACTTTAAAAAAAAAAAAATTCACATTTTTTTTTTTTTTAATGAATGCGAGTGGTGGGTTGAGTTTACCCCTTTGAGATGAGTCTGAGAGCGTGGCGCCGTGAGAAGGCGCGGCCGTGTCCAGTGTCTGTGTTTGTTGGTGTTGCGCAGAGCTTGGACATTCCGTACAGGAACCCTGTGATAAAGCAGTCCCGTACGCCGTGTTCTCTTCATCTCCGATCGCTGAGCCTCCGGTCATCACGCGTAGCGTTTCTGCGCTCTCTGCTGTGTGCTGTGGGACTGCCGAACGCCAAAAAAAAAAATAATAAAAAAAAAAAAAAGGAAAAGAAAAACAAACAAAAAAAAACAGCCGTCGTATAAATAACTGCGCACGTGCGTCTTGGAGTTTGCGCCTGAACATTCCCGGAAGTTTGGGAGTCAGTGAAAGTGCGAGAGCTGAACGCTGTTTAGCGATGAAAGGTTTTCTCTGCCTTAATGGTGAGGACAGGGTAGGATAACCACTCTCCACATTCTTCATGTGGGAGCATTAGCATGGACAAGGAGGGCTTTCAGGCAGTGGGCCTTGACTGTCAGCTGTAGCATCTGGGGCCGTTTCTGTGGATCTCCAGGCCTGCTGCGTGTGTGTGGCTGTGTGTGTAAATTTTTGTATATGTGTGTGCTTGTTGGTGGGTGTGTGTGTGTGTGTGTGTGTGTGTGTGTGTGTGTGTGTGTGTGTGTGTGTGTGCGTGCGTGCGTGCATGCGTGCATGTTGATGTGTTTACGAGTGTGCACGTGTTGATGTATTTAAATTTGTTTGTGTGCACGTGTGTGTGTTTGTCAACAAGGGAGACAGTAGAATGCAGCAGAGAGTGGCATTCCTACGGGTGGGTCAACTAGTGGGAGGTGGGTGGACTGGGAGAAGGCCATGGCCAACAGTGTCCAATTCCCCTCCCTTTGCCCCCGGTCCCCACCTCCCCGCCCCAAGTCCTGCACGGGACGATGCGAAGAGACGCCCCGCGCTTGGCCGGAAAGGCACATTTGGTCGCGGGGAATGGAATGTTCTCTCCAGCGATCCAAAACTCACAACAGCTGGGAATGAGGAGGGAGAGAGAGAGCGAAAGAGAGTAGGGTCATTGTAAAAATAACTTCACCCCGACGTATCACTGCCTCATCAGGATTTATTTATAAACTCAGCGTTACGTGTCGACGGTACGGCGCGCTGCGTACACGGTCTGCGATGTGTCCGGACCATTTGTAAAAAACATACAGGCCCGTGCCTGCACTGTATGTAGATCTGCACGTATGTACTGTATGTTATGTGTGGTAATGGATTGCCCTGCAATGGCCTTGTGAGGTAAACATTAACTCCTTTTGACCGTAAAAATACAGTCCGATTAAAGCTCAAGACCGTTTCCAGTCATCCACTTTTTTTATTGTTCTTTTTTCCTGCTCAAGACGTTGAATTGACGAACAGGAACGATTCCTTAAAGTTGCGTGTGTTCGGGTTACTGTGCTCATAAAATATATATATTTTTTTCTTTCATTCAAATAAAAAAGGAAGGGCTTTGGTGCCACGCGTTCACAATCTGAAAAGCTCAAAGACGACTGTAATTTGTTCATCTCAAGTGTGCCTTCCTGTGAGTTGAAAACAGAGCGCCCTTATTGTAAATAAGCCTGTTTTTCTTAAAGCAGCGAGAGGAATCTCCGTGTGTCTGCTCCCACAGGGCCGGCGCTGCTGCTGAGAGACCTGTATTTTTCCATCTGCCTATGAGTGTGTAGTGAGCGGGTCTAACAGTCGGGCCAGCGCTGGTGAGCCATGTCTAATGGTGATAGGTGAAAGTGCAGCTGTTCCTTCCATTGGACCGAGCTAGCTCTTTTTTTTCGTTTGTTTGTTTGTTTGTTTGTTTGAGTTGATGAAGTAAAGTGAATCTGTGGATCGAATGGCACTCTGTGCAGAAAGCCGGGTGGTTGGTTCTGATTGGCGGGGGGGGGGGGGCGTGTCCTCCCATGTCCCGCCTCTCCTCTCAGTTTTCGATGCACTCAAATTTATAATCTGCTAACTTCCTTTAGCGCGAGTGTGTGTGTGTGTGTGTGTGTGTGTGTGTGTGTGTGTGTGTGTGTGTGTGTGTCAGTGTGCGCCTTCAAATTAGCCCCCCCCCCCCCAAGTCCCTATTTTTCCCCCTTTAATTAGTTCCATCACTTAGGCCTAATTAGCACATGCATTCACTGCGTACATTTACAACAACATGCCTCCACTCTTAAACGGTAAAAATGTACAAAAATAAACTAAATTTAGGAAATTATTAAACCATTTTAAGCAAATAAGAGTGACACTTATATCAAAAAACAGGATCCAGTACATTAGAACCAGAACCATGCCTGGAGTAGTGTCTGGTCAGTGGGGCCACTGACCAATCTTAGTGTCTTATTTACTGAGCACTGGGTTCATATTTAGGCATCCTCATCCTCGCCAAACGGAGACGTGCTTCCCTGTAAGCAGTAAATATTGATATTTTGCACAGATTATGGAGGGTTGATGTTATGTAATAAAAGGTTTGGGTTCTATGTGCTGCAGGAGGACGCAGGAGGTAAACCTTGTTGATAAAACAGCCGTATAGATTTTATATAAGTTCCCTTCTCGCGTGTAGGTGAGTAACCCCCTGTGCTTTTTGAGAAAACAAACTCTCACCATCTCATCTCTTTTAAAAAAAGGGGGAGGGGGAGGGGGGGGGGGTTATAATATGAGGTTTTGGGTGTGGTGGCTTTTCCCTACTACAGATTTATATGACGTGAAGGGTTCTGCATGCAGGTGTACTCGATGGCCGTTTGACTGTAAAGTGAGAAAATTCATGGGGGGTGGAGTGAGGGGGGTGGAGCGAGGGGGTGGAATGGTGAAAATGAATGACACCCCTTTTCGACGGGTGTAGGAGAAAGAGAGGAAGACAAACGACCTTAAGCTTGTTTTGACCTGTCTTTCCGTCAGCTCTCTAAGTGGGGGTGTCTCTCCACCCACCCACCCACCCATTCCTGGAGTGTTTCATAACCAGTGGGCTGTTTTAGGGCCCGTCTCAGGAATTCCGCCAGCATCAGGCTGGTTTACACAGATGTTGTATGGAGGGGAGAGGGCATGTCGAGGTAGGAGTGGCTTGGGGGTGGAGAAAGAGGCTTGGCCACAAACATGGAGGACATGGCTTTGGGCCAGGCCATACCCACTTTTTTATTTTAATGCAAAGGTAGACATGAACTCTGACCTCTTGCTGAACCTGCCCATCAACGGAACACTCAAGTGGCCAAGTATCGATCCATAGTTTCAGCCAAGAATACAGAAGCCTTGATCCATGACTTCAAAAAATACAGAAACAGAATGAGACGGAAAATCTTGACAGGTGTGAACGTGAACTTGACAAGGCCTTTTTTTCTGCAGCGCCAGCTTTACAGACGGCCACGCTGGCACTGCAGGGCTCCCTGGTTTGATTTCTTCTGAGGTCCTTCTTAATGGGAGAAGCTCACTTGTACAATGCCGGGGAGGTCCTCTTCATGTGATTGGTCCTCTGGGTCCTGGTGGGCGGAGTTAGCTCTCTGAAAGGCGATTCCTTCTTCTACCGTTTTTGTTTTTTTGGATAAGGATGTTGGCTGATAGAGACAGCTGCTGCCTGTCCTGCCAAAGTTTAGAGCCAGGCCAAGGACTGAAGCATCCAGTTACACAATTCCACTGCCCCTCTGCCCTCCCACCCCCCAAAAAAAAAGGAAAGGAAAAGAAAGTCCGTGGATTCTTACTTGCGTAGCTGACAGTGATTAATTGTTACCACATGTTGCTGTCAGACAAAAACAGCTCTGTATTCTCGTGTAGCTCCTTGCAGCTGGTGTCTCTGTTAATGGTCAGAGAGAGAGAGAGTGTGTGTGTGTGTGTGTGTGTGTGAGAGAGAGAGACCGATTTAAAAAAAGGTATTTTGGTGTCTGATACACAAGCAAGGTGGATAGTGCGCAAAGTAAAAAAAAAAAAAATAGGCAAGCAAGCTGAAGGACCTGTCAGTTACACATTAGCTACAGGCCAGGAGAATAACAATTTTGTCATCCCTGTGAGGGTGAGAGAGAGAGAGGGTGAAAAAAGTGCCAACTTTGGAAAGCTTACAGAGTCTAGGCTGCTCCACAGAGAAATGCAGAGTTTATGAATCAGAGCTCCTGGCTCAGTGAAGTATTTTTCTTAATGGGCTGGAGAATATGCGCAAGACGAGCCCGTGCAGTAAATATACACTGCGCATCCGCAGTGCATGCTGGGTATTTTCACATGCAGGCAGACATTTTCACACGTACTCTGGCAGACAGGTGCGCAATTCATCACAGGACTAAGAGGGACGCTTGCAGCCCTGAAGCAAATAATCCCAGTCACTACAGTAGGCTATTCGACTGGTCAAATCGCGAATATCTTCAGATTTGAAGTTAAGTTTTTATAAATGCACGAGTCTAGCCAGTACTTGTGTATTTGCAATGTATTCGGATTAATTGCACATACTTTAGGGTCTTTAGCATTCAAAGCGTCTTTTCTTTGTGAAAAACAGCAGCGGCAGCTGGGAACGCTTAAGTGTACTTTTCGAGTGGTGTTTGTCAAAATCGTCCGTAAACAAAAAAAAAACCTGACGTCATTCCTCGTGAGATGCCAGCTTATGTAAACAGCGGTTTCCTTGACATCTCTCTTCGTTGTAGCTCAGAACGTACACATGCACTCAAGGTCACGAGACTCGCTCGCCAGGTCTCGGAGGGGCGGCGTCTGAGTTAACGACCGGAGCGCGCCGCCTCCTCCGAAAACGGATTTATTTCCAGACGCCACCTCGTTTCTCGGCCCGTTCCTTTTGTTTGGAAACAACGGAACATCAGGTGGCGATGGGACAGAACAGAGCCATGAGTGAGCCACTGTGTTGTTTTATTTTATTTTTTTAAAACAAGAACTTGAAATGTCACTGGTTGAACAGCGCAGTAAATCAAAAGAGGAGTTTTGTATTGTACTGTGTACACAGTAAAAATGATTCATGTTATTTTAGGACTAACAGAGCTCCCGAGAAGAATAAGCAAGAGTAAAATGTACTCTTATCAGAGTTGATTTAACATGAATCTGGATATACTGTAATGTTGCGATTGTCCCGTGGCAAACAACCCCATGTCATAAGTATATGCACTGACCCCATGTCATAAGTATGTCACTGACCAGCGGGAAAACGCACCTGCACACAAGGATGGGTGGGCTTGCGTATCCCAGTATGGCTCTTGTCTAATGTCTAATATCCAGTTACATTCGGGCACACCTTATGGAAGTACACAATGCCACTATGGGATACAATTTAATGGTAGCATTTGAACATAAACCCGACATCGTACAGAAATGTTTGATATAGTGGTGTGATATGTAGAGGTAATATCTTTAATATCCCAAACTAAATTAAAAAAAATTATAAATCAACAAAAAGTTCCTCTCGCAACCCCATTTGTAAGTCAGATGACCCCCACGTGGGGTCGCGACCTCAATTTTTGGAATCCCTGCTCTAGCTCCTTCACTCTTCAGATGTCAGGATAGAAATATGAGCCCGTTAGGATTGGCTCCAGCCTCCGCCTCGTTGTGTACACGCTACGCTACGACCGGCAGGAAGTGAATGAGAAGTGCTGTTCTTTCAGATGTTTTTTGTTTTTTTTGTTTGTTACGTTCTGTTCCTTCTGAAGAACCATTGAATCGCGGCCAGGGTTGGTGTTCAGCGGCGGCTTTTGTGGCGTGACTCACTCACTCGGCGTGTAGTGAGAAGAGACGCACGTAGCCGCCACGCCCCCTAGCTCTGTACAGAATGTACAGAGTGCTCCTGCACTGTTCGCACAGGAGCGGTAAGCTACGGCTCCGTCGAGCACGGTTTTGCAATCGGTGGAACCGGGGGGGGGGAAACGAGGCCGTGTGGCAAAGCGTCGGGTGATAAATTATCTGCGAGAATGTGGCCGCGCTTAGAAACAAAGGAAGCTTTCTTTGTTTTTTTTTGTGGAGATATGACGGGTGGGAAGAACACACTATAGAGATGAATGCTTCTCTTTCCTTTCCTGCTTGGGAAGTGCCATTTAAAAGCCCTGCGTCTTAAATAGTGTTCCTTCAAACACAAACCCCAATACAGAGCAACCTCAAGGGTAGCCATGTGCCTCCAAGCAATTTCAGCCCAAAGTGGGGGGGGCTCCCCAAAATCCAACTAAGGCTACAGAACCGGTTCACACTGTGTTTCACAAGTGTCCTGGGGAGGCGTTTACGATGTCAGGGCCCGTATGAGTATCAGGAACTTCCTGCTGCCCTCATCTTGAACCGATATGGTTTTTATATTTGCGTTTATGGCTTTGGCCTTTAATCCGAATCGCGAGGGCACTCCCACACGGTGCTGACTGGAGCCTATGAGCACGGCGACTCAGGAGTGCCGGCGGCCTTGCGTGTGCGATGTCGTTCCTGTCAAGGGCCGAACGGCTGTAATTAACGGCGGTAAAATGCGGGCCGCATTTTAAACCTTCGTCCCTCGTAATGGGATTATTCAAAGCCCCATTCGGTACATCGCTCAGTTCTGCCGCAGGCAGTTCAAGTTCATAGAGTGTACATGTAGGTGAAACAAAGACCTGGAATCAGATTTTTAGTGGCTTCCTCCCTGATTAGTTAGCATAGCGGCTGACGAGAAGCCAACGAGCAATAACAGGTCCGAAATGTGATAATTGTACGCAAGGATAAGCTTGTCATAATGGTGTGAAAGAGTCCCGTTGTGAAAAAGATGAGTTCTCTGGTCAGCAGCTGTGGCCAAATGTGCATGGATTAACAGCTCATCAATTCTAAAAAATAGATGTAATATCTTGGTAAGCACTCTTATGCATGAACATTTATTCATATGGTTTTCAATTGCTAATAAAGAAATTAGCTATTCAGTTCGGTTCTAAAAAAAATAAATGTACACTTGTTTCTTAGAAAATCTAAAATGCGTAGTGAGCTACAGTTTCTTGTTTCTTGTTCTGTTTTGCCTGCATTCTACAGCAGCCTCACAAGGAATGAATTTAATTAGGGGGCCACATCCCTCCCTCCCTTCAGTAACATTCAAGAATTACCACAAAAACAACAAAACTCTACTCCACCATCACGCGACGCTTGCAGTGGACCGAAGTAGCAGTCTGATTCAGACCTTGGACGCCTTGGCGATAACCTCTGCCAAATTGTTAGCACACAGATCGCGTTGCACACTGCTCATAAACACTCAATTCAACAACTCTGTGTTCACTCCACTTGTCTAAATCTGGTGCGTGCACTGTTGAGGAAATGTTTGCTTTCTTTTTAACATTATTATTATTATTTTTTTAATTCACAATTGCAAGGGGCATAAGTTCTGTTTTTGCAACTCTCTGACGATACCTTAAATGCTCCCAGACTAAAGCATGCAATTAATTTTTTTTATTACATTTTTTAACTTGAGCACGCTACAAGATAACCATCCAAATGTGGTTACAGCAGACAGTCATATAAATATTTTGGTCTCCTAGCAAAATGATCACTAATTAAACAATGGATGATTCAGATAAATTAGTATGTGCATGGGTTCATGGTTGAGAAGAGGACTTTCCTGATTGTATCGGCACATTCACATCTAATCAGCATGCTTTAATGCTGTTTGTTGCCTCATGATAATTAGAGTGGACAATTATTGCTGCCAGGCCTGAAACTCTGACTAGACTTAGCAGTTAGTTCTGCAGTCCAGATAGTGAATGAAATGTACTTTGCTTTGAGGGGAACATACAGTATCTGGTCCAGTTAAAGCATATGGCAGTTGTAGATAATATTCATTGATTATTGGTGAAGAATCGCATCAAATGATCATACAGGGAAGGAAGGATTCCAGTGCATATAATGCAGTCTTGAACCTTGTGCCAGAAAAGGGGCGGGTTGTAGGGGGGTGTGTTCAATTTCAAAGACCTTTTTTTTTTTCTTTCTGATGTTAGGCGTAATGCGGTTTCCTGAGGTTTTGTTCCGGACATTAAGAGTTCTTCACCGGTACTTGCATAAACAATGGCTGATATTTATCTGGTGGCACGGAACCCCACCTTCAAGGAATTCCCATTGTCAGTGATAGAGTTATGTAACGCGGTACAGGGCGTGCACTTTTGTTTCCTATCATTAATAGTCTCCGTTATGACATTAGATATTACATGAACTTTGAGAACGGTAATAACTCTGCTGGGTAACCTTGGTAACAAGGGCCTCGTTAGAATGTATCCAGAGTCCCCCACACCCCTCCTTCCCCCCACATCGGTTATCTTGGCTCAAAGTGGGTAAAAATAGGAAAAGCATTAGATTTCACGGGACTGTGGGCGTTTGTCAAGGGAAGGAGAGGGGAAGGGACGTGCAGAGCCAAAAATTAATTTAGCAAGTGCTGATGATTAAAAATGCCACTGATTCAGTGTTGCATCAGATGTCAGTGTTGTAAAATTCTCCTCTGATATACGAGATTTAACACTTTTCTTTTTTTTTCTGTCTTCACACAGAACTCCATCCGGCACAACCTCTCGCTCCACAGCCGTTTCATCCGGGTTCAGAACGAGGGAACGGGAAAGAGCTCCTGGTGGATGATCAACCCCGATGGCGGCAAAGGCGGGAAAGCTCCGCGGCGACGGGCCGTCTCCATGGACAACAGCAACAAGTACACCAAGAGCCGGGGCCGGGCGGCGAAGAAAAAGGCCGCCCTGCAGGCCGCCCAGGAGGGGGGTTCTGAGAGCCCGTCGGGCCTGTCCAAGTGGCCCGGCAGCCCCACGTCTCGGAGCAGCGACGAGCTGGACGCCTGGACAGACTTCCGCTCGCGCACCAACTCCAACGCCAGCACCATCAGCGGCCGCCTCTCGCCCATCCTGGCCAACCCGGAGCTGGACGAGGTTCCCGACGACGAGTTGCCGCTCTCCCCCATGCTCTATTCCAGCCCCAACAGCCTTTCCCCCTCGGCGGGAAAGCCCTGTCCCGCCGAGCTGCCCCGTCTGGCCGACTTGGCTGGCACCATGAACCTCAACGACGGGCTCGCCGACAACCTCATGGACGACCTCCTCGACAACATCAACCTGGTGACGCCCCAGCAGTCGCCACCCGGGGGAGGGAACGGGGCCGGGGCCACGGCTGGGGCCGGGGCCGGGGCCGGGGGCCCCATTCAGAGGAGCTCCAGCTTCACTTTCGGCTCCAAGGGCGGGGGGCTGGGGTCCGCCTCAGGCAGCTACAGTAACTCCATCTTTGGGCCGCCCCCACTGGCCGGAATGCGCCAGTCCCCCATGCAGACCATCCAGGAAAACAAGCAGGCCACGTTCTCTTGCATCTCCCACTTCGGCAACCAAACCCTGCAGGACCTGCTCAACTCGGAGACGCACAGCCACGCCGACGTGATGATGACGCAGTCGGACCCGCTCATGTCCCAGGCCAGCGCGTCCGTCTCCTCACAGAACTCCCGCCGAAACCTCATCCTCCGCAACGACCCCATGATGTCGTTCACTGCCGCCCAGCCCAGCCAGGGAAGCACCGGGCATGGAAGCCTTCTCCTGCACCAGGCCCAGTCCCAGAACTCCCTCCTGACAGGGGGGAGGACCATGAACGGGGCCCTGGGCCTGGCTAACGAGACCAATAACCTGGTCTCCGTCAAGCACCAGCTCCAGTCGTCCGGCGGGAACTCGGCTATGCAAGTGGGCTCCTCGGACTCGTCCCTGTACGCGAGCCTGAACGGCGGCCAGGACAAGTTCCCGAGCGACCTGGACCTGGACATGTTCAACGGGAGCCTGGAGTGCGACATGGACTCCATCATCCGCAGCGAGCTGATGGACGCCGATGGCTTGGACTTCAACTTTGACTCCCTCATATCCGCGCAGAACGTGGTCAACCTCAACGTGGGGAGCTTCGCTAGCGCAAAGCAGACCTCTCAGACCTGGGTGCCTGGCTGAGGGGGGGGGGGGGGGGGAGGGGCGCAGAGAGGGAGGGGGCAGAGCAGGTGAGCTCAAACACCTTTCCAACAAATCGCATTTTCATGTGATTCAAGGACAGAAGCTTGTTCCTCTTCATAGGTCTTGCTTCAAAGCTAATGTGCTGGTTTCACTCTTTCTAGCATGCACTTCCCATAGTGTAAGATAATGCTATTTCTCATCCATGTTTGTTCTATATTCACTTATACTGCATGTATGTTTGTGTGCGTGCGTGCGTGCGTGCGTGTCTGTGTATAGAGCGAGCTTGAACAAAAAATAGCATTATCTTACACTCTGAGGTAGCCTATGCAAGCAAGTAATAAACCAGCACACTTTGTATGTGTATGGAAGTGTGTGTGTGTGTGTGGTGGGGGGGGGTCTTTGGACCGGGTCTTTGAAATGCCAGGGGTAGCGGCCCAGGTCAAGCACAGCAGCTGGGTGAACTCACAAAGCACACAACATGAACTGAAACAATGCCAAAGAAGCGCCACAGATACAGAAAATATGCATGGGACGTTGGCGTCGTCACTTTTTTCGCATAGCAGAGGAGCTCCACCAATCACAACTAACACAGATGGTGATTGGTTTATAATTTCTGGCTGTACTTCTGGGAGGCCTTCAGTGATCAAGGGAGCACAGCTGTAAGGTAGCCATCAATTATAGCTGGCTTTGCTCTATTTGTTGTTAACAATGTTCTCCTTGATTGGCGGAGAGCTCCTGTCTGGTTTCTATATGAAAATGATGACGCCAACATCCTATCAGTGCTCAGGCCTTGCCCTCTGCTTTAAACATAAGAGTCAGCCTGTGACTTTTAAACCTCTAAGGTGTAAGATCACAAATGTGTGATTAGAATGCTCTTAACGGAACATTCTAATGCTGATGTAACAATCACTACTGGTAATTGAAAGCAATGGAGTTCTAGAACACTGACTTAGAATGTTGAAAAAACATTCCAAATAACCAAATCCTCAAAGGGTTAAACACTAGGTACGGAAAGTACCTCCGATTGGTAGAACCTCCGATTGGTTGGACTTGCAGGTTCAAGTCCTGCCGTTGTAACCTTGAGCAAGGTACTCAACCTGAATTGCTTCAGTGAAATATCCAGCTCTAAAAATGGATCGTATGCAAAATGAAAACATGCAAACTCTGTGACTTGCTGCATATAAGCCTCCGCGAAAGACAGCACTTTAAATGGTGAAATGATGGAACGCTACAAATGGTTTTCGTCTTCGTGAACCACAGATGCCTGTATAAACATAGTCACATTCATGCAGAACCAATGAAACAACATTATTTTATTGTGTAAAAATATATGACTGAAAAGAAAACGTATCAGAAGTCTTCCCTACATATGAATATATGACTCTATATCGGCCTATAACATTTTATATGCCATTATGATGTTTTTTCAACCTCTTTGGTACCTTTAATATTAGTTAACGTACCAAAAGGTGTGCATAACCTACGGCAGCATTGCTAATGACGTTTCATCGCCTACACAAGCAATGGGTGATTTAGGGGGCTGGCACTGACAGAGGGGAACGCGCCCCCCCTCCCCCCACAAAGCAAACATGTCTCCTTCCTGGAGTCAAAGGTCAACGTGCTGAAGGATGAACACTCTCACAGTGCTGACTTATAATAATAATAAAGTTGGTTATAATAATAATAATAGTTATAAATAACAATAACTTTATTATCATTATGAGTGTATTGATGTCTCTGAATACAGGCATTTGTTATTAAGATACTTAGATTTAAAACTGCCTTTTGAAAAGCATCTTTTCTACCAAATTTTTTAAAACTTTTTTTTATTTTATTAAATTTTTTTTACAACAGTTTGTCGAGCTCAGCAATCCCTCAAAATGAACATTCCATACCCAACAAATCTTATTTGTTTGCGAGATAAGGACCCATGCTGATTGAGTCCAGACCATCTAATGTTATTTCATATTGCCAGATGAAGAGCGTAGTTTTTAAGGTTAGAAACAAATTGCCATTCCCTCCCCCCCCTTTTTTTGGTTTCTTTCTAAACCTGATTGGCTGATCTGTGCAGCGTGGCCAGTCTCTCGGGAAACCAAACCCAGGCGGAGCTTGCAGTTAGGTTCTCTGTGGCTCTGACGGAGCTTATTCGACATTTGCATGTCATTACCATGATTCGTGTCCTCTTTTACACGCGATTTACATGCATTCCCATGCCACTACGTGTTATCAGTTGTTGGAACGCACCGTCTTTGGGGCAGGCTTTATGGCGCATGAGCCGTGCTGTAATGACCCTCATTAACCTTCATGAAAACGGGTTTAACCCTTTTTGAAGAGTAGGTTTTTTTTGGAATGTTCTTTTTAAAAAATTCTAAGTCAGTGTTCTAGAACTCCATTGCTTTCAATTACCAGTAGTGATTGTTACATCAGCATTCGAGTGTTCCATTCGAGTGAACATTCTGATCATTTTTTAATCTAACGCCTTAAAGGGTTATGGACTGGCACACCGTACTCTGAGGTACAGCTTCCAAAGCGGGATGGCGGCCTCTTTGTGCGAGTCTACCTTTAGACACAAGTGCCTGTTGGGGCTGAGAGAAATGGGAAGGTGACCTTTGGTGCTCAGGGGTGGGGGTGGAGCAACAGCAGAATATCCTTAATAAATCCTGAATGCACGCCACACCTGTCTGATTGTGTTAAAGTGACTACATCGGACGTGTGAGCGGGCGCTTTGAAAGGGTGTTGGGTCACGTCTCCATCGGTGTGAATGCACCCAATTATACCACCCATATTATTAGTTAGATCCAGGCGTGAAAATTTGACTCCTGCTTTCAGGTCCTGCTTTTAGACTCCTGCATTATTTTTGCATTATTCTTGCATGCTTCGTTGCATCTAAGATGATGTGTCTACTAAGCAAGATGGCCGACTGTCTGTAATTTACATCGAAATGGCCCTCAACCTAAAATAGTTTTATGGTGCTCTGAAAGCAGCATACCAACCAGGAAGGAATGCAGACAGACCCCCCCCCCCCCATCTCTCTAGTGATGAGCGGATCTGGACAATTTTAAAACATCGCTAAATAGATTTGCTTTGTCTTTCTTCTCACTTTGCAGGATCCCGACTGCGATGCAAGACCCACAAAATCCTTTGCCAAACCAGCGGACAGCACGATGCGCGGACGAAGGAAGGAAAACCTCCCCGCGAACCGTACCGACGTCACCACAAAACTAAACTGGCACAGATTCAGCAACATTTTGCATTCTCAGCTTTTCGTGGAGCTCTCTACAGCAGCAGCAGCAGCAGCAGCAACAGCAAACAAACACACACAAACAAAAAAGACAAGAAACAATGAACTCGTTTTCAAATTATGCAATCTTGTTTTCCAGAAATAACATGTAATAAACCATGCATAGATATCAGAAAGATATAGTGTTCTTTAAAAAGAAAAGAGTGGGAAAAAAGAGTGGGAAAAAAGAGCTTGTGAGTATAGTGTAGCCTTTTACAGTACAGTAGTTTCTGTAGAAAGTGATGTGGTCTCTCCTACAGTGGTTTCTGGGATGTTTTCGTTCGAATACCTTCCTCTTTTTCTCCACGCTTTCAATGTTTTAATGTTTCTGTCAGTCGGCACTTGTTTCACCTTTGACCTTATCTCCCCCCCCACACCCACTAGCTGCCACTGTTTTGGGTTTATTTTTTTGCAAACAGTTGGATGAAAGTGGATGAAGCAGAATAGTCTAGGATCTCTACTGAGGCGATCGCCTCTCCAGCTTGCAGACATGAACCCAAGTCTAGGGGTAGAAATTGTATGTGGTTCGGTGCATTTCAGTTTGTTTGTTGTTAGTTATTTTCATAGCCTCACTTTTTTTTTTTGCTTTTCCCCCATATCCAATTTTAAATCATATTATTGCCCCCCCCGCCCAAAAAAGAAAAAGCATAATCAAAGCTACAATTATAGAAGAGATTGTAACTGTCTGTGTATACGTAACTGTGTAAAAAAAAAAAACTTAAAAAAAACTTAATAAACATCTGTCAAGGTTCTATGTGGTAAATATGAAGTGCTAAGACATGGGAAAGCCTCCTTGTAAGGTCTATGAGGACTAAAGTATATGTAGCCAAAATATGTTTTAGCATTGTGTACACTTCTACGCCATAATGGTGCTAAATAAACAGTGTTCAGTCTGCCCCTTGCAGGCTTTGCGTTTTCCAGTTAACAGAGAAAGTAGTTGTGATTTTAAAAAAACAATAATAATAAAATGAATATTTTAAGAGATATGGCAGCATTCCAGGTGAGCAGCCACCTGAGAGGGGTTTTATTGGGAAAACAATAAGCTATCTTGTATATTTGCCAAATTACTTGAACACATGAGATGCTGGCTGCCAAAAAAAAGGAGAGAGACACAAAAAGACAGAAAATAAACAGGGAAATTAGTTGAGCTCAGGCTGTTGCAGCTGATGGAAATTTCATGCAACTGAACACAGCTCAGGGTGTGAGAAGCCCTCATAACATCAGAGATGGATTTTATATCACAAACATGGCTTTTTTCCCCCCTCTAAGACACTGGTGTTAAATAAGCTGTGGTCTTCTACAAGAAGAGAACATAAGGGGCTTTTTTGTGAGCTTTCACATGGGGTTTTCAGCTTGTGGTTTCAGCTCACGGGTGCACGCTCGCACATGTGTGGAAGCGCTAAGCCTGATACTCCAAACTTCCCTTGGTTTCTCCATGTTAAGACGCATTACCCACTGTTGTTCTCTGTAGCACCTCCATGTTTCTGTATGTATGCATGTATTTATGCATACGGGCCTCGAATAGGCTGTGCAACCTCTTTAGCCAAAAGAACGGCCGTCCTGGGCAGATTCAGACCCGTTTTCCTTTGGGGTAATGATAGTGGACGTTTCACCGTTTTGTAAGATAGTGTGATGCATTGTGTACTTTTAACATGAAGCAGAGGAAGGCTATTATGCATGGCTGGTAGGTAAATGCATCTAGCAGTGCAACCTGAAGCTGAATGCATGATCCTTCTCCACTCTGGCCACACACACAGACACACACACACACACACACACACACACACACACGCACACAAATGTACATACGTGAATATTACGTACATACACAGAAATATAATTATACACACATCCACAGCCACATACACACACACATACGTTCTTCCTTAGAAAACTGTTGTACACTTGACCACCTGTTCTGCTTAAAGTGCAAGTCCCCCGCCCCCCCCCCCCACCCAAAGCACCCCAGACCTGTGCTGTGTACCCCAGTTCTCAAACTGAATGTGTTTCTCTTTGTGAAAAACGTGTGGGTAGAATAATAGCATATCAAATGTTTAAGGCATTACAATGGTGAATACGTTCTCCCTTCCCCTCTGGGTCCTCGTCTCTTATTAAGGTAGTATTGCAGAGAAATTCATATTTTACAGACACTGGGGAAACTGGGAATGACGAGAGCCTCTTTAAATTAACTGTTGAAATGACGCTGATGGGGAAAACTATGGGGGGAGGGAGGGGGAAGCTCTTATTTATTGTCCGAAATGGAAGTTTTCTGGACAGCTTCAAAGCGGGAGAGGAGAGAGAGAGGTGATTCGATTTAGCACAGGCCTGGAGAGAAACACAACGCTCCCTCCCTCCCTCCCCCCCCCCCCCAGGACAGCGCCCCCCAATCTGACCAGTGGGAAGACAGCAGACCTGGAACACTGCCCGTTATCGCACAACAAGGGCGCATTCAGCAGGCACAGCGCCACAGAGGAGTACTCTCCTTTTTTCTTCTTTCGTTCTTTCTTTTCTACTTTTTTTTTTTTTTTGGTAGTACAAAAGGTCGGTGGAAACGTAGCCCCTGCTGAACAATGCGGTACAGTGTGCGTCCGACGGGGAATCCGACGGAGGCCCGCAATCGCATTTGCGTCACGTTAATCGTGAGGGAACATCTTTCTTTTTTTTTTCTTTTTAAATGCGGCTAAATGAAGGCTCCTCTGGCTCCTGTGTCTAAAGTGGAGAAGTGCCATTGATTCTGTATTAACGTTCCAAGAAGCCCTTGTGCTGTTCAGCCACAGACACGTCAATGCATAATCAATCAAAAGGAAATAATACACATCTTACAATTCTTATTGGAGCTCAATAAACATCTGAGAGATTTTTTTAAAGTTCCAAGAAAATGTTGGCAAGTGGTCAAGCCACGTGTGAGTGAGTGAGCGTGTGTGTGTGTGTGTGTGTCTCTGTGTGTGCGTGTCTTAATACTGCAACTCAGCCAGACATCCTAACCCAGATAAGAGATAATTCTTGTGGTTTCCTTTCCATCGCTTCTTATATTGCTCCACAGGAAGTGGAGAAAGTCTTAGGACACCATGGTGTTTTTATCAGCAGCTTCCCATAGGGCCATTTTTGTGTCAATCAAGGGCTAGATTGATTCAAACCCCTCCCACCCATTGCCATTCTTGTTCTGCTCAAAGGGAGAGTTCCAGCTGACACAACCCTGGGTTTTACGCTACAGCTCGATCTGGTTGGTGCTCAACAGCTGAACTGCTTCTTACTGTAACTTTAGGGTTGTAAGTCATTGCCCAGTGGTGCTTATCCTTTTGAAATCAGATGTTATGCATCCACATGGATATCAAGAGCATGCTACTACCTTAATAAAGGATCAGTCCGTCAAATTTTATCTAAAACCCCGTCTCACTGCCCCAAATTTTACCCCACCACCACCCCCCTTTAATCTCCTGTAGTAATTGCTTCTCTACTTGATGTTAGTGTGTACTTTCCTGTGTATTCCACTATGAATTGTAATCTAGTTTGTATAAGAAATGGTGAGCATGTAAATAAAGCTCAGTTAAGCTCTACAGTTGGACTCGGACTCAGTTCTTAATTATGTTTTTTCTGTCTGTGTTCTGTTTTATGCTCGTTCCATTGCTAAGCTTTGAATATGGTCTAAAATATGTTTTTATTTTATTTTTTATAAATAAAAAAATGTTGGTTTGGATTTTTAACCTTTGGATGACTTTGCCGCCAAAGGTTAAAAAGGTCCCCCCCCCACCCCCCCTCCCCTCCACTGGCTCTGGACTATTTTGGTCTGTAATCTGCTCCCCGGACTCTGGCCACGACGGCGGCGTGGGCCGAAGCCAGGAGTCCACATGTAATTGAAGGGTTTGGCGTAGGGCGGGATGCTTAAATACGATACTAAGGCCCGGAAAGGCTGAGGTCCCGGAGGCGGTAAAGAAAGCCAGTCGCTCCAGAACGCTCCGGTCACTTTCCGATCCGCTCTCCCTTTGCCAGCTTCCCGTTCTCGCGACGCCGTTACACGTTCACACGTGGCCCTTCCCACAGCTGGAGCTGGGCCTGACTGGACCTTACAGAAATGGCGTATACTGGAAATATGTTGAAGTAAAATGCATTACCAATCCCCCCTCCATGCTAGTTACTGTTGTCTTTTATATTCTTTTTTTCTTTTGGGTGGAACAGGCAATCTGTAATGGAGGACCTGAGTAAGTGTGACAGTGCTGTGTCTCCTGCCACGATGACAAATGCTACATGATGCATGTGATTGGTTCGGAAAATAAAAAGAAATAAAATACATTACCGAGACATTGCGACATTTCACAATATATCAGCAAATGTAGAAATTGTTTCAGCATATTACACTGATTGGAAATATATTATATTTTTTAAAAAGTCAACACATTTACAATACTTTGCAGTATATCTGATTTCCATTAGGGTGGTCCCGTTTTGGGCGGTCCCGTTTTTGGTAGCCCTGTTTTGGGGCGGTCCCGTTTTGGGAGGTGCTTCCCCTATGCAACCAGCACCAATGTTGCTTCTCACGGTCAGAACACCGAGAATGCAGTCATGTCTGGCATTCAGTCCAGTCTCCACGTCGCTATAAAAGTCAACTGTGTTGGGGAACGCTAAAATAATCCACAAACGTGTTCAATACTGTGGGAACACGCAAGTTTGAGCGACGGGCGTCTAAATTATCACTATTTTCTTATCATAAAAACTAGTGCCGCTATTATTCTCGAAACCAATCCCATGTTCTTTATAAACGGAGGCGAACTGAAAAAGTATAGAGTTTTCAATTTACAAATCCTTGACACGCATGCCGTTTCGCTATGCTAAAGATAGACGAGCGAGAAGATCGTTAGCGCTGGATAGAATCGACAGGGTCGGCCGCCGCGGTGGTACAATGGTAAGAGTCCCGACTTTCAGTCAGTGCAGTTGTACTCCGAGGATCGGAGTTCGCGCCCCGGTCGTGCCAGATCCGAGCATGGCCGGTGCCCTGTGGGAGCAGCGGCTGCTTCCGGGTGGGGGGAGGGGCTCGGATCACGGTCAGGAGCTCGAGGAGTCGCGCCCTGTAGAGGACGTGGCGCCCTCTTTCCTACTACCAGCTGACAGGGTTGTGTAGCAGTGGTTCTCTAGCGGTTGCTACATGGGGGGAATTTAATTAGAATAGGGGTTCAATTGGTTACTAAGTTGAAAGAAAAAATTGAAAAAAATCTAAAACAAATTTTAAAAAAATATTATTATATATATTTTTTTTAAGAATCAACTTTAATTGTCCGGCCCCAGACACCAGGACCAGGGGCTCAGATCCACAGGCGGGCCCAGTATGCCCCCTCACAAGCATATCTGCGGTCCAGAGGTCAGGATCACCATCAGCTACTCCCTCACTGATTCATTTCCTGGCTCATTTTCAAAATTTTCTAGAATATTTTTGCCTTGTCTTTTCAAATCATCTGAATAATCTGACTTTTCCCTCAATGGATTGAATACATTTGTCATAGAAAACAATAAATAAACTAATGTTGTTTGCAAAATAGCTTGTATAGGGTCAATTCAAATAAATACAAAGATAGCAGAGGGCTGGAGCTCTGCTTGGGTAAGATCAGTAAGTTTTGCATAGACGGTGCTCTTTGGCTGGGTGCTGAAGTCTTCCATTTTGAAACAAAAAGCCAAGGCACTCTTCTTGTTTTTTGCCTTTTTAGGCTTTTTAATTGCAAAAAACCAAGAAGAGTGCCTTGGCTTTTTGTTTCAAAATCAAATAAATACACAACTTGAACTAATAAAGAGATTATAGCGCATCTGGCAGACGGAACAACATATAGTATAAACTAAAAACCTAAAAGGAAATATGAATAATGAAAATAATAATAATAATAATAATAATTATATAATGTGCAAATGTAACAAAGCAGTTAAAATAAAAGTGTGAGGTATGAAATGTCAGTGTGGATGTCAATATCAAAGGGGTTTGACAATTTTTGACCGCTCTTGGTTTAATAATAATATAGTTGGAAAATGCAATGTTGATGAGATCCAGTTTTAAAAGCGTTGCCCTGGATCTAGTCATCCAGTGTAATAAGCTGAAGCACACATCTTTGGTGTTTTATGGTGGATGTCCTAGTGCGACACTGCAGTTGATGGTGGATACATAAAGGCATGGCAGATACGTAACCCTGCAGTTGATCGGGAATGGCGGCATGGCGTCAATACGTAACGGCATACGTAACGCATTTCTCTCATACCGCTCTGACTTGCTGAGCAGGAAACCCACACTGCAGTGTATCCAGGACTATGTGTTGGAATAGATTGCACTTAAATAGCCATTAAAGGGTGGTTTCGCGGCGTTCCTGGCTTCGCCGCCTCCCTGTGAGGAGAAGAATCCGTTTTAAGACTCTTTACTGATAACTCTGAGGGCCTTTCGTGGCACGGATCCCACACGCATCACTGAGCCCGCTGATGACCTGACAACGCTCACCTCTGCTTATGAACAAGACGGACAACTCGGCCTCACCGCAAAATATAATTTACCATAACCAATTTAACATAGATGTTCATAATGTCGTTTATCTGAAGGGGACATACACACTCACGCACAAGCACGCACGCACGCACGCAAAAACGCCCACACACACACACACACACAACCAATAAAACTATCTTTAGGGTGAGTCAATTGCTGGGTAAAAGGACTGATACATAGGATCACATGTTCCACACGCTGAAATGAAAGTAAAGCACATTAAAAACAGACAAACCAGGAATATGCATCATCACCATTAAACTGTGATGGTTTGGATCAAGCAAGGAATAGAATTTGGTCATTCGGTCGGTCGGTCGGTCTGTGGAGCTCCACACTGAGATGCCCATCTCAGGGCTATATTCTCTAAATGTAAGATGCATTTGTGTAATCCAGATAACTGACCAGGTCAGCATCAAACCAAACTATTGGACTCAATGCATGAGCTGGCACTGAGCTGAAAAAGTGTAGCATAGTGTGTGTGTGTGTGTGTGTGTGTGTGTGTGTGTGTGAGAGAGTGTGTGTATGCACCTGTGTGTCTGTTTGCATGCTTGCACACGCTATGTCTCCTCACTGTACACTTTTACATCAAATAAATACGACGTGTGTGTGTCTGCGTGTGCTTGCGTGCGTGAGCGTGTTTATGCATTACAAACATGTGTGCACTACATACATGCATGCAATTGTGTGTGCGTGCATATGTGTGCATGGACCTGTGTGTGTACATGTATGCACCTGTGTGTGTGTGTGTGTGTGAGAGAGAGAGTGTGTGTATGCACCTGTGTGTCTGTTTGCATGCTTGCACACGCTATGTCTCCTCACTGTACACTTTAGTCACAGCTGAGCACAAACTTCTTAAACTTTAGTCACACGTGGAGCACTGCAACGCACGTGGAGCACTGTGAGTACAGTCAGTATGACGTATTTCTGGCGTGTTACTGTAAATTATGTGATGTGCCGGCTCCCTCCATCTCTCCCTCTCTGGCTCCCGCCATCTCTCTCTTTCTCTCTGGCTCCCGCCATCACTCCCACTCCCACTCCCACTCCCACTCCCACTCCCACTCCCACTCCCACTCCCACTCCCACTCCCACTCCCACTCCCACTCCCACTCCCACTGTGCTGCTGCCCCTGGAGATAAAACCCACTCTGACACATATTCAGCGGTCAGTTGATTGGATGCTGCTACAGTCTCTGCATGGCTACGTATTTCTGCTCCCCAGTCACACACGCACACCCCCACACAGAAAACACACAAACAAGCACACACAGTGTTATTCAGCGGTGCTGGGTCTCTACGGCTGTGACGCTCAGCCTGTTGGATAGAGCCGTTCCCCTGGGTGCCGTACCGTTTGTTTAGACGCACGCACGTCTGTGGCCCTTCTCACATGGAGACCATTTAGACCTCAGGAGGAAAGGCTCCATTTGCTGAGAATGTGTGTGAATCGCAGGACAAAGCCCACTGCACACAGCAGAGGGAGGAACAGAAAACCAAACAAACCCCCAAACCTGTGCCAGAGAGAACGAGTCTGTGATCACACGCACGCGCACACACACGCACACGCACACGCACATGCAAGCGCACGCACAATCATGCACACACACACACACACACACATGCAAGCGCACGCACGCACGCACGCACACTGTATTTATCAAGTCTAGGTAATTTGCTAGTTGCTCCAGGGTTGGTTCTTATTGTGTATTATATTTGTTTGCAGCGAGTCCCACTGGTTCTCTCTCTCCGTCCAGTCTTTCCTGTCCTGCTTGCTCTAACTTGCCCGAGCGGCAAAGCGGTGTGTGCTTCTTTTTTCACCCGCAGTTTGCGCTCGAGGGCGGCGCCATGCAATCTGGACCGCGTTTATCGACCAGGCGCTGGAATGTGCCAGTATCAGAGGGGTTTGTGGGTCGGGAGAGCTGACCCTACCCCCAGCGCCGGTGTTAGCGGTCCCCAGGGCCTGTGCTGAAGATCCAGCATCAGTTCACTGAAAGGTTAACCCACGTCTGGACAGACCTTTGGCCTGAATTGCTTATTTTGGGTTGTGGGACTTTTCAGCTGGCAGCTCGGCCAATGAGAGAAGAGGAGAACAGAGGAACTCGTTGTCATGTCTCTCACATTGTTAACTTTTGTTCCCTGTGGCCTAGGAATACACTGGGAACTCAATTACGAAAAAGCCCTACAGTGAAAAGCAAATTGTGTTGCAGCCAGCTATTCCGTCATTCCTGCTAGAGTGTGTGAGAGCTGTCAATTCAGTCTCTCCCAGTCAGACACTCCCACACCCCTCCCGCCCCAATGAATCATTGTGAGCCGTTTTCATGGAATTTCTTAATTGTGGTGTCCTTACACCCCTTCTTGTCACAACATTAGACGTAGTCACAGGTTACAGTTGATTCCTCCATCCATGTGTGTGCATCACGTGATAGCAATTACAAAAATTGGGCTGGAATCTCTGTAGTCGGCGTGTTCGGGGTTAAAAAGATAGAAGCCTACGATTTGTGCATCGGTTGCTGAACATGGCTGCCATTTTGTTTTACATGTTTCTCAAGTTCACCACAAACTGAGTCTGCTCCGGTCGCGGACGCTGTCAAACTTACCGCTATTTCACCGCTATTTCACGCCAAAGTCTGAAGCTCGGAGGCTTGGAAGGCCGCACCCGGAAACGATGCCGTCTCTCTCTCTCTACACGCAAGCAGCTGCACTGTGATGTCATCACAGCAAAATAAGCCATAATGTGCTGATGGGGAGAGGGGCGTGTCCAGAAGTGGGCGGAGAATAGGCGGAGCTACACATGCATGCTCTCTACCTGGAATATACAATTAAAAAAAATAAAATACTGATACAGATCAAATGACCAATGGCAACAACAAGCCTTTTTAATGCAGGTCACCTTGATCGGCACTCGGGCCGTGTCCAAATCAACGCACTTGCCTACTACTGAGTATGCCAGTTGAGTAGTTTTTTTTATTTTTTTATTTTTATTTTAAGTGTTAAGTACGCGACAACTCTGAAAATGGAGTGTTCTTAATATCGCCGGATGATATACTTATTTCCGGGTTTTTCGCTGATAATAGTATGGAGGAGCTGATAATAGTATGGAGGATGTTTTTTTACATACTGCATGTCACTAAACAGTATGCAGTATACGGTATGCTAGTACAGAGTAAACAGTATGCAGTATACGGTATGCTAGTAGAGTAAACAGTATGCAATATACGGTATGCTAGTACAGAGTAAACAGGACGCAGTCGATAGTGCTCAGATTCTAACATTCAGGGGAGACACTGTGGAGAGGCAGTGTAGTATGATGGTTATGGAACAGGGCTGTGGCTGTGATCGCCATTGTACCCTCGAGCTAAGGAACCTCACCTCAATTGCTTTAGTAAAATGTCCCGCTGTAAAAATGGATTGTATGTATATTTTAAAAATGTCAGCGGTAAAAAGTTGCTCCGGATAAGACTGTGTGCTAAACGCCGTGATATAATCAGCGCGTTGGTACTTGTATCAGCGCTTGTCCGTCCTGGCAGTTTCTTTATGAGAGAGGGAAACAACAAAAGGAGGAGGATGGCTGACTCAATCTCACGGTCTGTAGATTAAATGAGGTTATGCTTCTACATTAATCCCATAGATACAGTCCAAAAAGCCTTGTGGTTGTGTGCTCCTCAGAGCGGATGTGGTTGGTGGATGGCGGGTGAGGGACAGGGGGCAGGTGTCTAGATGTATACAAGCCCTACCGCCACCCTGCATCCGCCAAGTCTGCTCAGTTAGGATGGAGAATGTGATCCCTCCTCGGGGATCATAAATAGCACCTCACTTATCCACCACCGTAAAAACACACCCATTAGACGTCACTGTGACAACGGTGTGTGTTCTTAATGAGGGAAGATCTCCGAGCTGGGGTGGTGGGTGGTGGGAATTGGGGGAATGGGATGAAGGTCTCTCAGAGTCCGCAGATCCTGTCCTTATGCAACACAAATATATTTTCGCCATATAATGAGATGTATACTGGCACCTTGATTTGTCCTTTTTTGTGACAGTGGAAAGCTGAAAACTGTTCTTATAAAATATTAAATTTTCTCAGCATTTTCAGCTAAAAAAAAAAAATGATAGTGTGAAATCAGAGACAGTTACTTTAAATGTGCAATCTGTTATAATTGAATAGCTGTATTGAGAAATGTTTGTAATAATATAGAAATATATTGCAACATATAGCATTTACTACAACTTTGCAACTTTGTTCTCACTGGAATACATCTGAATATAACCAATAGAATGTATTCATTAAAAAAATAAATCACCGTCGAAAATATATATGGACTGCTTATATATAATCAATGTATTTTTCAATCTTATTTTTTTAAAGTTATTTTTCAGTATAGGCGTCCTTTATGAGGTCCCTGTGCTTCTCTATGGTGTCCTTTATAAGGTCCCTGTGCTTCTCTATGGTGTCCCTCTATGGTGCCCTTTATAAGGTCTCTGTTCTTCTCTATAGTGTCCTTTATGAGGTCCATGTGCTTCTCTATGGTGTCCTTTATAAGGTCCCTGTGCTTTTCTATAGTGTCCTTTATGAGGTCCCTGGGCTTCTCTATGATTTCCTTTATAAGGTCCCTGTTCTTCTCTATGGTGTCCTTTATAAGGTCCCTGGGCTTCTCTATGGTGTCCTTTATAAGGTCCCTGCGCTTCTCTATGGTGTCCTTTATAAGGTCCCTGGGCTTCTCTATGGTGTCCTTTATAAGGTCCCTGGGCTTCTCTATGGTGTCCTTTATAAGGTCCCTGCGCTTCTCTATGGTGTCCTTTATGAGGTCTCTGTCCTTCTCTATGGTGTCCTTTATAAGGTCCCTGTCCTTCTCTATGGTGTCCTTTATGAGGTCTCTGTCCTTCTCTATGGTGTCCTTTATAAGGTCTCTGTCCTTCTCTATGGTGTCCTTTATAAGGTCCCTGGGCTTCTCTATGGTGTCCTTTATGAGGTCCCTGTGCTTCTCTATGGTGTCCTTTATGAGGTCCCTGTGCTTCTCTATGGTGTCCTTTATGAGGTCCCTGTGCTTCTCTATGGTGTCCTTTATGAGGTCACTGTGCTCCTCTATGGTGTCCTTTATGAGGTCCCTGGGCTTCTCTATGGTTACAGTTCTCCTACTCCAAGGTGACAGTTTTGTCTTGTGTTTTAAAATATTTAAACCAATAAATGGAGTCACATTTCCAACGCGGTCAATGATTTCTTCCTCTCAGCGACACAATCCTCTGGTTTGGTTTCGGTTATGCATACTGGCCATTTTCTACCCTCCAAGGCACAGCAGTGAATATATTTAGTGGGTCTGCCCTTAGACAACACGCCCTAATTTCTGGAGTGACTCAATTCTGATCTGGAAACGCATGCAATTCTGCAGCCACCAATATTGTGACATCGGCCGTTTCAGCTCGATTTACCTTTCCCCAGTTGCTGTGCTAAAATGTCACAGTGTAGTGAGCACGGCCATTTTGTCATTTCGCTGTCTTGGATACTTCAACTGCATAAAAAAAGTTCTCAGTGTTAGTTCAACACTAGCAATGTGTTAAAAGGTACTCCATCAGTGTAAAATATACTATATCAGAGTTGATTTTACACTGAGCCTGTGTTGTGTGGCTATGGCTGAGGGTGATAGTCCCATTTGCATTGTCCTGTGAAGCTTTATTCCACTTGACACTATTTATTCTATATGCACACATACACAGTACACACTGCCTAAATGAAAAAAATTATCCATGTTGACATATGAACAAATAATATAGGGAACATCTCTGAACATATGGCTTTAATCTATTACAAAAGCATTCTATCAGTCACCGCCACTGCTCTTCAGATCGTTGTATCACTTAATGGAAAATGACAGACGTTTTGAAATACAGGCTGCAATATTCACACTAAATCACGTTCATGAACATTACCCTGATGGACATATTTGTAATATGTGACACATTTTGACATAAAAAAAAGAATGTGATCTTATAGATATCATATTTGAAGATGTCAAAATAAAACTATTATTGCTTTTTGGAAAGTGGAAGCAGGATGTGAGAGGCTTTCTGCTGCTGTCACATCTAATGCATTCAAACGAAGCTTGAAGCCAGAATCCTTTCTTTGCTTGTGCATGTTGTTCTGATTGTGGCAATGTTGTGTTGTCTGTAATGAATGTAAATTGCTCACAGAACAAACTGCAATGGCCTAAATAAAAGGATATGGGCAGGATGTTAAAACTTCTGTTAAAACTCTTCCCAGGAAGTGGTTGTTTTTAAAAAACGTAGCATGTTAAGTGGGATGAATGCAGAAATGCATGGAGAAACATGAGGTGGTTACAGACCAGTTACTGTAATGTCAGTCCAAGCAGCCAGTGAAGATGGGAGTTTTTGTTAGACGAATCTTGCCAATCTGTGCCCTTCACAGTACTCAGAAATAGCGTACTTAAGAGTATTAAGAGATCCTTGTAAACCTGGCAGGACATTGCATTTGCTGATGCCGTTATGGTACCATTAAAAAATTGACCCATGTTCCTGTCCAATTTGGAACACCCATTCACAACTACATCCCTAGTTATGCGACTGCAACGTCCTCTGAAGATCATGGTGGGCTAAGACTCGAACACTCATCATCCAGTTTGGGTGAAGATTTGAATCTATTCTACCTATGATCCAAAGTCAAATATTTACTGTGGTTCCTGGTTTCAATTATATATAGACAATTTGATTTTTAAAAAACGATTCAGTTTTACATGTTGAAAAACCCTCCGTGTAAATGGCACTCGCTCGTCCCGACTGCGGAGCTTTTCCACCCTAGCTCCCCAGTGGTGGAACGAACTTCCCATTCCCCTACGTTCCATGCTAACCCTGCCTACTTTCCGTCGTGGCCTGAAAACGCACCTTTTCAGACTCCACCTGGACTAATACTTATCTAGGACCTCATGGTATGTGTTCTTGTTGAACTGTGTATTCAAGTGTATAATATTTAGAATAGAATTGTATTAGAGCTGATTTACCCAGTTCACTGTGAACTGCATTGTGTTCATTACTAGGGATAGCTGCTACTGTAAGGGAAGAATGTGCTTTCTTATCTGTTCTGTAGTTACTTCGATGACCTTCTGTATGCACTTACTGTACGTCGCTTTGGATAAAAGCGTCTGCTAAATGAATGTAATGTCATGTAAAAGACAAAATATTGAATTAGAATACACTACTTTGCATAGTGCATGAAGACTTAAAGATAATAATCAGTCACTGGGTGGATGTACGATCCACAGGGCTGAAACAGAGCACAAAGTGACTCTGGGACTGCTAATCCTTCGTCTAAAGCGCATGTCACAAAGCACACGCCCATACCATTGTTGGAATCAGGGTACGTGACTAACACAGTAAAAGTACCCTCTACATCTGAACTGGTTTGCCCAGTTTCCCGCTTAATTTCATCAGAAAAAGAAGGTGTGCGCACTCATTTCCAATACGACAGCAATGCTTAAAGCTCCTACTTTGTTTCTAGATTCCTCCACTGCTCTATACTCCTCCTCTTCAAGGTGATGCCATTTGCAGCTGGTCTTGCACATGGTTAATGAGTCAGAACTAGTCCCCCACGGGCCTCATTCTTATAGCTGAATGACCAAAGGGTGGGCTTCTGACCCATCCGTGAATTAACTGCCCTCATGGACAATCATCAACTACAGCGGTAGTGTTTTAGTGTTTTCATTGTATTTACGAAATTACCACACATGCATTATTTAAAATTATTTTCTTTTGTTTTAAATTATTATATATGTATTATATATTATATATCACTTGTTATCTTGGGTAAGTGCTACTCAGTGATGTGACTGTAAAAACATGGGTGTGTGTGTGTGTGTGTGTGGGGAGTGTGTCTAAAGGTTCTTTTTTTACGTACCCATGCTATTTTTGCAGGTTGCCTTGCCGTTGACGTTGATTTTGGTTTGCGCAAAACGGTGGCAAAACGTTCCAGAAACAATTTGTCACTCAGGCCATTTCAGCTGATAATCTAAATATTTTATAAGTCAGAAAATGTGCTCATTGTCAGTTTGGAACTGCACCAAAAGGTCAGGTTTATTTACAACGCCCTATTATCATCAGTGACTTGGCCTGGCTTTTTTCCACGATGTCAGTCTTTCCGTGTGCAATATGTGGGATTGTGTGTTGTCTGTGAACCCCCCAGTATTGGTTATTGTATTCTGTGATTGTGGGTTGCCAGGATGTACACACTCCCCGAAGACCGTGCTTATATTGTTCATAAAGCACAACAAGGGTCACTTGCCTCCAGCGATGTCTGTTATTCGGCTTCGGTCGTGCGAAAAGCGAAAATGCCCCGGGCGACAGAGGCAGCCGCCGTCCTCTCTCCTCCTCGCACGCTCGTGCAGGCAGCGAGATTCAAAATTCACAACGGCCCTCTGCCGTTTCCACAGCTCCGCTTTTAACGCCCACGTCACCGTTAAAGGAACGCTGCCAGATTCGGGGGGAGAAGGTGCTATAATCTCATTGCAAATAGAAAAGGCGTCTCGTCAGCCTTCTTTCACATGCCTGAAAGTAGCCTAATTGAAGCCGCTTGCGTTATCCCGAGCTCTGAAATAATGTCAGCGCCATAATTCAAATCCCAGAGGTGAATGGCGTGAGATCGCCAACGTGAATTGAAGGACGTTTAAAACTAAATCAATCGAACCAACTTGGTGGACATGCATTTGGAAGAGCTGTATTTCTCAAGTAGCCTAAACTCCAATCTCTCTCACGATTATAAACGGCAACCTCGGCCCGCCCCGATCACAAATAGGCTACAACGGCATTTGAGCTTAAATCATACCCTTTCTGGAAATTTCTCTGAAGCATGATTTGTCAGGCAAAGACCAGCAAATCTATGCCCTCTGTGACCAGCACCATAATAACTAAACTGCAGTGGCCCTCAATGACTCACAAGTGGCCAGTAATCTTGCATACAGCTCACCTCTCAATTTGTCAGAACTGTACCGATACTTATTTCTAACTGGTCGTAAATTATTCAGACCTCGGGGAGAGGCGCCCCGAGATAGCCGGGCTGTTTCCGAAGGACCTGCAGAATTAGCCCGACGCACTCTGTCAGCGTGGCTTCCGAATGGAAATTAAACGTCAAGGTTGCAGTTATCTGCAGGTCCGTATATTTCAGCCGCCATCTCTGCCCGAGGTCACAGGGCACAAAAGACGGCCAACGCTCCCCCCGCCGTGTAAATTACGGTGCGCACCATTAAGCCGCGGAGACACGGGCGCATTTCTCCTCCGGAGAAAATGAGCTGATAAATGGCCATCATGGTTAGCGACCGGGCAAAAAGGAACTACGATCTAAATCATCCCTCTGCTGAGTACCGGGATCAGAGAGATCTAAGGTGAAAAATTATGATTTTTATTTTTTGCCCCAATGCGTTTACATTTTTCTCCTATGGGTCCAGACTCCATAATGCGTTCTGCTGCCCAGTCATGCATGGAGATCACTATAGATCCAGTGTACAATCAGAATGTGGACCAGCGCAAGCCTCCATCAGTAGAAAATGCCTGCAGGGCTTTGCTGAACGCCAACTTATGTGAGAACGATCCTTCAGGGACGCCCTACATGCTAATCAACCATATGGGGGCCTGCCAATATGATAAGAGCATGCTCAGGCATGCCCGGCTAATACAAAGCATTCAATTTAACTAGAGAGCATCTTTATTACACTGTAACACATCAAATAGCATGTATAACAGGCTATATACACACACACACACACACACACACACACACACACACGCATTTATTAATCAACATTTTGTCAATCTCAGTGACGGCAAGCCTCATGATTTTGCTTAAGGAAGCAGACAAAATTAACCCTTGCCATGAACAATACAAATAAACATTTAAATAATATTACAATAACAACATGGTAATAAATGTGAAGGATGACAGCTGTCCACATGATCACTGTTTAAAAACATAGAACTGGAATGGGTGTGAGAGTGTTTCTATCCCCATTCTAAGCCTTCCCGTAGGGGGGCTGGACTTATTGTTGAGATATCGAGGGCGTGAATGAGGTAATCACATGTCCTGAGCTCATAAGACTGTCATGCATTATTTAAGCTCTGTGAGTAGGACACTAACTCACCCTGATATATGTATATGGGCTGTGTCCATCCCCTAGAAGTGTCGGATGACAAGGTGGTTGCATGTAAACAATAGCTTCGGAAGTGAACCTCATAAATTCCAACACGCAGCCTAGTGCTTCGCCTGAAACTGGGCAGCGGCGGTGCTGGGGGAGACCATCTGGTATAATTCAAGACAATGGGTGCATCCCAATACTCGAAAAATGCACCCTCCCTTCCTTCACTACCACTCCTCTACTGTGTTTTAATATAATGTTGCTGATTACATGTTAATTACGTATTAATGGTTACATATTAATTAATGTCTCGACGCAAATGTCTAGTATTAAAATACTATTTTGGCAATGTTTTAAGATGGCTGACCTTATTAAACTGGGTGTGAGACAGTTTACATGGCCCATTGTGTCCATCAGACAGGGCCTTCTTGTTATTTAAACAGTAAATTATTAGATGATGTACAAAAAAGGTGAAAGATTATCGTGCGAGGAGAAGTTATAATCACGTGCCGTTTCCTTTCTAAAACACAGTCATCATGATTTAAAAACAACAACCTTCAAGTTCCTTTTTTTTTTTTGTTGCAGTGAAACATTCTTTGAAAAATATCCATCTCACACACAATCAAGGATCCCATAAAAAAAAAACAACTAAATATCAAAGTGTGCTATGCATTTCCAGGAAGAGTTTACCTTTAAAAACCTTTTATATATGATTATGTGACGTTAGTTTCTCCTTTCTCCGTCTCACGTTCCGCACACCAAAGGGGGTCTCTGCATTGGCAATACAAATACAGCAGAGACAGGCGGTCATGCCCTCCAAAATGAAGAGCCTTCAAGAGGCAAACCATTAAAACCCTTACACTCTCAGAAAAAAGGGTTCCAAAAGGTTCCACTGTGTCTCCATAGAGGAACCCCATCTAGTTCAAGGGTTCTTTGTCAGGCAAAGTGGTTAAATCTGAAAGCTTTCATACTTTCACACCTACCATATAGGGTTCTGTAAAAAAACTAAAAAAGGTTCCACTATGCAGATAAGCCAAGAAACCCGGTTTTTCTTTTCCCTGAGAGAGTAGGTGTCAGAATCCAGATAGACAATATATGGGCCGGTTGCCATTACGTAGTGGTAAACCAGCTGGCTGGTTTCGCTCCAGTGCAGAGTCATGGCTTGTGCAACAGCGGTGAGTGACAGCGGGAGAAACAGGTACAGACGGATAGAGCCACGGGCTCCAATCCAGCACACGCCCATGTAGATCAAAATACACTTGTGCTCACCTGACACTGACCTTGTGACACCCTGTACAGACAAAGACAAATAAAGAAAGGAAAAAAGCCTTCTTTATCTGGTGATGTATGCTGAGGTTGGCATTGTACTTGCAGAACAGCATTGTCAGGAAATGAGTCACTTGTCTTTCGCAAAGCGGTTGTGTTTGAGGCGACAATAAGACCACAATGAGTTGTATTTGCAGATGATGTTGACAGACAGGCTTAAAAAATTTAAATTCCACCACCAACGAGGATTAACTTATAGGCAGGCAAATGTTTCGGATGCATTCAGCTTCGTCTGTTCGTCGATTATGTGAATGAATGGAAAGAACACGCGTGCACTGAAGTGAAAGATATTTCAAAAGTATTCTTGAGTATGAATTTGAAATACTCATAATTATGCCCAGTTCTAGGGACATCAGAAATATTTTGGTGAGGACAAAACGGCTGCTGAAACAAGCTAAATGTGGTACTGTTAGTTCAACCTGTTAATGAGTTTAAAAATAGGGCAGCTGTAGTTTCGTTTTAGGAGTCATTTCTGATATCTGAATCATGTGGCTTTGCCCTCCCTTCTCCCAAAGATCAGACCGACTAAGGGTGATTAGAAAAAAGTGCTTACTCATTCAATAGGTTGGGAAAGTTCCGTTTTTATCTTTTGAGTCGACTGTGCACACAAGGTTCCGTGATGCGTAATGACACAAGTCTATTAAAGATAAATTCTAACACAATTCTCAAGGGACTTAAGATTGCACTGTAAAATCCCAGTGTCCACAAACCGATACAAAACTATTACTGTTCTCGTTGTGTCAAAATATCACAGTGCTGTTCCAACGATTCACCGCCATCCACACAAGCGCACAAAGAGCATATTCTTCACCGTTGTTTCATAGGAGGTTAGAATTCTTCCCTCATCATCACAGATCCCTTGCCACAAATAATGTTTTTTTTAAAGAACATCGACAAAGGAGGCGCTGCATTCTGGGAGCGTGTATGGTAAGAAACCCCAGGAGACTGTGTATCCTAGCCCTCATAGGTGTGGCAGCTTTGTAAAATGCAAACTCAGCAGTTACGCAAGGAGAACCTTTCCAAGCCACCCACACAATGCCATCTAGAGGAGTCGAGATTCAAGCGAAGAGTCTGGCAACCGGAGCAACTTGCATCCCTGGGTCAGTTGAACAAGCAGTCCTGCGCTAAAACATTGGTCATTCGTTCTCTGTACTCCAATTCTTTCTAGATCAGTACTCCCAAATATCTTTAATTCCATTTAGCCTATTTATTTATTAATCACTATGAGAAAAAAATATAGAAAATACCAGTGTGCAATGTGAACTACAAAAAGGTAACATTTTAAAATCATATTTCCGTGTCTGTTTACATGTGACTTTTCATTTGTTTGTTTATTTACTACATATGTTAGTAAGGTATACACTTATATTCTCTTTATTTAATGGCGTTTTTTTGTGTAGTTTAGATATGAACAGTTCACTGGTTCACAGTCATTATTAGAAACTTGCAGTCTTCCTTATGGTGCAGTGTGTGCCAATGGACAGATGGAGACCAGAGAGGTCCTTTACTCCATCTGTTGTGCTCGGTACCATAGAACTTGGGTCCAGGACCTGGCGCACTAGCTCAAATTAAGTATTTTGGATAAATAGTGTACCTTGTTCAGTTCCCAAAAAGATCATATTTATTTTTTGTGTGCATTTGTTGCATCACACGAAACATGTGATTCTTTTTCAGGTTCAATAATAGGTCTCCGCAAGTAAACAACATCGCTGCCATGGAGCAGATACTCTTATTGACAGTTCTTACACAGCGTCCATTTATACAACTGCATACGGCAGAGCAGCGCCAGAATTACACGACGGCAGTTGTGGGGAAGGAGGACTCGACGGCAGTGGCCGTACGTGAGATTCAAACCTGCAGCCTTTGAGTCAGGAGCCCACATCCTTAACCGTTACCCCACACCGCGACCCCAAAGGTACATAATGTCGACTCATCTAGAGGCGCATTCTCGGAAAGAACGAGCCGCTTTGTTTCGCCTTTGAGTTGAGAACCGTTCCTGTAATACATACCCGTTAACATTTAGCACCTTGTACTTTGTGTGGTTGTGGGATGTGAAGTGGTGCTTAACTGATTTGATAGCACATCGCTATTCACCGCGACCTTCCTTCAAGGTCACTTATTCAGGTGCATTCTGACTGTTCTTTTCTTTTTTTTGTCCTCAAGCATTTATTTTCAGTGTAAATGTGCAAATACAGTATATATATATATGTATATACAGTGCCCTCCACAATTATTGGCACCCCTGGTAAAGAAGAGTAAAAAGGGTTATAAAAAAATCACCGTTTGGTGAATTAGCTTAATCTCAAACTGCAACAATGAGAAAAATCCAACCTTTAATTGAAGTAAATTTATTCTGAGAAAAATCCCTCAAGAAATAATTATTTTTAACAAAACCACATGTGCCACAATTATTGGCACCCCTAGAAATTATTATGAACAAAATGTAACTGAAGCATTTTTTCCATTTATATTTTACTTTTTAAAGTTGATCAGAGTGTTTAGGAACTTTCAAGCAGTAATCCATGACTTCCTGTTTCACTGGGGTATGAATATGAGGTGACACAGAGGCCATATTCCCTTATTCATACATCAACATGGGAAAGATAAGAGAACACACAAATAAAATGAGGGGAAAGTGTTGAGCTTCATAAGTCAGGAAATGACTATGAAAATGCCAATATCTACCATTAGGGCAATACTTAAAAAGTTAAAAGCAACTGGAACTGTTACAAACTTGCCTGGAAGAGGACCCAAGTTTATTTTGCCCCCACGCACAGTGAGGATGATGGTAAGAGAGGCAAAAAAATCCCCAAGGATCACTGTTGGAGAATTACAGAGGAAAGTAGCATCTTGTCTCCAAAACTACCACAAGACATCACCTCCTTGCCAACAAATAATTTTATTATATTAAATATTATATTATATTATTGTATTCTATTATTATAATATTATATATTATTATATTATATTAAAAGGCCTTTCCTGTCATTTCACCACAAACGTAAGCACCTGGAGTTTGCTAAACGCTACTGGAACTTTGACTGAAACCATGTTCTATGGTCAGATTAAACAAAAATTTAGCTTTTCGGCAACCAACACCGAAGGTGGGTTTGGCGTAAAAAGAAGGATGGCTATACTGAAAATAACCTGATCCGCACTGTTAAGTATGGTGAAGGTTCCATGATGTTGTGGGGCTGTTCTTCCTCCAAAGGCCCTGGGAAACTTGTTAGGGTACATGACATCATGAACTCTGTGAAATACCAGAACATTTTTAATCAGAATCTGGCTGCCTGGAAAGTAAAACTGTGCAAATCAACACAAAAATGGTTAACTGAACACAAAATCAAGCTTCTGCCATGGCCATCTCAGTCCCCTGACCTAAACCCCATTGAAACCTGTGGGCTGAGCTGAAGAGGAGAGTGCACAAGAGAGGACCGAGGACTCTGGATGATCTGGCGAGATTCTGTAAAGAGGAATGGTCTCAGATTCCTTGCTCTGTATTCTCCAACCTTATTAGATGTTACGGAAAAAGACTCAGTGCTGTTTGATTGGCAAAGGGAGGTTGTACAAAGTATAAATGCAGGGGTGCCAATAATTGTGGCACACAGTTTTATTTAAAATTTCTTGAGGGATTTTTTTCTCAGAATCAATTTACTTCAATTCAAGGTTGGATTGTTCTAATTTTTTCAGTGTGAGATTAAGCTAATTCACCAAACTCATCTTTACCAGGGGTGCCAATTATTGTGGAGGGAACTGTATACACTTAGTGCTTCTGAGCATTCGAATAATGTATAGACTCATTCAGTTAATAAACAATCTATTAATTTCAGTTTTATTTGTAAAGCAGCTTTCCGTCAATGGCGCTCAAAGGGGCTACCCTGTGGAAACGCATCAGGCAGTCGATGGTAAACAAAAGCAGTCACTACATGGCGGCAGTGTAGTATAACGGGCAGGGAACTTGGCCTGTAACCTAAAGGCTGAACAGTGGAACACTGCCGTTGTACCATTGAGCAAGGTACTTTACCTGAATTGTTTCAGTATATATCAAGCTGTGAACATTGATGCGGTTTAAAAATAAATTTAAAAAAAGCTAAAGTCATGCAAGCCACGCTCGAAACATCTGCTAAATGGCAGTAATGTAATCAGGTAAAAACACGGCAGGTAAACAACTAATCGGAAAATGAGAAGCTGCAAATAATAAGATGACAACAAAATAAAATGACAATGTAAAAACAAATTGGGGGGGTATAGGCATTCCACAGTCTAAGAAACAGTCTAAGAAAGAGATCATCCACCAACCACATCAATACTTTATCCTGGACCTTACAAAAAAAGGGTGGTGTGTGCCGACATACTTAAATTAGGTCATTCTATGGGGGAGTTGCCATGCGTTTGTCTTGAAGCAGCTTTGGCACGATATTTTTTCGAATATTGCTACAATTCCACCAATGACCTCGCCCACTTTGCAGCCGTGGGAGTATGGGCAAACTCCTCCCTTCTCAGTCGCCATGGCAACACCGCGGGAGAAACAGGTGGCGTCAGTATCTCCAGGACGACAAAGTTGTGTTCTGCTGCCATCGAATCTGCGTCGCATCTGAGAAGATCCGCTCATCTCTCCATCAACGGGATGGTTTATCCCCCCCCCCCCCCTCGGTTTCAATCAAGAGACTGTGAATAAAGTGGATCCACACAGATCCGACCAATCAGAAAACAACCTGGACTGTAAGTCACTGTCGCAGATGTGTGGTATAGGAAGAGAAACAGTTTCAACTTCCTGGGTTATTAAAACCTGACCGATTGTGACAAAGCTGGCCATTGGTAACTGGACTAATTAAATGAACATATTACTTTTTTTTGTAATTATTTCTTACGAAAGATCCATCAGGACTGTGAGGGTCCACGTAATAAATCTGCCTTTAATAATACAAAAAATGCACTGCGTTGCTTTGGCTGTTCTTCCTCATTATAGTTGTAAAAGATACATTATAAATTCTCCTTCCGTTGCTCATTTATGTCTGGACAGTGCTACTGGACTCTCATTCCATTTCTCTCAACCAATTTTGAAAGGAACAAAAACAGAATCTCCACTGGCCAAGTACAGCTAAAAAGGCATTTGTTTGTACAAAAGAACCTCTGAAGTGTGCTTCTCAGCCGTTTCCCCTTGTCACCGTGTACCCATTGTCTTGATAAATCCTCCGTGCAATAGAAATTGGCTGACTGAAAATTGTCCCCGCAAAACAATTTCTTTAGCTGAAGGGAGGCTGGAGTGTTATGAATCGGGACCGTGTGACGCAGGAAACCTTTGTTCTTCCCCCGGTCCGTTTTGTGGAAACATGAATGGCCAGATTTCAGTGTAACTGGGGAGAGCGCATAGATTCTGCACCCCCCCCGCCCACCCACTCCTCACACCCACACCACCTCCATGACAGTTTTATTCTCAACATCAATGAGCTTATGGCCAGACACTGCCCACAAGGAGCTGGTTGCCAGGGAGACGCAACACCTTAAAGGAGAATGATAAGTGCATGCACATGTCCACGTGACACGAAATAGAATGTGAAATATAAGATGTGTGCACATGCATTCACTGAAAAATTATTTTTTTAATATATTTTTTAGTGAAAGCACATATCTACAGCCATAAAAACCCTCTCTATGGCTTTAAAGGAGCTCTATGTTACAACCAACTGCCCTGGCTGTATACTTTCCCTCCCTTAGTGACAATGAAATTACAGAAACCGTCTTTGCCCTCATTGGTGGGAAGCACCTTGGTGATGTCCTCTGATTGGTTTACAGCATCAGCTGGCCATGCCCAATCAGGTTCACTGTATCCAAGAGAAAGAAGCATGTAGAGCTATTTAAATCCAACTAGAGAAACAAAAGATTGCTTATATGTATATTTCACATTTAAAAAAGAGGAGAGGGTTCTTACGTAAATGATCTCAGACAGAAAAACCTTGTCCAGTTTCACTGGGTGTGAAGCAGTCGACGGGCTACACAGTGAAGCTAAACCTACAACAAAATCTTCACTTAAGAATTTGTTAATGCATACCGTATCTTGGCTGTCCAGAGTCGTTTATAAATATTGATAAAACTGCCTGTATATCACGCACGTGCAGTATATGAGTCTCAACAATCTTCGTACATTGAGCAGCTGCAGTTAAAATCGGATGGACGGTTTGTAAAGCTGGACGTCCGATTTCTCCGGCGTCAGGGCACTTGAAATCAGTTTGCAATGCGGTTGTGCACATCCCACAACATGGAGTGAGTGAGCGGCCATTTTCTCTTATTTTTTTTAAAACAGTCATGCACTCATTCATCTGTTTGTAGTCGTCAATCTTGCTTTTGGCAAGTCATTTATTACCATTTAACTGAAGGCCTGAATACCTTTTTTTCAATTTTATTAATTTTTTTACACTTTTTAAAATATTTTGTGTGTTTTGTCCAGAAGTTAAATAAGTATATATACAATATACATACGTGTATATATTCATATTGGATTTGAGTACTCACGAGTACTCTATGCACTATTCTGTTTTTAGGAGCCTTCACATGATTTTTAAAATTGAATGTCAGACAAATGTTATTTGAGGGTTTTTATTCATGAATTAGTCATGATCCAAGTTGGAAAAAATGGCCGCTCACGGAGGATTGGACAATGACACTGGAGGTGACCTGAAGAGCAGCATAAGAGGAGTATGCCAGGATAATTACAGTCATTCAGACTCCAACAGTGCTCGAGTACATTTATTAATTCACTTATTTATATTAATAAATAGAACAGAGTTTTGCTTTGTCAAGTGCCACGTCTTCAGGGGGCTCACTGGGCATTTTTCAGTGCGGAGTACAGGAGGTTTTAAGGCCATGGTGGTACTGTTCACCGTTGAGATCGTTACTGCCATCTGAACGAAGGTCACTCGGCAAAACGAGAACGCCACAGTCAGTCTACTTTGTCATTTGCAAACAAAACGAGGGCGTATCCCTCAGCCGCTACAGACGTGCACTAACCAACATGTCATTTCATGGCCGAAAAGTACTGCAAGTAAACAGGAACAGGAAATACATTATTGTGTCTGCAAAGAAAATGAAGGCGATTCCTTATTTTCACTGCAATCATGAAGTGCTTTGTTGATGCGCGCTTGTTAATTGCCCACAACTAGAGTTCTTTATGATAATACTGTATAGGGATGCACCGATACCGATACCAGTATCGGTATCGGGGCCGATACCATGCTCATGTACTCGTACTCGTACTCGAAAAAATGTACCGATACTCCAAAACCGATACCAACGTCCAAACGTCCGCACGCTAATGCTATCACCTTAGCAACACCTAATCCTGACCTGCGTGCTCACTAGGGATGTTAACAGTTAATCGACTATCGATTAATTGCTAATAAGAATTTAATCGATAAGATTTCAAATGAAACAATTAACTGAATAATCTGCGATCTTGTTTCAACGGCAGTTTTTGTGTGAAACGTAATCATGGTTTAAGGTCTCCACGCGAGGGCGAAGTTAATGTAGCCTACCACCTGAAATGCGAACTTTTCCTATAAACCTCGTATGAACTTTTTGTATTTTTTCCTTGTAGTTATATAGTTTTATGGATTAGGTTTATGGTCGCTCCAGTGAGCGTTTTAAATATGGATTAGAAACTACGGAAATATATGACAATTTGTGTGTTCTCAAGTTCTGACCATTTCGTGGTAAGTAACCTATTGTAAAACATTGCGTTTTCAAATGGTAAAGTTGTCAAAAGGGTGACAAGGGCCATACTTTTTTTTTAAAGCAGATTCTTTTCTCCCAAATTGAATGTCGATGTTCAGTCATGTATGGGGGGAGCCCTTATACAAAGGGTTGAGCTAGGTGCACTGATGTAGCATAGTGCTATTAATCACCCAGTTCGTCAGTAGGCTACTTGATTAAAATAGCGGTTCAGATTAAAATAGCAACCATTCACGCAGTGCGTGATCTAGACTCAAATTACCTGACAACAAATAAAGAAAAGGGCTTTAGCTAGACTTCTTACTGAATTTCAAGTGTAAAGAAGAAACAAACGTATAGCCACATATTGGTTATATTTGTGTAGCCTATAAAACATGGTTATAGCATATTAGGCCTTCTTAAAATAGCCTACATTTATTGTGCTATTTCGATACAAAAGAAAACACGAATGTGCTTCATTTAATCAATATCATTATTACAGATTTGAAATGGTTTAATAACGGGCAGACTTTTATTAACTCTTAGTTTGATAGTTACAGAATAGGCCTACATGGAAAATGTACAATATAGCCTACAGTAGCCTATGCGATTTTGATTAGAAATGCTTGAACCGTTTTGCTTTCGGTAACGTTACGTTGGGTGGACGTCAGATGCCAGTAGGTAGGCTACAGGTTCCGATCATGATTGCAGGCTATATTTTTTAAATGTGAAACTGTACCAAAAAACAGTTGACCGGGCTATATTATTTTACTAATACCCCCGCCATTTGTTGCAAACTAATTGAGTAGCCCGTAGCCTATGCAGAGAGTAACTGATTCGGTTGACAATTATGTAGGCTACTGCGGTGCGGTAGTCAGCAGTTCATATAGGCTAGTCAATTCAGTAGGACTCTCTGAGGTTGATGGTTGAAAAGGACATTATGCCAATAAGCAGCATTAGACCTAGTCTTTAGATAGCACACAGGCTGTTCCATGTCAGTACAGTAGGTTAGCCTATAATGTATGTAGGCCTATTTCACAATTGTTTTTTTACAGTCAGCCCCCCCCCCCCCCTGTTAAGTTGACCATGTATATTAGTGGTAAGGGTTAGGGGTCACTTATACTTTGACGTTCCAGTATAAATAGAATGATGCACAAAAGACTGTAGTTTTATTTTGGTTATTATTTATGTTTATTTATTTATTTTTATTGGACCTCATTTGATTTAAATAATCAGTAAATTGATAGACTGTGCTCCATCAACAGGAGAAAATAAACACAGTATCTTCAAAATCAGCCGTCTCATTATTGTGGTATTATTATACAGTATTATTATAAAGTACTCATACTTAAAAAAACACACAAAAAATGGTATCGGTATCGGTATCGGCGAGTACTCAAAAGTGAGTACTCGTACTCGTACTCGGTCTGAAAAAAATGGTATCGGTGCATCCCTAATACTGTAGATTGTATTTTGTATGTATTGTAAAAAGGGCTTCAGACTTTCCAAGCTCAGGCACACGTGTGTATTTTTGCCACTCATGCAACATCCAACACATACAGTGAAATTAAAATGTTTTTGGAATATATGCATCAATTTATCTGTCTGCACTCTTGTTCACCTTGGTAAGTGTGAATGACAGCGGAGGGCATACGTGTAATGTAGTGGGACTGCGCTACAGCTTGATGGTTAGGGAAAAGGTTTGCAGGTTCGATTCGCAGGTGAGGCACTGCCATTGTACCCTCGTGAACGGCATTTAACCAGAAGTTTACAAACTGCAATCCCCAAGAGGAGCCATCACTGTTGTATCCTTGAGCAAGAGCTATTCTGCACCTGTAAATTTCCAACTGCATACAGGTGTGTAATACTGTCTTTATACTGCAGTCACCTGAAATAGAAAATCGATTGCACTGAAACATTCCACAACCAGATTTTTTTTTTTTTAAAACAACAAATAAAGAATTTGGCACAACTAAGTCGATAGCCCACGCTTAAAGCTCAGCTCCAGGGGGTTGTGTGCTTGTGCTACACGTGGCTACGGAATCCTGACCAGGTTTAGGAAGAGTAGGTCAAAATAGTGCTCAACCTGAACTGTGTAAAGTTAGTCAAATATGCAAAGCTTGTAAAAACAACTGAAAAGCAAACCGGAGTGCAGCGATGTTAAAAACACGATCAAAGGTTTAACAGGATAACAAAAGTATAATTAGATATTCATTTATTTGCCAAACATTGGCAATTGTGCATCACATTGTGCATGACCACTAACTGTGTAATGCTCTATAAGAAAATTATAATAATTGTTTTTAATTAACTAAATATGGAGGCAGCAAGAACATTTGTTTTTCGGGCAACCCCATTCTTAAAAATTATTTTGTGAATCTTGAAGCCACCAATTCAGGAGTACTGGTGTATCAAGTCTGCAACTGACATGAGACTTGCATGCTAAGGTTTCCAACTGGGGATGCAATCTTGGGGATTTTCCAGTGTGGACCGGATACAAGTGTGAACAGATTGCCAGCCATTCTGAATATGGGAGTCTGCTAAGCAAGCACATAATTCACTGTGAACGGTGTGTGTTTTAATGTACATTTAAGATTGTAGACTGGAACAAAAGGCCTCTGTACTTGTGATTTATAACTGCAGCCTATGTACCGCGCTCTGGGCTGAAGATGTCGGGCGTTATAAGCAAACCAAGACGGGAAAACACAAACAGTGCCACCTTGACAACACAGAGTGGAATCATGGGAAACGGTCTCCAGCACAACCGGGAAGGAACAAGGACTGTGCGGATACAACGAAACAAACTTTCCACAGAGAGTTTCCACCACCCATGACAATGTGTTCCGACTGCACAAAACAATGCCCTCCTTTGTCAGCCGTTCGTCTACAAATATAGAAAAATGTGCAAAATCACTGGAACTGAGACTTCAGACAGAGGGAGAATGTGACCAACAAATGTTCCTATCCCTACCTTTAGTCCTGCACTGCATTTATGTATCATATCCACGTGTCATCTCTAGATAAATTGACAAATAGATAAATATAAACTGCTAAAACTGTTGGACATTGACCTATATTCTGCTCCTCTCATTTTATGTTGCATGTTGTTATAAAGATTAAAGAGAAATTGTAAAATATGCCTCATTTGATTTATGGGGCAGGATAATCTATGCTGGAGAGATGCCAAACACAACCACGGGCACCACCTGACGATGGCTATGCGCCATCTTCAGCAACAACCCCTTTGTGCAAAAGCCATTTGAGCCCTAATTTTGCTCCTGAAATGAATACTGATTGCCCAATGAATCCATGAGAAACCTCTGATTATATCCAATTAATTTCATTGTAATGCTCCATTCATAGTGCTGGGTGACTAATCCCTGGCTTTTCCTTTTTTACAAGCTGTACAGGACATTTTGCTCTTAATTATGTGCAAAAGCATCAGCGGGTTTATGCAAGGGCAAGGCAGAAGAGCACATGATTCATGAAAGGCAGGCAATAATACTGATTTTTAATCCTTCCACTGTAATGGAGAAACCACAAACTGGATTTATACTCTAGAGCTTTATCAGCCATAGAATGGTGATGACAATGTAATTACAACTGGTGGAATGCCGTGACAATGTAAAAACGTTATTATGGAAATAAATACATATTCAGACACAGCAATAATTATTTGTATGAAATGTCTGATCCCACCTTTGAATGCGTTTTTGCAGCTATTGAGGAATGTCCAAAAAACCAACAGCTTAAAAAATTACACAATATTGTTTTTGTATGTCCAGGTGTGTGAACACCTATATCCGTAAATAACAATTTTATGGTTTTATTGATTAGAATGTACAGACTTGACTCACCATAACTCAACTGGTAACACAGACCGGTGAAATTGTCCCCCAAAACAGAGGATCCACTGTTCTCTTCCAGATTCCTGCACTGTTCAAGAAATTTAAGTTAAGAAGCAGCTAAAACAACAGTAAATAAAGACACAAAAAAAAAGATATTGCTGCCATATAAACCTACCACTGCATGTAAATAGTCAGATTAGCATTTATTTTTATTTAACCTTTATTTAACCAGGCAGGTCACTTAAGAACAAATTATTATTGATAATTACATACACTGACACCAATTCTCCCTGCTACAGAAGTCTGAAAAGTTATGATTGATAGCAATATTTATGTATCACACGTAAGGTACAGTTTTAAACCCTGCCATATGTTTATTCCTACAGAGATAAACACGCAGACTTCCTGACTACAACTTTGAAAGGCCACTCATACTTTGGTGTGGTATTTAGGGTTTCTATCTGCAGTGTGATCTGAATCATCTCAGTTTCAATGAAACCAGGCTTAGTCATGTTATTGCTACTGCCGTTTCATTCACTCTTGCGAGAGGTCATCAGTATTCACTGTTACTGTGCTTTTATTGGTTAGAAAAGCTTTCCAAAACCACTATTTAAAATGGCAAACATATTTTTAAAGTTTTAGGGGAAGTACGAAAGCAATATATTAAAGAAACCGCCTGTGCACTGTAATATTTGCTCGTTCGTATTTTGCAGACTTGGCTTTGTGTATGTTTTTTTTGTGTGTGTGCTGAGAAAGAAGCATATTAAAAGTCTGGGAAACATTTACTGCCATCTGAATGGATCGAATCAATATCGTCAACTGGATCTTTATAGGCCTATCACAAAAGCAATCTCATACATGTTAAATTATTGATATCTCACAAACAGCATAGCACATTCCTTCTGACGTAACTGTATGTCACGTGACAAAAGTGCTTCTTTCGGGTGGGAGGTGAGTCCCTGCTTGTCACTGCTAGCAAGCTAGCCAGCTATAGCTAGCGTTACCTCCCTTAGTAATAGTGAGTTGTAGCTAGCAAGCAAGCTTCTTTACTTAAGCGAATATATTTTTTAAATTGTCCATTTTCTTTAAGACCGGAGGTCACCCGCCTTCATATTACTTACCAGGCGAAGGTAAGTAACGTTAACTTACATTTTAGTAACGTTAACTGGCTCGCTGTTTTTTTTAAGTTGGCTAAATATGACACTCTGCGTTAGTTACCTTGGCGTCTTCCACGTTTAAGTTGCAACCAGCCATTTATCACATTGTTAAATTGCGTGTGAAGTATTATTTAAGATGATTAATCAAATTATCTAGCTAACCAAATTCCCTCGCGTGTACCGTTATCATACTGGTTTGTTGACATCGCCAGTGCAGTTGTGCGCTTGCAACCGGTGTGCTTGGTTACCATGGTGACGGAAAGTGTACGCGCAGACTCTCCGAGTATCAGCAGCACTAGGCTATTAGAATAGAGCCATGTTTCATTATAAAATCATTTAAATTAACCTTTATGTTTTGTTGTTTGCTGATCAAGTGAGAAGTAGCCTTCCATTTGCCGTATGGCGAGTTGTCTTTCAGTTAAGAGAAGATGCAACAGTAGCAAAATATCGACTACTGAAAACAAAAATACGTTTTTAGTTTATCCAAATAATTAACGCTACTCCTGTGTTTATCGACTTATATAAACTAACATTAACTTGCTTGCTAGCTTACTTTATGTTTTTGCTAACAAGCATACGTTTAGGATTATTAATAACATTATCCTATGAGATCCATGGCAGCTCTGAATTCTAACGTTAGTCTTGTTAATTGAGCGTTTTTTTATTACCAATGAGCCGTACGGTCGGCCTACATTTGGAATGTTCCAGCAGTTACTGTCAATACGTTAAAGCTCATAATAAATGTTTAATTCGGTTCCATGCCAAGACCATATTCTAAAATTAATCCAAACACAATTTCTGTCCTGTGTAAATTAGGTCAGCAATTTGCTATGAGATCTGGATTTAAAGCATGCAAATTAAATTAATAATAAAAAGTGAACAAGATGTAGCTACCCCATTCATGCGCTGAGCTTCGTTTCTCAGGTTGTCTATTATTCTCTACAGGTGAAGTGAACAGAGACCTGGGCCTGCGTTGGTTGTGAATCATGGAATACATTTAACGTCGACTGGCTCCATTAACCTCGGAAATCGTATGCCATGTCTTCTGTGGAGAAAAAATGCGACAAACGCGAGCCTTTCTACCTGAGCCCGTGTCCGAAGAGGAAGACGAGCGCCGAGATTATAAACGAAGCCCGGAGATCCCTTAGGACGGTCAACACCCGCAGGCCCTTTACGCCGAAGGATGACCAGAGGCACCTGTTCGGACAGACATCGTCCCGCTCCTCTGAGGGCAGACCCCCGTCCACTTTCAGGTCAGGGCATTTAACCAGTAGCAAGGCACAACTTGAACTTGGCAGCTAGAATAGGGAATGGAGCCGTGGTGTGCCGTGTGGCGGGTTTTTGTGGTTTCATTGGATTGTATCGCAACCACGAGCAATCAGAGAGACCTAAGGACAGGTGTGATTCTTACAAGATACTCCCTTGGTCTCGAGGAGGCGCTGGTGACCTGCGTGCGCATATCCCACTCCGCCAAGCGTAACCTGGGTACTACTTTCTGTAAAGAACAGCTGCCATTTTTGCTATGGTTATTCACAGTTCCTGGTAACCGAGACAGTGTAATGGTGTTGTTTCAATAAATGAGATTAACCTGGATAGTACATCTTCTAATATCGTTGAAATGGAATTGTATATTTATTGAGATAGTGTCTAAAAACCTCTTTTCAACCTCTTTCAATTTCTACATCATGAAAACACACTATCATTAGACAGAAGGTGAGAGTCATGAGTTGTAATGAATGCTCTTTTTAGATGTTTGTTTATTAGATTTTTTTTGTTTTAGCCCAACAAAAGATTGTAATTCTGTTTGGATCTTCTTTTTTTTTGCACTCAAGGGATGAAAACCTTGTAGTGTGCAAAACCATAGAAATCATGTGTGAGTTGCTTGATTTCACAAGTTTGTCCAGCAGTATTGAGCAGTATCTGATCAACTTATATTAGGATACATTGTGGACATAGTTTTATATTTTAAAGTGTGATTGTGCACATTGGTTTTGCATCATGCTATTAATAATGCACTCTTGCCATTTCAGCCTTTATGCTCGTAATTTTGAAGAACCAGACTCAAGGCCTAACTCAGGGAAATGGCTTTCCCCCCTGGAACACGTAAGTCAAAACGACGCTACACAAGGCCTAACTCAGGTAAAAGGCTTTCCCCCCTGGAACACGTAAGTCAAAACGACCCTACACAAGGCCTAACTCAGGAAAACGGCTTTCCCCCCTGGAACACGTAAGTCAAAACGACCCTACACAAGGCCTAACTCAGGAAAACGGCTTTCCCCCTGGAACACTTAAGTCAAAACGACGCTACACAAGGCCTAATGGCCCTGTCACACTATTGCGTATCGTACTAGCATATGCCAGCATATGAAAAATATCACTCATACGCTGATATACGCTGACATGAAGGTGTACCGTAGTTATTTTATGAATTTACATACGCAACTCATACGTTTCTCTCATACGCAATAGTGTGACAGGGCCATAACTCAGGGAAACGGCTTTCCCCCCTGGAACACGTAAGTCAAAACGCCGCTACACAAGGCCTAACTCAGGTAAAAGGCTTTCCCCCCTGGAACACGTAAGTCAAAACGCTGCTATTTTCACTTGTGCTGATTACCAATATGCACTCTGATTGGAGGGTATGTTATAAGGGCTAAATTGGAGTAATTTTAGATTTGTAACAACTGCCATTAAAGAACAACATTTCCAGCTGCCACAGACCTCCTCTAGGAAAGAGAGCACATGACCTCATTCGCACGTTGCGCTCTCGATAGTTGGACAAGTTGGCTGCTGGTTTTAATTTTTAGAGATTTTCTGTGTGCGAATGGGCACGTATTTCTTAGGTCGGCTGTATTACCAAGTTCATACTGGGATATTAAGGACACACATCACTGTAGCATGCACTTATATGGTTGTATATCCATATGGTGGTCATTGGAATAGCATTGATGGTTGTATATTCATATGGTGGTCATTGGAATAGCATTGATGGTTGTATATTCATATGGTGGTCATTGGAATAGCATTGATGGTTGTATATCCATATGGTGATCATTGTAATAGCATTGATGGTTGTATATTCATATGGTGGTCATTGGAATAGCATTGATGGTTGTATATTCATATGGTGGTCATTGGAATAGCATTGATGGTTGTATATTCATATGGTGATCATTGGAATAGCATTGATGGTTGTATATTCATATGGTGGTCATTGGAATAGCATTGATGGTTGTATATTCATATGGTGATCATTGTAATAGCATTGATGGTTGTATATCCATATGGTGATCATTGGAATAGCATTGATGGTTGTATATTCATATGGTGGTCATTGGAATAGCATTGATGGTTGTATATCTATATGGTGGTTATTGGAATAGCATTGATAGTTGTATATTCATATGGTGATCATTGGAATAGCATTGATGGTTGTATATTCATATGGTGGTCATTGGAATAGCATTGATGGTTGTATATTCATATGGTGGTCATTGGAATAGCATTGATGGTTGTATATTCATATGGTGGTCATTGGAATAGCATTGATGGTTGTATATCTATATGGTGGTCATTGGAATAGCATTGATGGTTGTATATTCATATGGTGGTCATTGGAATAGCATTGATGGTTGTATATCCATATGGTGGTCATTGGAATAGCATTGATGGTTGTATATTCATATGGTGGTCATTGGAATAGCATTGATGGTTGTATATCTATATGGTGGTTATTGGAATAGCATTGATAGTTGTATATCCATATGGTGATCATTGGAATAGCATTAGCGGTTGCATATCCATATAATTCTCATTGGGATAGCATTGATGGTTGCATATCCACACACTGCTCATTGGAATAGCATTGCAATATATCTAACCCACAGTAAAACATTTAGGGTACGTGAACAATCTTTCAGCCGTAGCTGATGCTTAAAAAAGTCAGCTCAAGGCACGAGTGCTCTAATTCAGCGCAGAAATTGGCACAAAACTCTCGTGGTGTACCCCTGTATCAAAGGAAAGGACATAGAGGGGCCCTGTAGAGAACCTGCTGAAGCTCAATGCAGTAAGGAAATGCCATTCAGGCTTCTTACTGTAACGGCCCCAGGCCACCTCAGGAAGTGGTTGCGTTTTGGTTCCATTCGTGGAAATCCTGCAGGCGACACTTCGTTTGGAGTGTTCACACTGTCATAAACAACACTTTTTTTTCTTCTAATAATTGGCTAAAACAATAAATGAACTGCAGTCATCAGCACCCATTACATCATCACTCTACCTGACCTCTGCCACGCCCAACATCTTATAGCGAGCTTCTCCCCCAATGTAGCTTTTAACATTAACATTGTTAAGACGCATTCCCAGCGTACATTTATGACCATAATAATAATGCATTGCATTTATATACCATCACTGTCTATTAATGCCCACCCGTACACCTGGTTACACCTTGTGCCCTGCAGTCACATTGCCAGCCTGGTTAAATTAAGACACGTCCCCTAATAAACATAGAAACTGTGGTGCTCATTTAAACACACAGCGCCAGTCTTGGGTTATTTTCAGCTCTGTTGGTCCAGTGGTGCAGATTCCATGGCACTGCATGGAGAGGTCAGATTCTGGCCTCACTGCTCTGCCTGCATGATGACCTGTTTTTTTATATTTGGAGCAGAAGCCCAAACTGCCCGCGCCCCCAGACGATGACCCGGACGGCCCGGCGGCTCTCCCGAGGCCTCCCGCCGATCCGCTGCAGCGCAGGAGGGCGAGCGCCACCCGGATACGCCCGCTCAAATCGGCCCCGCCGACAGGACTCCTGCCGGACAGACCGGCAGAGGAATGTAAGGCTACGGAGCGTCGCGCAGAGGCCCGCTGCTTCCACGCTATTTCTGATCTCTGGAGAAAACTCTGGAAGAATGTGCTTATGCTGCCAGATTATAGCATGTGTGCGCACTGTATATATCTACACAGCACATAACTCGTATCCAAATGTGTAAATATTTTTCAAAGCCAAAATAATGTAGATATACTTTGAAAAATACATTTAGAAATGATATAGCCGAAGCGATGACGTGCCCTTCTTTTTAGACACAAAGCGGCGCGCCTCAGACTCGTCCTCCGCAGAGGCTTGTTGGCCAGCGTCGAGCGGCGATGGGAACCGCTCCCTGAAGGAGAGGAATCCAGAGGAAGCCTGTTCCCATGGGGACTGTGAGTCCAGTCCGCCGGGCCCACCGGAGAGTAGGGCGCCCACCGGAGAGATAATACGCTCTATTCCGTGCCCTACGCTCTGCTCCGTGCCTAACTTCTCTACGCTCTGCTCCGTGCCTAACTTCTCTACGCTCTGCTCCGTGCCTAACTTCTCTACGCTCTGCTCCGTGCCTAACGTCTCTACGATCTGCTCCGTGCCTAACTTCTCTACGCTCTGCTCCGTGCCTAACTTCTCTACGCTCTGCTCCGTGCCTAACTTCTCTACGCTCTGCTCCGTGCCTAACTTCTCTACGCTCTGCTCCGTGCCCAACTTCTCTACGCTCTGCTCCGTGCCTAACTTCTCTACGCTCTGCTCCGTGCCTAACTTCTCTACGCTCTGCTCCGTGCCTAACTTCTCTACGCTCTGCTCCGTGCCTAACTTCTCTACGCTCTGCTCCGTGCCTAACTTCTCTACGCTCTGCTCCGTGCCTAACTTCTCTACGCTCTGCTCCGTGCCTAACTTCTCTACGCTCTGCTCCGTGCCTAACTTCTCTACGCTCAGCTCCGTGCCTAACTTCTCTACGCTCTGCTCCGTGCCTAACTTCTCTACGCTCTGCTCCGTGCCTAACTTCTCTACGCTCTGCTCCGTGCCTAACTTCTCTACGCTCTGCTCCGTGCCTAACTTCTCTACGCTCTGCTCCGTGCCTAACTTCTCTACGCTCTGCTCCGTGCCTAACTTCTCTACGCTCTGCTCCGTGCCTAACTTCTCTACGCTCTGCTCCGTGCCTAACTTCTCTACGCTCTGCTCCGTGCCTAACTTCTCTACGCTCTGCTCCGTGCCTAACTTCTCTACGCTCTGCTCCGTGCCTAACTTCTCTACGCTCTGCTCCGTGCCTAACTTCTCTACGCTCTGCTCCGTGCCTAACTTCTCTACGCTCTGCTCCGTGCCTAACTTCTCTACGCTCTGCTCCGTGCCTAACTTCTCTACGCTCTGCTCCGTGCCTAACTTCTCTACGCTCTGCTCCGTGCCTAACTTCTCTACGCTCTGCTCCGTGCCTAACTTCTCTACGCTCTGCTCCGTGCCTAACTTCTCTACGCTCTGCTCCGTGCCTAACTTCTCTACGCTCTGCTCCGTGCCTAACTTCTCTACGCTCTGCTCCGTGCCTAACTTCTCTACGCTCTGCTCCGTGCCTAACTTCTCTACGCTCTGCTCCGTGCCTAACTTCTCTACGCTCTGCTCCGTGCCTAACTTCTCTACGATCTGCTCCGTGCCTAACTTCTCTACGCTCTGCTCCGTGCCTAACTTCTCTACGCTCTGCTCCGTGCCTAACTTCTCTACGCTCTGCTCCGTGCCTAACTTCTCTACGCTCTGCTCCGTGCCTAACTTCTCTACGCTCTGCTCCGTGCCTAACTTCTCTACGCTCTGCTCCGTGCCTAACTTCTCTACGCTCTGCTCCGTGCCTAACTTCTCTACGCTCTGCTCCGTGCCTAACTTCTCTACGCTCTGCTCCGTGCCTAACTTCTCTACGCTCTGCTCCGTGCCTAACTTCTCTACGCTCTGCTCCGTGCCTAACTTCTCTACGCTCTGCTCCGTGCCTAACTTCTCTACGCTCTGCTCCGTGCCTAACTTCTCTACGCTCTGCTCCGTGCCTAACTTCTCTACGCTCTGCTCCGTGCCTAACTTCTCTACGCTCTGCTCCGTGCCTAACTTCTCTACGCTCTGCTCCGTGCCTAACTTCTCTACGCTCTGCTCCGTGCCTAACTTCTCTACGCTCTGCTCCGTGCCTAACTTCTCTACGCTCTGCTCCGTGCCTAACTTCTCTACGCTCTGCTCCGTGCCTAACTTCTCTACGCTCTGCTCCGTGCCTAACTTCTTAACGCTCTGCTACGTGCCTAACCTTTCTATGCGCTTTTCTAAGTCACTCTGGATTAGAGCAAAATGTGTAACTGTTAATAAATTCGGTTCAAATTGGGTTCCCTGCCCTTCGGAAGAGAATTGGTGGTGGGGAAGGTAGCCCTTCCAGAAGTAAACAGACAACAACCAAATTTTTCATTTCTTATCATCACAAAATATTTTCTGTTAGCTATCCTCAGAGCATGACTGGTCTACTGTCTAAAAAGTTGGCTTTAGATATTTTACATGTTACGGAACCACGCCACTGTCTGACTCTAATTCAGAATTTCACAGTCGAGTCCTGAAACAACGTCAAATTCCTTTGTTCAGCCACGCCCGCAGAATCTTTGACTGAGAGACCGACAGATCACCTCTCTTTCTGTTAGCAGGGTCTCCTCATGCTTGCAGATAGCTGATAAGTGTTTACTCACTGCTCAGGGCATTAATCATCTCGCTAACTCCGTGTCTCTTAATACGATACTGCAACTAGACATGGTCTTGGTGACCTTTCAGTGGCTCTCCTATTACCGAACTCGTCTTTGATTGCAGGGATTATGCGGTCAGACGTAGCACACACGAGCAGACCCCGGTCTTTATACGCTCCATTTGAAACACAATTACAGCGACTCTGTACGTAATGCATTTCCATATTTGTACCGAGATAAAGAAATAGGCCTTAGAAGTTAGCGGATGATAATTTGGCTCGGAGCTTTGGGTTATTGCTCCAAATGGGTCTCTATTAGATTTAGATGCCCATCTGTGCTTGTGCTCGCCAGGCCTTGGTTTTAACTGGTGTTCTGAGCTCGCCTGAAGACAAGGATGAGGTCATGTCTCTCTACGCTCCGCTAAAACAGAGAAGCGCCATCGAACTTGCGTCCAATCAGAGCCCGGGTTCCCAAAAGTTTCGACAGAACTCGCCATTTCCCAGGCATCTGTTGACGTCTGTGAAATGCAGATACCTCGTGTCGTCCCACGTTGAAGAAAAGTGACATTCAGAGAGTCTCGAAACATCGTTGTGTCCTTTTCTATCTCACTAGAGTAAATAACGTCAAATTTTAAATAGAATTACTTATCCTGGGGTAAGTCAATTTTATTAATATGTGGTCGTGTGTTGGCCTGAGCTGGCTTGAATTAGGGCGGTCCAGACTGCTGTCATATTTATTTGTGATAGGCTGACGTAATAGGGGGAGGAGACACTTCCTGAGGAATCTGGTTTCACTTCCCCCCTTTGATGCAGGGATAATTGCACAGGGATAAGAGAGACGTGAAGTCACTTTACCCTGCAGGGACCTTGGAAGTAATTATCCGCCAGTCACCGTCAACATTGTTCTATTTGTTGTTACCAAAGCGGCTCGTGATTGGTGGAGCTTCTCCCTGGTTTCTATTTGGAAGGTGGTAACCATAGAGCGTTCTACGGTGACGACACCAGCATACAATCCCTATTGTAGTGTCCTCAGCTTTGATGGTAATGATTGAAAGGGCATGTTAATTAAAGTAGTTTTCATCTTTAGTCCAATATCCAAATTTTTAGTTTTGAATGCATTTTGTTTATGTTAAGGCTGCGTGTTGAAGCCGGGCCTACAGTGTTTCTGTGTCATTGGCTGGCAGAATTGTGCAAAGGACAGTACAGTTTCAGCAGGTTACAGTGTAATTGTTTGTATTAGTAGTGCTGTCTCTTACTTAGAGACTGAATGCTTGATCTAGCTTATTTTAGCACGAGCATCCAATAGTTTTATTTATTCCATATTTTATGGTGTCATCATTAGAGGTGTTCCATAAAATGGAATGAAGCCTATGGTTCATCTATAGGATGGATTCTATTTCATACTCATGTCAAAATTGGAACTGATTGTGTTTGTTTGTGCGTGTGCGTGTGCGTGTGCGTGTGTGTGTGTGTGTGTGTGTGTGTGTGTGTGTGCGTGTGTGTGTGTGTGTGTGTGTGTGTGTGTGAAGTAAAGACAGAAAGATTTGATTGAATACAAATTGAAACAAGTGCATTAGTTCTTGATTCATAACCAAAGCCAGCCCCGTGGACCGACAATGTAGGCTATTGAGCTATAATTCAAACAACTACTATTTCACATTTAAAGTAACAAAAATTGTGTCCTGACTCAAACACCATCAGTCATACTTATACAGACTTTAAAAGGGCGACTCACAGCCTCCAAAACCCCTGACAATTACACTGTATATTTTAAAGATTTTAAATTGTAATCAAAAAAGTAAATAATTTAAAAGAAAATGTATTGCAATCCTGACCAAACCGTAAGTCCTACCTGACCGTAAGAATATGTACTTTTTTTTTTTATCCTGCAAGAGAAACAGACAGTCTTAACTAAAACAGAATCTAGGACACAAACTACAGCCCGACGGAGCTAAAACATACGTGTTGTTTTTTGTGGGGCAGCGATCTATGATCTGTGATAACGTGCCTGCCGTTTGCATAGTGGGGTGAATAAACCCATGTAATTCAAACATTACCACAGTGACACCTTGTGGCGAAAAGGTGCTGGTAATTATCTGTAAGGGGGGGAGAAATGAGCGCTGCTAATAACAGCTTCTCTTGAGTAATGTTCTTAATGATGCGACAGTATCGTTTCTCGTGCCATGTCCACATTTTTAACTGACACGTTTGTCCCACGTTACTTTCATAGGATTGTTTAAATGTGAAGTGAAAGTACGTCATACGTGCTTTTGTCTTTGGCTTTTTTGTTTGTTTTGGTTTAATGTCAATTTTTAAGTATAGATGCTTTGTTACAGTGAAGTAGGTTTCTAAATTTGAGGCAATGTTAAATGGCAGACATATTTCTGGTGTGACAGTCCACCCTCTGCAAACACTGTGTGTTGTTTTTATGTCCACCTCTTGTTTGTCTCACAGGTTATCCAGTAGAACATCACGCCCTAGCAGTGCTGGTACACCTGTTCAATCACATGCTCGAACACAAGGAGCAACAGGTCTGAACAAAAACCATTTACTTATTTCCTCTTAAGTCTGTGTGTGTGTGTGTGTGTGTGTGTGTGTGTGTGTACCCACCTAACACATGCAAACATTGGATTACTTTGTTTGAACAAGATGTGCATGTAGAACAGTATATTTCAGGGACATGATCATTTATTGCATAAAATTTGTTAATAATTTGGTTCAGGACAGTATCTCAAAATAAATTGCCTCCACCTTTTGTTTTTGTCTACGAAGCTGCATTCTGTTCAGAACTTTAAACCGCTAAACTGTTGCTAAGGGTTTTGCTCCTCCATTCTAAATGCAGCAGCCAATAGTTGCAGCCACAGTGAATGGTGACAACGGCTTCCTGTAACTGTTAGACAGATATGCAAATGTTTTGTAATGTGTCTAAGTGGAAAAAAAACAGGGAAGTGCAGATGCGAATGGTGACCTTTAAACCGATAGGAAACTTCCTCTATGGCGATTTATTTTAAGAAAATGAACTTGTGAACCATTGCTAATGTATCTGCAGCTATTTAAAAGGTTGGCACGTCAGAAAATGGAAGTAGTTCTTGGTAGAAGTAACGTGGTATATCTTTGAATATTATATTAAGGTACAAATGCATCAGAATGTAATCTGATTTTTTAAAACCGCTTTATGTTTCTCTTTATACATGAAATCCATGAATATCTGGGCTGGGGGATTCAATCAACATTTGACTTTAGCTTTCACTAACGATTAAATGCAGGCTTTCTTTCCCCCACAAGTGCAGTTTAGCAAATGCAGCAATCACTAGAACTAACTCTCCAAGTTTGGGAAGAAAAAATGTAATTCTTGCATTTACTTTTGAGTCAAAGTTGAGGACAGATTCTGGTTGAATACGGGACACAATGTCTTGGCCCGAAGGAATCATCTTAGACATCTCAAAAGGCTTAGAAGGCTGTGGCTCAGGAGGTAGAAAGGGTCGTCCGCTGATCGCAGGGTTGGCGGTTCGATCCCCAGCTCCTCCTGTCCACATGTCGAAGTGTCCTTGGGCAAGACACTGAACCCCAAATTGCTCCCAATGAGCCTTGCATGGCAGCTGCCGCCATTGGTGTGTGAATGTGTGTGTGAACGGGTGAGTGAGAGGCCATTGTAAAGCGCTTTGGATAAAGGCGAATAAAGGCTATATAAGTGCAGTCCATTTACCATTTACCAAATCAAATAAGTTGCTTGTTACTTTGTGAAAGCTTGTGTTCAACGCAAATAATCTCTGCAATGAATATCAAAAAGGAGATAAGTATCTGCAAATAAATGCATGAATAAATTATTTGACCAGAAACCTGCAGAAAGCAGTTCAGTGGATGTGTCAGTTCCACTTTAAATAATTCAATTCAGAATTGCAATAGATTCAGTTATTTAACAGATCAAATCCTCATAAGAACATTATGGCCGTTTTCAGTTTGTTTCCGTAATGGACTGAATCGAAATGGAGTCGATTCAAACCCCGCTGGGATGTGCAGGCGTAATGTGTGGCCGCCTGTCTCGATGTTCTGAAGGTGAATGTTGCATCGTACTGTGCAGTTGTAGCGCTTGTTTTTCCGGGCGTGGGAGAAGCGAAGGACCAGTCGGAGGAAAGCGTGTTCTGGGAGACACGAGTCGTACCCCTCCTGCTGCAGCTGGAGTCCGTCCCACAGGGTAAGGGCTCTCTTAATGAAACTGCTAAATAACGGTGAGGAAGAGGAAATGTTATCTTGCTTCTGTATTCTGTGCTTCTCAAGTTTATCTTGCTGATTTGAACAGTGATCTGCTGCAGTTTGAGCCACAGGGCTTGCGGTTATTAGAGAAGACAAATACAAAAAATAAACCTTTATTATTGAACAAAGATGTTTTTTTGGGTTAATTAAAATGGCTTTAGTGCCGAGTTCTCTATGTTGACTGTCAGTGTGAGAAAATATCAAGAAACAAAATATAATGAAAGTAAATATTTTAGACCTTTTAAAATTGAGTGGAATGGAGTTTGAAAGACAAATATTTAATATTTATTATTAAATACACCAAGTACTTCTTGGCTCATGCATGAAACACTGTTTACAGTTAAAACTAGATTGCCGGATTCTAACTCTAACTCTAACATTTTTGTAACTGAAAGGTCATTTTTAAACCAGATGTCCACGTTTCAAAAGCACAGTTCTGTGTGACATAATGTGTACAGCACCTCTTGTGCTTATTGTACATAATCTGATCTGGCGAAGGAAGTTACCTGAACACAGATTTACTGAAGGTTGCAGCACATGCATAAAGTGCTGGCTAAGAAAACTTTATGAAATCTGGCTCTGCCGTACTTCTGAACGAGCGCTAATGTCGTATCAGATGGGGCGGAGGGCGTCGAGCAGCTCTGCGGCGCCTGCGAGCGCCTGCTTTGCATTCTGGGAGAGGGCAACCTGCTGGGCCGGAAGAGCAAGAGGAGGGCGGGGCTACTGAGGACCCTCTTTCAGTTGATTGACGTGGGCTCCGCCCGGCTCACCCTGGAGCTGGCCAAACTCATCCTGGCAGTGAGTGGCCACTACTCTCACCGTGTGGAGAATGCAGACAAGCACTGCAAAATCAACTCTGACAGAGTACTTTAAGCTCTAATAGAGTACATATTGTCCCTATTGAACTCATATAAACACTGTTAGAGTTGATTGAACATTAGTAGAATTGATATAACACTGTCAGAGTTGATTTAATCTTATTAGAATTGATAGAACTCTGTCAGATTTGATTTAACATTATTAGAATTGATATAACATAATTTGTTCTGTGTACTGTGCCTCTGGTGACCAAATGTCTGTACCACAGTTTCAAATAAGTGTTTGAATCACAGTGGCTAGTGGTGTAGCTAATAGACCCAGGAACTTACGCTGTGATGTGTGGTGCTTTGTAGGTGATTTGTGCTACTGCAATTAGCTGTTTCATTTATCTGCTTTTTTTGTTATCCGTATTCAGTGAACAATTTTGTTAGCATTTTCAGCTAAAAGCTGACAATTCAGCCAGAAGTTTCATAAGAAAAACAATCAAAACAAAAAATCATGGTCCGGTAAAAAAACTAAAAAACATATGCGGAACAAGATGGGTCATAAATCAGTACAGTGCATCAGTACGTGGGCTGAGTGTATAATACAGGCATTATTACATCACCATTATTGTCAAAGTTATGTAGGGACAAACCTCAATCAGAGAGAGCAGCCATCATGTGTTTTGCTCTGTGGCTTTGTGTCACTTCTTTATTTTCAGCTCAGCGTCAGTGGGAACAATCTGCTGAATATCTGCAAACTGGTCTTCAAGATCAGCCGCAGTGAAAACAATGACACACTCTTCCAAAATAACGCCATCATAGGTGAGATGCTTCTCTAAAGCCTACTTCTCGCCATCATAACTTGGTCTTTTAAAGGCCACCCAAACTGTTCTTTGATTTAATTTGGGGAAAGTATTTTATTGGACGCACTAAGCTTTTATTGAAGCCCAACCACACTCTATACCCTGAGATTCGTCCTTTTTTATGCAGGCAACCAAATTGTTGAGTGAGCATGAGTGAGCGAGTTTGGCGGTGAGTGAGCGAGTTTGGCGGTGAGTGAGCGAGTTTGGCGGTGAGTGAGCGAGTTTGGGGGTGAGTGAGCGAGTGGTGAGTGAGAGAGTTTGGCGGTGAGTGAGCGAGCGAGTTTGGGGGTGATCAGTGTTTATGGCGGAGGCTGAACGCGGCTCTGATCCTCAGACTCGCTGCTGTCCGTGCTGTGCTCGGAGGACGTCCTGTCGATGGGCGAGGCGGCTCTGTACTGCATGGGAACGCTGAAGTTCCTCTCGGGAAACAGAGCCCTCCTCGGAGCTCTGGTGACCGCGGGCAGCGTCCCCGCCCTGCTGCAGCTGGCCGGCAGGCTCATGTGCGACGCCCCGTCCGGCCACGCCCACTTCACCGTTTCCGGTCACATCCTGGTCCAGGTGAGTACCCCCGGCCTGTACAGGAGTTTTTGATTCCACCCTGCTCTCTCCTTTTCTCTGTCCCTCATTTATTTTATATCACTGTCTCTATCTCTCTGTCTTTCTCTCTCAATCTTTTTTTCACTGTCTTTCTCTGTCTGTCTCTCGTAAATCTTCCCCCTCTCTCTCTCTCTCTCTCTCTCTCCTCCATCCAGCTGTCTGTGTATTGACTTCAGCTGTGTTGTTTTTTTAGTCTTTAATCAAGATCAAGAATCATCAGTCTTTTTTCTGCATTTAAACGGGAATAAAATGTGAAATATTCATGGGAGCATTTTGTATCGTGCATTTCCCGGAATTTGTTTTTGTTATTGTCTGGATTTTAAAAAATTGTTTCTTTCGCAATTCACTTCCAGCGGAATTTTTATGGAGCACATTTTGTCCTATAGAACTTTGTCCCAATCTACTAAACATCCTGCAAAAACAGCCGCTGAGTGCTGAAGTGAGCGCATGTAGAATATGCAGTGTCGCTACTCATAGTATTGTCTTTATAATGGAATTAAACTTTAAAAAGTGGTCTAATTCCTGTCAGTAAGCTACATTAAGGACTGCAGTTGAACAGTGGCTGTGGATAAGAGCCTTGGCTAAATTAGTGTAATGTAATATAATGCAGTGTTGTAGTCCAGCCAAGCCACATGTTTTCAGGGTTCAGTAGCGGTTTGACACTAGCACTGATCACCCCTGTTGTGCTTCTTTCGGTTCCAAAGCATCTGTTTGGAGACACACTGGCTACAGAACTGGGCCTGTAAGCCCTGTATAGTGAGTACGGACACAGAATGAAGGAGGGTGAGAGAGAGAATGAGAGAGAGAGGGAGATACTGAGAGGTAGAGAGACAGAGAGAGAGAGAGAATGAGAGAGAGAGGGAGATACTGAGAGGTAGAGAGACAGAGAGAGAGATAGAGAATGAGAGAGAGAGAGAGAGAGATACTGAGAGGTAGAGAGACAGAGAGAGAGATAGAGAATGAGAGAGAGAGCAGTGCCGCTGCAGTACAAGGAGGAGGGTCTCTGTAACGGTAGCGTGTTTGTTTGTGGGATCCTGGCCTGTTGTTCTCCGCTCCTGTTATTCTGCACGGAGGAACAGGACGATCTCAGCCTCAAGAGCGGCTTTGTGATCGCCGTGACAATGGGCCTTTGTCCAGAGGCGATGTCAACCGCTCCGGCTGCGACTCCACCAGAAAGATGAACATCCCACTCTGTGCCGTCGTGGCAAGGGAACAACAGTCGTTCCCTGGGCTCACCCTGAACGCGGGGGGGTCAGATGTGTCACTCAAACACTGCCTCTTTCATGTCCGCAAATGGCTAAATGACAACAGACAGAGCCGTGACCTGAAGCCAGGGAGATGAGTGGAAACAGGACGCATGTGGAAGGTCCACATCACTGCAGACGAACAGCAGTTTTTAATGGATGGCTGTGACTGTCGGGTGACCCTCTGTTAACGCCTCTGTTAAAAGCATTTGGTAGGGGTTGCATTTGTAAAACATTTGTTCTAGATCTAGATTGTAAATGGATTTAAAGTTTTGTTAACGGTCACAGTGGAAGCGAGTAAGTTTTAGTCGAACACGAGGCGCCGACACGAGCAGCTCGTACTGCTTTAGAGGAAATGAGCAGAGTTACTGAGGCAGACGGTTCCGTCGCGAAAGATTCTGACACCTGGGCAGTGCGTGGGTGGGGTTCTAGCTGTGCGTAGCACAAATATTTGGAATCTTGTTGAATTAGCGGCGGGGTTCTGTGTCCCTAATGAGTTTGCATGGAGTCAGGCGGAGCGGCGCCGTTGAGAATTAACCGGGATGCCTCAATGTTCTAAAGGCTTCCTGGCTATTTTCTTAGCTTAGGTTGGGGCGTCTAAGGGGGTGGGGTTCAGATTTGATTTGGGGGGGGTCCATGTATTATTGTGGCAGGTTTTAACTCCACCCTATGACTGAGTTGATATATTTGGCTTCTAGCGGCAGCACAATCGCCCACAAATCCCAGTCTTAATCAGCCAGAAGTACTAAATCCCCCTATTTTATCATGAACCCTATTGCGGTTGGAGCAAAGAGGTGTAAATTGGGGGGGTGGGGGAGAGGGAGAGGGGTTATGAAGCTTGATGAGCCCTCCGTTATTTACACGTGTCTACACTTTCCACCAGCTGACGGCGACCCTGAGAAATTTGGTCGACCTTCCCGAGGCCCGCCCGCCGTTCCTGTCCAACGGGGGCTTTCCAGAGCTGTGCGCCGTGCTGCAGCGGCACGGCAATGACAAGGATGTCTGCACCAATGCCGCCAGGATATTCAGGTAGCTGCCAATGGGGGCGGAGACAGTCATGGTGTTACTTCGTGTGAGGGAGTCACACCACACCGTATGAGGCTTAATGACACCCAGGCACAGCCCTTAAAATAGAAACCGCGCAGTTACCATGCGGTAGGCGTACGTGACTGCCGTTTGAATCGTATTTCATTAACAACAATTAGGTGTTTTTTGGCGACAGGGCCGTTCTGTATGTGCTGAACTTTGAACGTACGCAGTTTGAGCAGAGTTTTAAAGCCCCGAGAAGTGAAACTCACGTTGTTTACAACACAACTCTCTGTTCTTTCCACAGCAAGCTGTCCTCTTACAGCGAGTGCTGTACCGCGCTGGCCAGCATCCCCGGCTGCTACGCAATATTTTTAGAGCTGCTGAGAAGACACCAGAAAAAACAGGTAGGTCTTCTGACTCCCCCCACCCGACCCCGTTTCCTCTGCTGCCTGTGCCGCTCCAGCTCCCCTCCCCCTGTTCTGCTCACCTATTTACAATCCTAACTCTGAACTCTGAGCATTTGTTATGGGTTTACAAGGCCTACATGTACCACGTCTGTCACTATATCCTCAAACCAATGTAGGACACTCTCAGTCTCCCTCTCACACCTCCTGGGGCACTGAACTTTATGTTGCAGGTTTATGAACGCGGGAGGGTTATGTTGATGTTATGAGCCGCTCCCATTGGCTGTGGCGTCGGTGGCCTGACATAATGTCTGCTTTTTTTTTCGGCCGAAACCTTTACGTGTGCACTTCTGTAAGCCTCTCCTGATAAGAGCGAGCGTCTGCTCAACTCCTTAATGTGAGTGTGATGTCACAGCCAGGGGCGGGGCCGGTGCATGACCTCGCCGCGTTCCTGTGAGCGAGCGAGCACAGGAAGCCCAACCCGCTGTGTTCCAGCGCACAGACGCTTCATAGACACCCCGTACTCTTATTGCGCAGGAATAGCCTGCTGCGTTCTCGGGACATGCTCGTGTGAACCGCGCGTGAGTTCTTAGCTGTCAGCCTGATTCACAGTGTTCTGTTCCTGGTGCGTCCTGATTGGAACAAGGCGGGGAGGGAGGTGGGGGGGGGGGTTGCTTATGTTCAGGAATGGGAAGCTGACAAAATGGGATAAGGAAGGATAGGATGTTTTCATATTTTAATTTCAGACAAATCATATTTTAATGTCAGATAAACATCCATGTGAATACAACACACTGGAAATATTTGTGCATGTGGGCCTATACCTGCCCTGGGGTGGCAATAAATAAAATCATAATTACTTCATGGATGCATTTTATTACGCACAATTAAAATGCATCCAGGAAACAGGAGACAAATATTTGGATATGAAACATTTTAAATCTCAAGGTACAGATAGCACCCACGTGTCAAATGGCTTTGAGAAGCCTCATTGGTTTCAGAATGAAGAGATTTTGACCCAGAACAGATAATCGTCCTGTGTTATCCCGGGTAGCGGACCTGCTTATCTGAGGTACGAACATCCCCCAGGAAGGGGATCTGAAGTAGTAAACACAGACAGGAAGCGGTTAGCGGGTAAAAGACATTTCTGACAAAAGCTGGTCTGACCAGAATTTGGGTGTATTCTCCCTTCTCTTGTATTCAGAGACACTGGTGTGATACATGCATACCTGTAAGACTTTTAACAAGCCATCAAAACAGACAGAGCTATAATGGGCGCACACATGCTGTGGTTGGTTTGTTTGCTGTTATGACCAATGAAGACATCTAATAATAATAATACAGTGTGTGTGTGTCTGTGTTGTGTAGTGTGTTTAGTGTATGTGTGAATAACGGTAATCCTGCCCCTGAGCTCTTGTTTGATGTGTGTGCGTGTATATACAGGTGCAGCTCAAAAAATTAGAATATCATGAAAAAGTTCTATATTTTTTGTCACTCATTTCAGAAAGTGAAACTCATATATTATATAGATTCATTACACATAGAGTGAAATATTTCAAGCCTTTATTTTTTGTAATTTTGATGATTATGGCTTACAGCTAATGAAAACCCAAATTCAGTGTCTCAGAAAATTTTAATATTGTGAAAAAGTTCAATATTGGAAACTCATGGTGTCACACTCTAATCAGCTGATTAACTCAAAACACCTGCAAAGGTTTCCTGAGCCTTTAAATGGTCTCTCAGTCTGGTTCAGTAGGCTACACAATCATGGGGAAGACTGCTGACTTGACAGATGTCCAGAAGACAGTCATTGACACCCTCCACACCCTCCACAAGGAGGGTAAGCCACAAAAGGTCATTGCTAAAGAAGCTGATTGTTCATAGTATCCAAGCATATTCATAGAAAGTTGAGTGGAAGGAAAAAGTGTGGTAGGAAAAGGTGCACAAGCAACAGGGATAACCGCAGCCTTGAGAGGATTGTCAAGCAAAATCCATTCAAGAATTTGGGGGAGCTTCACAAGGAGTGGACTGGAGTCAGTGCATCAAGAGCCACCACGCACAGACGAATCCAGGACATGGGCTACAAATGTCACATTCCTCGTGTCAAGCCACTCCTGAACCAGAGACAACGTCAGAAGCGTCTTACCTGGGCTAAGGAGAAAAAGAAAGTCCTCTTTTCAGATGAAAGTAAATTTTGCATTTCATTTGGAAATCAAGGTCCCAGAGTCTGGAGGAAGAGTGGAGAGGCACAGAATCCACGTTGCTTGAAGTCAAGTGTGAAGTTGATGATTTGGGGTGCCATGTCATCTGCTGGTGTTGGTCCACTGTGTTTTCTGAAGTCCACAGTCAACGCAGCCATCTTCCAGGAAATTTTGGAGCACTTCATGCTTCCTTCTGCTGACAAGCTTTATGGAGATGCTGATTTAATTTTCCAGCAGGACTTGGCACCTGCCCACACTGCCAAAAGTACCAAAAGCTGGTTCAATGACCATGGTATTACTGTGCTTGATTGGCCAGCAAACTCGCCTGACCTGAACCCCATAGAGAATCTATGGGGTATTGTCAAGAGGAAGATGAGAGACACCAGACCCAACAATGCAGACAACCTGAAGGCCGCTATCAAAGCAACCTGGGCTTCCATTACACCTCAGCAGTGCCACAGGCTGATTGCCTCCATGCCACGCCGCAGTGATGCAGTAATTCATGCAAAAAGAGCCCCAACCAAGTATTGAGTGCGTATAAATGAACATACTTTTCAGAAGGCTGACATTTCTGTTTAAAATATCCTTTTTTATTGATCTTATGTAATATTCTAATTTTCTGAGACACTGAATTTGGGTTTTCATTAGCTGTAAGCCATAATCATCAAAATTACAAGAAATAAAGGCTTGAAATATTTCACTCTATGTGTAATGAATCTATATAATAAATGAGTTTCACTTTCTGACATGAGTGACAAAAAATATTGAACTTTTTAAAAAATTATTATTATTTTTTGAGCTGCACCTGTAGTGTATAGTGTGTATAATATGTAGTGTATAGTGTATGGTAACAGTAATCCTGCCCTGAGCTCTTGTTTGATGTGTGTGCGTGTATATAGTGTATAGTGTGTATAGTGTATAATGTGTTGTGTATAGTGTATGGTAACGGTAATCCTGCCCTGAGATCTTGTTTGATGTGTGTGCGTGTATATAGTGTATAGTGTGTATAGTGTATAATGTGTTGTGTATAGTGTATGGTAACGGTAATCCTGCCCTGAGATCTTGTTTGATGTGGGTGCTTGTATATAGTGTATAATGTGTAGTGTATAGTGTATGGTAGCAGTAATCCTGCTCTGAGCTCTTGTTTGATGTGGGTGCTTGTATATAGTGTATAATGTGTAGTGTATAGTGTATGGTAGCAGTAATCCTGCTCTGAGCTCTTGTTTGATGTGGCCTGTACTGTAAACACAGGATCTGGTGGTGCGCATTGTCTTCACTCTGGGAAACCTGACGGCCAAGAATGGCGAGGCTCGTGAGCGACTGTGGGCGGAGCCGGGGGCCCTGGACACGCTGCTGGGGCTCTTCCTGTCTTACCAGGAAACGGACACGCCCCCATCGGGGCCCCATGCCCACGGACGGCCCTCGGAGGCGGAGGACGTCCTCATAAAGCTGATTAGAGTCCTGGCCAATGTGGCCATCCACCCCGCCGTGGGCGCTGCCCTGGCATCTAATGCGCAGTGTGTGGAGCTCCTACTGAGCGTGCTCGGTAAGCCCCTCCCTCGTTTATCTGCATACCGGTCCGTCTGCACTGTAACATTCCCACTGTTCATTCGGCTCCAGCAGAGGGATCAAATGCACTGTGTCAGAGGATGATGTCATCTTTTAGAGTTGAGATTTATGAACATTTTACGGTCCGTCTAATCTGTCTTACATAGCTATCTGTGTATGAAATCCATCTGTCCATCTATCCATATGTATGTATGTATGTATGTATGTGTGTGTGTGTGTGTGTGTGTGTGTGTGTGTGTGTGTGTGTATTTTTTAGCATTACTTTCAAGCTTGCATTTCATAGATATTTTCTATGAGCCCTGTGGAGCTCCCACACGTTTTATCAGAACAAATTTGCAGAGACCTTCGGATCTGAGCTGAGCAGCATGCAGGAAATCACAAAGCTTGCACTTTTTTTTGTGAGCGAGATTTTGTTTTTCTTCTTTCTTTTAATGGACAGGTACATTGCGTGCGTCACCTCATACGTTTGAGTTCAGTGCAGCGCTATAACTGCACTCCCACATACAGTGCACGCACATCTAGGCCTTTTTTTCACTTCCCACGTCCATTCCGGCTCTTCGCCGCGCGGCAATATCCTGTTTTGATCACGTCTGTAACTCCAGTAAATCAGCGAGGACTCACCAGCGAGAGTGTTCTAGAGCCGCACAGATAAAGAGCCGTTTCCAGTCACCGTCTGAGAAAAACAAACAAGCGTGTGCATGACTCACACGTCGCACGACAGCGTAATTACACCCGCGGTCGGCGCGGACTACAGGTGCAGAGAACGGGCCGTAAAACCGAGATTGCCGATTACGCGAGATGATACGTGATTTTTCAGCGTTTGGTGTCTTAGCACGGGGAACTGCGAGGTTTCACGGTAGTGCAGATGTCGAATGATTCAGTGAAACCGTGCAGTACACGCAGATGTCGAATGATTCAGTGAAACCGTGCAGTACACGCAGATGTCGAATGATTCAGTGAAACCGTGCAGTACACTCACACTTTTGGGCATGCCACAGACAAGGTTTCTGCAGATCCAGCTACATTCATCAAATGTTTCAAAAAATTTTATTAAGTAAAAAAAATTGGCTTAAGATTCACACAATTCAGCATGCTGCCTTCACCAGTGAAATGGTTTTATTCTGTCAGTAGCCTTTCTGTATACTTTATGTAGACTGTTGGTTTTTATGTACACTTGACTCTAAAACCATACGACATGTACAAGCTGGTCACAGAGGAACTGCTTAGACTTAGACTTCAAACGCGCTTAGACTGTTTAATGGAATATGCTATTCAGTCAGACCATTGTACTGAGATACAGTTCCATATTTAAATACAGTCTGCTTCGCTCCTAGAGGTAAGAGGTTCTCGCTGTTTCAGTAGCTTCCATCGGATTTTAAACTGGTTTTTAATCATTATGCTCATAAATCTACACAGCGGTTTCTGTTTCATTCCGACAAAGTTGACTCGACAGAAACGGTATCTTTGAGGGTTCACTACTTTAATGCTTCATAAAGGTGAGAAACTTGTATTTTGTGTAAAAAAGAAAAGAAAAAGGTTTGTTATTATGCAGGGCCACAATGCGTGAGCCAGAATGGGTTGCTTGAGCTGCTAGAACAAAGCAACGTTCACTCGGCGTGCTACGCTATCCTGTGCGGAATACACAGTTCCACCTGTGTGATCTGCTTCAGGAGGCGGATACTGTAATGCTAACCGCTTAAACCAGGTGTTAGCTACAGTGCATGTATGTGAGGCGTCTGTGAAAGTGTTGAACTGCTCAGTCAGCATTTAACACTGAGGAGCACAGAATACCGCCAAATACAACATTTACTAATGTATTGTGTGGAGTACTCTGCCCCAATAACATTTCATTGGTGAATTATACTGTTTACAGTTTAAATAGCTCTGAATATCTTGTATGACTTGCCAATGTTTGTTTACAGAAAATGTTATACATTTCTATATGCCAGATATCCTCCTGAGATTTTAAGTATTACAATTTTGTGACATAATACAAGTGTCTTGGATGACACAAACATGTTGCAGTGAAAATATTATTAAAAATATGATCTATTTTATTTTTATTAAATGTCTCTTTTAAGCATAGTAGAATATGGTTATTGAGATTAAGACCACTGACTGTTAGGATCTTTATTTACATTATTAAATTTCTTTATTGCGACCGTAAGGTCTTCATATTTCAGCTTACGCAACAGCGCAGTGCAGTTTCCCGCTCAGACGTGGAAAATCAAATACGATGATGTTACTCAGTTCATTATATTATTTTAAAACTTTTTTCATTGATTCTGTTTTATTTCATTCATTGTATATAAACAGAGAGGATTGTAAAGTTGGAGCTCTTTTTAAAAAAAGCTCCTGCCTCCTGTCCAAACACCACAGGTTTCGGGCCGCACCTTTTCCTGTTTCTGGGATTTTTCCATCTTAATCACCGTTAAAGTTTGATTCAATCTGAAAAAAACTTAAGTCTGGTTTGCTTGAATTGCATTCGCCCCTTAAACTGGCTATGTGCTTTTTGATTGAATCTAGGGGAAGGGTACAAAAAGCGTACATAATTTTTAAATTTCTGCATCTTTTTTTTTATGCTGCAGATGTTTTTTTAAGGCAAGGGCGGGTAAAGAAAGGGCATCCTTTGATTGTGTGCAAATGCCATGCAGCTGTGGACATTAGCTGCGCCTGTGGGAGGGGGGGGGGAAGGGGTGTTATGGACTGTCAGCACGTCAGGACGTGGCCCCTTGTGAATTGTCCCACCTTCATCACACTACTGGAGGCAGCAGACCCCCCATACCGCGCTCCTCATTAGCGCCGGCCTTGCAGCTGCCGCCCGCCACAGATCCCCCAGCCCTCTAGGTGGCACTAAACATCACTCTTACAGCGCTAACGAGCTGTTCTCAGTGCACTAAATGGCTTTTGTGTGGCGGTCCGGGTCCTCCCTTTCAGAGCTCAAAGCCATGGAAGACTGCGAGGAGCTGGTGATCAACGCGGCGGCCGCTGTCAACAACCTGTCATTCTACCGGGAGGAGAGCTCGGCGCTGAGAGCCAGAGAACTGGACGTCGCTCACCGTAAGCCCCTCCCACCTTTCTCTACATCAGCAGCCTTTTTTAAAACTGGTCCCCAACCCTGTTCCTGGAGATCTACCGTCCTGTAGGTTTTTTAGCACACCTGATTCTACTAATTAGCAGCTGAACGAGATCTCTCGCTGTTGAATGAGGTGTGCTTTGTTAGGGATGGAGTGAAAACCTACAGGATAGTAGATCTCCAGATCTACAGTGTTTTAACAGGGTTGGGGAACAGTGTTTTAACACGTTTTCGTTGTTTGGTTTCTTGTCGCCGTAACACCCTCATTTGAAAGTGTCAGTCAACAGTATCACACAAAATCAATAAATAGCACATCAATAAATCATGACTGGTCATGGCCAGTGTGTTAATGACATTGCTTGATAATAATGTGTATTAGATTGCTTGATAATTTGAGTATACATATAAAAATAGCACCCACATATTTCATATTTTCAGATTATACTTTATAATCTATAAACTATATATTATATTTTTCTTTGTGGTTCTGTTGTCACAAAATGTGGTGCAGAAGTGTGTAAATTAATGACTGGTTTGTTGATCAGTTTTAGAAATCAGGCTGTTTTACAATGTTGTGTAGAGGTTGCAGGTTCATACCCAAAGTTGGGCAAGGTGTAGTTCCTTAACCGGCTGTGTGAATGGAAAATATGTGAAAATGTTCTGGGTGAGGGCGTGTGCAAATGTCAATGTTTTTACAGGGTATAAATGAGACTCTGGTTGTTTTTTTAAACCCTGTAGTGATGTTGAAGCTTCTGCTGAGCTGCAGCGTAGATGGAATGCTGGAGGCCACGCGTGTGTTTGGAAACCTCTCGCAGTCCAAGGCGGTCCGGGACTTCATCCTCAAGCACAAAGGTACGGTATGTTCCGTTCCGTGCCGCATTGTACCGTAGCGTAAAGCCCCGCCACCCCTTCTGTCACGCTGCGCCACCGCTGACAGTGAATTATTCAGCGGAACTGGAGTGTGACTTGCACAGGTTAAAGTGCCATCCCTGTGTGAGTTTACACGCTACAGAGCTTTGCCGTGCTGTTGGAGCAGCCATTTCACCAGCGGCGCACAGGAACAGCCGCTGCGCAATCTTAAGGCCTTCATATTTCACCTTACCCAACAGCGCAGGGCAGTTTACCGCTCAGATGTAGAAAATGACCGTCTCTAATGAGCTCCTCCTCCTCTGGTTTATTCTCCTCGTGTTGGTTTGTCGCACGTCTCTGCACCAGATCTTTTTTTGTTTGTCTTTTTGACGTGTTTTTTTTTTTTTAGTACACCAGTTTTTGGTGACCCTCCTGGACTCGAAGAACCTGGAAGTGTGTTTCTCTGCGTGCGGCGTGCTGGTCAACCTCACCGCGGACCGAGACAAGAGGACCGCACTAAGGGAGGAGGGACTTATCCAGAAGTAAGGCGGGGTTTTGGGAAGTTCCCTCTTCCAGAATTAGGCGCTGATTCATTCTAACCCTAGGTCATGTTTTTCCCATAAACTTTGAGGGCCAGATTTGAGCCTGCTTTTTTATAAGTGCCGAAGAGAATGCCGATTTAGCCACTGTGTTTTTTTTCTTCTCACTGGGGAGGTTTTTTAAACCTCATTGTTGGATTTTTGGGGACTGTTTCTGTAAGGCGTCTTTGTGACAGTGTCTCTGTAAGAAGTACCATACAAATAAAATGTAATTGAATGTTAATGGGGAAAAGTAACAGAAAAAGCAGCGCCATGTAAAAATTCAAAGTTAAGCTGCACCTCTCTGGTGGTTAGATTGAATGAGGGTGGGTGTTCAACCACTGAGTTAAACCACTCTTGAGCTGATTAATGTCAGGTTCAAAGTCAAACAGGTCAAATTCCAGGTTACCTGAAGTTTGTTAAAGTTTAAAACATCATGAAATTGAGGAGAAAAGACAGTTACTTCGCGGGCAAACCCTTAGAAGCAACTCTGCTTAGGTGCAAAGTACCAGTGTGTGTGTGTATGGGGGTGTGTGCATGCATGCACAACCCCTCGTCTGCAGTAGTACTCTGGGGGTGCAGGATATTTGGGGACCCCCCTGTGAGCGCTGTTCCTCCCCCTGGCAGGCTGCTGGACTGCCTGCAGGATTTGGGGCCTGAGGACTGGCAGCTGGCTGGCTTGCTGTGCCAGACCCTGTGGAACAGCAGCGAGGACAGGACAGCCCTCTGTTTCAGCGAGCAGGAGACCAACGGCCTGCTCCGCCTCCTCACCTGTTACCTAGGTAACCAGTGGCCTGCTCTGCCTCGTCACCTGTTAGCTAGGTAACCAGCGGCCTGCTCCGCCTCACCTGTTACCTATGTAACCAGGAGACTGCTCTGCCTCACCTGTTACCTAGGTAACCAGGAGTCCTAGCTCCGCCTCCTCACCCTTTACCTAGGTAACCAGGAGTCCTGGCTCCGCCTCCTCACCCTTTACCTAGGTAACCAGGAGTCCTGGCTCCGCCTCCTCACCCTTTACCTAGGTAACCAGGAGCCTGCTCTACCTCACCTGTTACCTAGGTAACCAGGAGCCTGCTCCGCCTCCTTGCCCTTTACCTAGGTAACGAGGAGCCATGGCTCCACCTCCTCACCCTTTACCTAGGTAATGAGGGGCCATGACCACCCAGACAAACTCACAGGGACAACTGCTGTTCATTTAAAAAGCAAAAAAAAATTTCATGCTTATAGTCAATGTAAACCATACATCCTTCAAATCTGCTTGTGCAATATCAGAAATTTCTGGGGGAAAAATCAGACCAGTGTTAACGCTGTAATTCAGTTGGCTTTTACACAGTAAGCCAAAGATATTAAGAGCTCAACTGAAGATTTTTTGTATTTGAGCGGCTGGCGGGTTCTTCTATTCCAAAGAATGCTTTTGTAAAGGCTCTCTCGCTTATCAACAGATGAAGACTTGATGCCTCAGTTGAACATGGGTGAGGATGTCAGAGAGATCCACCAAGCATGCTGGGAGTCGGAGTTCTTCCCTGTGGCCCAGAGGCTGAGGAACAGAGTCCAGAGCCAGCTTAATGCCCCCTCTTAGCAGCCTCAACCATACGGACGCCCCTCCATAGCAATCCCAGGCCCTTCAATAATCATGCACTTTAGTGTTCACTATGATGCCCTGCACTATGATCATATCCAGCAGGAAAGCAATGACTGTTATATGCACTTTATAAATAAAAAAAGGGGAAAAAAAGTTTTTTCAGAATGAAGCCTTATGCATTTTTTGTGATGCACTCAAACCGATTTCATTGTGGGTCACAGATCATTGTGAATGAAATAATAACGCTTAAAAACAACATAACTCTTTAAAAGCTTTATTACACAAATATGGCAAAGAGCTGCCACCAGAACACAAAGGAGTGACAGCCTTATAATCCGTTAATCACATCAAAATGACACTAAATGGCACCCTTCCTCTAATGAAATGCAGTTGCTTTTCAGGAACACAGTAATAGTCTGTAATTACAATGTAACTAACACAACAATCCAACGTTACGTTTCCATATAATTCACAAAGCCACAATTACAAATTCATATGATGCACTTCACATATTTAAAGTTTGACACGGAATAATTGATCACGAGGAAGCAGATCGTTGCCAAAGTGTTTCCCTTTTTCTCTTGGAACAGCCAATAAAATACACGTTTTAATCCAATGCTCTTTGAACAGCCAATAAGAATGCAGGTTTTAACCCAGTGTTCTCGGGAAACAGCCAATAAGAACGCAGGTGTTAAATGAGAAGCATCACCAAGGAGGTTTTTTTTTTTTATTAAATTTTTTAAACGGACGTAGTTATCCAATTTATGGATATTGCGATCTTCTCTGGTTTGTGTGAAGGATAATAAGAGTGCTGTGTTGTTGGGCTAGGATCACAAGAGGAACATGCTGAGATCCAGTAAGGACTCGGAAAAACAAACACGTCTGGTCCTGTTACGGTCATAACCCATACGGGTCACCCAGGGGCCCTGTAAGTTACAGCGTCACTTCATTTGTCATGCGATCACTCTCGAGTTCTTAAAGACATACTATGTGGATATAGAAATGAATAACTGGCTGACTACCCTGCCCAAAAACACATTCAACTTTTAATTTGCCCATAAATGTAAAAAAAAATTTGTGATACATGCCCATTGTCATTTGTACAGGACTATTTCAGCATTTTTGAAATACACCTGTATTCTTTAAAACAAGTTGCATCGCAGGTCTTACAGTCCTTCAAACAGACATCAAGAATCATTCATACATTATATCTAACAGTTCTATACTATAATATTAAAATGACAGTACTTCCATTCAAATGGAAAATGACTGGTTATGTTATGGTATAGTATGGTTTGGCGATTGTGTTTGTGGGCTTATGAAGGTTCATAGAGTGCATGTCCTAAACAGGATGGCCCTGTCAGGTGCCATGGAGATGGAAAGGTCCGATATGTCGAAAACTCCCAAATACATCAGTGTCCCCCATTTACTCAAGTCAATGAGAAAATATGGGCTGTTCCAATGTCTTGGAAGCATGATCGTTACGGGCGAGAGTACATTTTGGCCTTAAAAAGTCTGTACGTGGATCTAAGTTTGGTACAGCTGTGTGTATTTATCAAAGTGTTATTGTACCCAAGAGGAGGTGGATATAACCTGATATGATCAAACAAAATTAGTTTTGAGCTTGGCATCAAATATGAAAACACTTTATTATTCTTTATAAAAACGCCAGGAACCGACATCATTCTCTGTGAAAACCTTTGTACTCCATACAAGCCTTTTGATAAAAATTTACCCCCCCCTCCCTCCCTCCCATTCCACATTCCACTTTTTGGATTTTACATCCAAACATTTCGATCTTCTCTTGAATCCAGTAATGTACTGGTAACGTAAACAAGACAAAAACAAACAGCATATACTGGTTACATTTCAACAGTAATAACTAGCATGATATCCCTGTCTGCAGTTATGCAGTCTGGAAACAGCGACCCCCCCCGCGCCTCCCCTCTCCTCCTCAGCTGGAGCCAACTCCACAGTAGGGGGAGGAGGGAGGAGGGAGGAGCAAGGTGCTGAAGAGTTAAACAGTGCTCACGAAGAGCACCTGCAGAGGTATTTATATTCAAATGAAAAACTGAAAATGTTAGATGCACCCCTCCTCCCCGGCCCCGCCCCCGCCCCCGCCGTATGGAAGACAAGTAAGGATAAGCATGAAGGAAGCACTTATGCAGGAAGACTGTTCTTTTACCAGGACAAAAGCTTTGTGTCAAAAACACAAAATATAACACAATAAGGGGGAAGAAAACGGGTGTTTGATAATCGTCTGTTTCAGCAGAAGGCTTTCATTTCTCCACAAAGTGTTTCCAAAAGCTACAAAAGGTGAAATATAAATTGGATCACAATGTAGATTCAAGAAAGAAACATAAAGGAGGGAGGGGTGGTGCGGGGTGTGGTTTCTAAAGAGTACACCACAGGGTAGGCTCAGACAGTTTTACACTCTTGTGTTAGCTTAGCTTTACATGAGCAGCTGTGCGTTTCGGGGGGGTGGGGGGCATCCAGTCTTTGAGAGAGGCGGCGAGACGTCCTCGTCCTCTCCTCCCATCTCATCTCAACATCACCCGCCGCGCCGCGCTTCAGCCCAGCGAACGCTTCCGAAGCCAGCGGCCGCAGCATCAACCTTTTAACACCAATAAAGAGACTAAATACGTAGTGCAGCCTGGCGCGCTGGCACGGAGGTTGCCATGGCGGCTCGCAAGCGGCAGCCTTCAGCTTCTCCAGGCGACGTCCCGCCGGTGGACTCCTGGCCAAGGCGCGACACCTCATGCTCTGATTTTTTTTTGGCACAATCGGAGCAGCCAGTCAGTCAGTTTGTCCAGCTCTAGGTTCAAATGACTTCTTAATTTTTTTTTCCATTTATAGTTTTTTTTTTTTTTTTCTTTTCTTTCTCCTTTCTTTCGGCATCAGTTGTAAAGATATTTTTTACGTCACATTCAGGCTTCTTTGAAATGTCCACAGGAGCACACACAAAGAAATTATGAAAAAAAATTACAACACCAACAAGGACAAATAAAAATAATTTTTAAAAAAGCACTTCATGTCATATAGCGAGTTATGGCTCTTAGAGCGTACAGCAGCTCTGCCTGCATTCGGGCTTCCATAAGAAGCAAATTCACATGAACCTGCAGAGAGACGAAAGAGAGAGAGAGAGAGAGAGAGAGAGAGAGAACTTCAGTTACAATCACACATCTTCGTCTTCTCCTCACAGTTCACTAAATAATTACCCCACGCAGGGTGTGAAATTAACACCCGCCACCAAAATGTCGAAAAAGGCTGGTGATTTTTAGAATCCACAAGCCACTGTGGCCAGTGGGTGAAAGATGCCAAATAATTATTACGAGCAGTTTTTTTTTCTTTTTCTTTATACAAAAATACTACACCCCAATAGTAACTTTATCTAATCTGTTCTGTAGTTGCTTCGATGACTTTTGTATGCACTTATTGTACGTCGCTTTGGATAAAAGTGTCTGCTAATTTAGCATTTAAAATCTATGCTCGGGTTATACACGGTGCTCACCTTCTCCGGCTATATTGTAAAAGGTAAAGTGGCAGGTAAAATGTTGAAAATGGGTGATTTTATGTTTAAAATGGCGGGTGATCTTTAGACGCGGGCGCTCACCTTCTCTGAGTGCTCAAACTGCCTCCAAAAGCTTTCATACATTCTCTGAGTGATTTTCTCCGGGCTGCAAACGACCGTCTTGATATAGACTTTAAAGTTGCGGTCCAGCAGTTGGTTTATCTCCCCATAGTCGTAGTCGTCATACCTGAAAGAGATGAGAAACGTGCCTGTTAGTCCTCGTACCTACACTACAGACTGAGACCTCATTACCGAGAGCACATTATAGGACTAATGACTAACAACACATTAAACGCATTCCAGTTAAACAACCTTGTGCTTCTTATATTGACTGTGTCAAGGGGGGTCAGGTACAACAGTAACATTATGGCGCATAGACTAAAAGAAGGAAGCAAAACCGCCGTACAATTCATGCCTCGATCGTTTGTACTCAAACTACTTCAGCGTTAACACGGAGGCTGCTAACCTGATTCCAAACATGCAGTGTATGTAGTTCCAGATGGCCCGTCGCAGAGTGGAAGTGTCCACGTCTTTGTGCGTTGCCATGGTGTTGTACGTCAAGTTGTAAGCCATCTGGAACTTCTCATCCAGTAGCTGCCCAACGTCTGGGTAGAGACGGTTCACTAAGGAGTACCCGTGATCCTCCCAGCTGTAGTCCTGAGGAGAACGGGCCCAGGTTATCCAACCGAAAGCCACTTTCCGCGGCTTCGCCCCCCCCAAAATGTGAACGCCAGCCCCCCGTCCCGTCCCGTCCGAGCCCTTACCTGTGCTCTGAAGGTAGGCACATGCTCCCCTCTCCTGGAGAAGTCCTTGTAGCCGTAACTGGGGTCCTCAAAGTGGCGGGAAACGTCTCTTGAGGGCACCGTTTCTTCATCCTCTGTGGAGGTGAAGGAGACGAGGGGGTTCGCAAACAGGACTTATCTGACTGGTGACAGTGATGTACATGAGATAAAGGTTTAATAAAAATAAGACAGCGCTTAGAATGAGGTCTTGCTTTACAACCCTCAAGCATTTTTATGAAACTCTGCCATTTATCCCCAGGATCTCAAAAGTAGAAATCAGAACACTCTTTACGTGTAGAGAAAGGTTCTTTCATAACCATTACCTCATCTAACATTATGATTGAGGCTCACTGGATCCAAGGTACTTCACTAAAAAAAGAACCACGGTTCTATTTTCTCCTATTGCTATGGTAAGAGTTAGCGTGTGACTGCGTCGCTCGTCGACGAGGTCGTGTGACAGCAGCGAGAGCGAGGCGGCGGAGGTGTGAAAGGGAACAGATGGACCGGCTCAGCGGCGGTGCTGAACGAGAGATGAAGAAGAGGGGAGGTGGAGAAGGAGAGCGGGCCGGGCGTACCTGCGGTGACCGCCAGCATGCTCTCGGTCTTCTCCCTCTCGAATCGCGTGGCCATCTCCTCCTGCGTGGCCTCCTCTTCGTCCCGGCACTCCTGGAGCTGCTTCATCTTCTCCATGAGCACCTCCACTTCGCAGGACGGCTCTGTCACCTGGAGCCCAGCACGGATTCAATAAAGTTACATTCAATTTTATTTGTACAGCGCTCTTTTTACAAAGGTCATCGTCACAAAGCAGCTTTACAGAGATCCTGCCCTGAACCATACCCCCCCCCCACCCCTGGAGTGGGTGTGGTCAGTTTGGGGAAGAGAGGAGGGGGAATACGGGCGAAACATTGGCCGCCGGGTGTCAATAAATAAATAAATAAAACATTTGCGAGCATTGGCTTAGACGCCCTCCCGGACATTTTGCATCAGTGAGCGTCATTTAATGTTCAGAAGAGCACCTGTCTGAGTCACAAGCGCCAAGAATACCTTTCAGTCCTCAAAGATGCAATAAAATAGATACACTAAATCTATAGAAATGGTATAAGGGCTAGCTATCAATTTGATGAAGCTTTTCTTAAGTGTCAGCTCTCCCTTTCGAGAGGTGAAAACTACGGCTCACTGAGTTAATTTTTCAAAAAACCACACTTGAGTGACAGGGAGACCGCTTGCAGAGGCTCCTCCTCCTGAGACAGCCGCACCCACCTGATGGTTTCTTTGCGTCTCCACCACGGCCCCGTTGCCGTTGGCGATGTCGCACGCGCAGTAGTTGCTGACGGAGGGGGGCCTGAAGGTGTGTCCCCCGTCGCAGTGGATCTCAGGGGTCACCCCACAGCCAAAAGAGTAGGAGGCCAAGGAATGGTAGTGTGTGAGCAGCACCACGGCGTGGATCAGCTCGGCCAGCGACCAGCTGTGCTCCTCCGCCTTCAGGAGTTGCTGAAAACGACACAGTCGCCAAAACGACCCCCAGTCAATACAACAGCCGACACTACTTAGGGCTCAATATACTAAGACCTTTAGCGTGTGCAAAACCTTCTAGCACACACAAAACCAATAACATGACCAATGATTGTTCCCGGTATTTGTTTTGCACCAATCATTGGTTGTGCGTTATTAGTTTTGCGTGTGATAAAAGCTTTTGCTCACGCTACACATCGTAGTAAATCAGGCCCTAACTGTACAAAACAGAACGTGCAGATTTCTGCCAATCTACACAGAATTCAATACTTTATTGCCACATCCACCACACGGGAGTTAGAAATTTGTTTCTGTGCGTTCATATACAAGAATACAAACAAACCCTGTGCAAAAAAAAAATACAACAAAACATGCTGAGCGTCAAGACGTGAGTTGAGACGCACCTCTATGTGCGCTTTGGTCACAAGCCACGGCCTGTGAGCCAGAATTTTGTTGAGCTCCCCCAGGTTCTGGAGCTTCCGCGGGGCTCCTTCCAGCCCGTTCAGCCATTTCGGGTCCCCTCCCACCTGCAGGAAGCCGTTGACGTGCAGGTTCACCAGGTAGGAACACTGGTGACGGGCGGCCGCCTGTGAACACACTCGTAATTAACAAGGCGCAATATTGAGTGTGATGTCATCATGTGCAACCATCACCCCCCCGATTGTGACACTGTGCCCCTATGGTGACATCATTCTCCTCTCCCAAAGCCCTTACCATTATGCCAATGTAGTGACGATAATGCAGCGAGAGGGGGCCGTCCATCTGAAGCAGGTAGTGCTGCGTGCGCAGGAAACTCTCCAAATACCGGGGATGGAAGCCCATCACCAGCGAGATGTTGTCGAGGCGCCCCATGGTGGAAAACGCGTCCTCAAAAATCGACTGCGTTCTCGCATCCACCTTGCTAACCTGGAGTATCTGGTGCGGGAGAGGGCAGGGCGCTCGTTCAAATGGAACACATTCCTTGCACGCAGAAAAGCATGAATGCTTAAAGCTCATCTGTCCAATGGCAAATCGACAACAATAAATATGGGAAACAATATGAAAGGACCTTCCAGTCCTGTACTAAGCTGAATAGCAGCCCGTGCTAGATACCTGCTGCCCCAAGACAATATACATGCGTGTTGCCGTACCTCTTTCTCTGGGATAAATCTGCTTGGTCCACTTCCTACGAGTCTTGGGATCCTCACTCCGATTTCCTGTAAGAAAAAAAAAGGATTTTAAACGTACGCATGTTTTTGAGTCATAGGGCCCGAGTGACTGTCTTCTCAAAAATAAATCAACACAAACTCTGAAACCCAGTTGTGGGTGCGAAAATTTATCTTTTTTTATTTTTTTGTCCAAATCAATTCAAATCCAAAATATGCTTTAGATTACCTTTTGGCAGTATGCCCAGAACATAAAATATTGTACTTCTCCAGGAGTATCAAATCGCACTCCTCCACCGCTAAACTCCTTGGGTGATTTTGGACATATTTTAGCGCTAACATCTGTTTACATCCTAAAGCAGACTGTACAACCGAACTGCGGTCACAGTTGGTAGCGGCTTTGTGAAGCACAAAGCGGTGACGTGCTTTGATACGTGCATACAGCTATCTATACTGTACGTGTCTGCTAACATCAGCTCAGTTGTCCTCGCTTACCAAGCACAATAGCACGGTATTCAAATAATGACAGTCACCTATAAACTTGTAGGCATTTATGTGCATATGCAAGTTAATTATTATCAGATTTCACAAAGCCACAAACAAGCGCAACACGGTCGTTCTTCCACTGCATTACGCATTCCTTCCAAGGCAATGAATGAACGAAGGGTGCGCGGATCTGCGCGCAGACCATTGTTCTATTCTACAGTTGAACACTGCGAACGTTCATAATATTAAGTTACAAACCATGTAGCAAAAGAAAAAACAATGTTCCCTGGGTGCAACGCAGAGAAGTTCCATGCAAATCTTAAGAAACGCATACGAGTCTCGAGCACAAAGAGAAGACTGCAGGCTCCTTCCTTAATTCAAGATGAAACGGCTCTTGAACTTGACCATCAAACAATAAAAAAAATAACCCGTTGCCTCGGGCGTAGCTAAAAATATATTTTTTCCCAAAAGTATTGCAATGCGTTTTAAATGGTATTTACCTTTTTACTCCGACGTTCACAATGAGCGCATATTTTTAACAACTCTGATACTGTAAAAGATCCGTTTTTCGTAGATTCTGATGTGGCGTGTCTCATTCTGTGTCTTGTTAATAACGCGGAATTTCGCTTCTTCGTTTTCTTTTAACCAAAAAGGATATTGTTTTAAAATAGTTCCTGGAGTCCGCTTTGTCCCCTGCAGCAGTATGACAGCGACCGCTCTCAGCTGTTAGCTGGTCGAACAACTCGATAATAAAGCAGAACACTGGTAGCTCAGTTCCCTTTCTTGGGTAAATAAACTGCACTCAGTACGACTGACGTTTAGAGTAGCCAATCACAGCCACACGTGTTCGTACTCGTCCAATTAAATAAAGAGGCGGGGGGAAAGGGAGGGGCTAATTACTGGAGGACTGCAAAGTAAAGAAAAAAGGACAAATAAGTGTTCATTCATTTCCTGCTCATTGAAAATGCAGTAATCAAAATAGTTGTTGATTCATTTATTGCGTCTTCGTTTCAAAGAATAACACACTTATTGTGGCTTTAGAAAACTATTGTAACTGTTGTTCCCTTTCAGCTTAACCAAGACAACATTAACAATCGAACATTTCCAAAGAAAGAATATTTTCATTGTCGTTTATTTTATTCAGATCCACAAGTTCTTGTCTAATTTAACAACCTGACACACAGGACATGACTTTACTGAGAGAAATGAGCTTCTGTAGACCTAATTTACCATAAACAGTTGCAGAGGATTAGTTGACAAACTGCCTTTTCGTAACGTCATGGTCGAAAGTTGAGCTCGCTTGCGAACCCTGGCACGCTGAGAAAGGTGTAAACAAGTCCTGCGAGGCTACGCTTCCCCTCTTCATATTCCCTCCAAAGAACGCAGTGAGGTCAAGATAACCGTACATGGGTTTCTCAGCACTTTCATAACTGAATCAGATCAGAACGGTTTGGCCAACTTGGTTAGCAAACTGGCGTGTTAGCTGATAGCCGTCTGCTTAGAATTAAACTCAAATTAAAAATAAGTGTCACTCAGTTTGGGTCTATTTTAAAGTTCTATGCCATGTAAAAACATTAATTTAATCCCTGGCATGAATGTCAAGGTTGCTATATCCGTTATCAGCCTCCCAATCTTTCAAGTTAACCATGTCAAATGTAAATTATATAATATTGTTTGGGCTGCATGTTCAGTCTTTTTTACTGTTTAAACACACCGAAAGATATGTCAGAAATCAGTCTACTTACTACATTAACTGATGAACAGCCGTCTCACCAAAACCCATGGCACGTTTTATGCTTTGTCAAGGACATATGAGCGAATTATCCTTGTGCAATTAAATCAGCATTCACACTGCTTTTCATAAACGGAGAGCTGCGCAGTGTTGACTAACGTTAATTTATTTCAAAGTAGGCTACTGCAGATCTAAAAAAAAAAAATGAAAATCAAGACATCCAAATCGACTATACCTTCTGAATTTCAAATTGCTGCTCGCCCATACCATTAAGAGAAAACCAGGCGGATGAATAAATAATGTGCGCACTGCTATTATAATAGTATTAGCAACCCTATGCGAGAAACCGGTTTTAGACGGACCGCTGCAAGCCACATACTGTAAGAGCTTGTCAATTTGGCACGGACTGCAAGTCAGATAGTCGCCATTCAGCAAGTTCATTGTGTACGCTGTCCAAGCTGTAAACAGACTGGGGAACCACAGTCAGCACTATGCTGGGAAATAGCTTTAAGCTCCATGGCTCAGCAAACCAAGGATGGGACTGGTGAGCGCCTGGCTTAGGCCCTATTAAAGCCCTGCCAAATGATTTGTCAAGTGGCAAACTTTTGGAGCTTTACTGTGCCAGTTGAACAAAACCAACCTGAAACTTTTTGGAGGACCGCTACACTGTGAGAACGTTTTGAAATGCTCAGCTGAAATTGATCCATGGTGCGTGCATGTAGCAACATACGCTTACATTCATATATAGAACACATAGCCTAAGTAGCCTACAGGCACGCACGGGCGAGCACACACACACACTTACATGCAAATTTATATTTTTCTACATAAGCAACTATCTTGTCTAACTGCATTACATTCTATAAATGTCTTCCATTTTTCAACCCCCTTTAAGCTGCATTAAAAACCTAAATTGCCAGGTGTATTCCATTTTATCGATCAGACCAAAATCATGTGTGTTAATGAGGTCCACCAATGTTGATTTTTAATCCGCTTGTGTTCCAACTGCATGATTGGAGAATATATACCACCAACTTTCTTTGAGGTTCCACAACTGAAACAGCACATCGGACAAGTCACGACGTCGTAAAGACCAGGCAACTGCCCGTGGAACTTCAAGACCAAGTTGCGAGGAGGCAAAAAGACAGAGGCCACTTCCGAGAGTCCGTCAAGTCACACCTGGAGTTTGCCAGAAGCCACGTGACGGACTCGGAGACCTTCTGGAAAATAATTTTGTGGTCTGATGAGACTAAAGTTGAGCTCTTCTTCAGCCTGAAAGCAGAGTGGCGTGTTTGGCTCAAACCAAACACAGCCCATCACCCAGGCAACGGCATCCCTATCGTCAAGCATGGCGGTGGCGGCGGCATCATCAGGCTGAAGGGTTGCTGGGTAATGTATTGCCGTCAAGGTCAAGATGTATGGAGCCAAACACAGGCAAATTCGTGAGAAGTTTGAGTCTCAGTCTGTAAGGCTTAGGATGGGTATTCATGCTCCGAGGGGACAATGACCCGAAAACATTACAAAAATGACAAAGTAATGGAGTGAAAACAAGAAGTTCAGTCTTCTGGAATGGCTCAGCCAAACCCCAGACTGAAGTCCCACTAGGGTTGGTGATAAATAAAAATATTGTTGCATCATGAATGTGTTGAATTTATTTTGCTGATGAAGGGGGGGGGGGGCATTCAAATTTTAAAGTGTAACGGGTCAAAATGTGTGTATGAAACGTTTCTGAACTAGTGACCTCAATGGGACCAGAGGGGAGGTGTATACATGAAAGGGCAGATAAACCAATGAAAATTAAAAGGGCAACTGACCCAATTTCAAAATGTGAATATGCCAAAAATGTATTTATTGAAACCCATTTTTAAAAAGGCAAAAATACATGGCTTCACTCTACAGTGTGAAGTGTATTTTGGCATCGACAACGCGCAACAATAAATTGAATAATAAAAAAAGACAAAAAAGACTGAACAATGACTGTGTTTCAGAAGCAGCCTACCTGAAACGCAATGAACAACAGATTGCAGGCTGCCACAGTATAATTACAGTGTATGCGCGAGTTATTACGATGTTCACAAATTGGACACATCAGGATTCTGGAATTATAAAAAAATGAATCCATATTTGATGGTGTCTAAAAATCAAGAGCGAACAGCGGAGGTCCAGTACTCCTAGCTTGCACCAGGTGGTCAAGTGTGGACGTGCCATTAATGTACTGCACTCTCGTAAAAGTTGTCACCTTACCAGGACGTCAATCCCGATTTGAAACAGACAGTAATGTTGGAACGAGGACACTGGATAACCCGGTAGATCGATACTTACAATATTAGGGCTCCTCTTAGCTCAGGATTCCATATGTCCTATAAACATGTGTGTGTGTGTGTGTGTGTGTGTGTGTGTGTGTGTGTGTGTGTGTGTGTGTGTGTGTATATGTGTGTGTGTGTGTGTATATATGTGTTTGTGTGTGTATGTGTGTGTGTTTGTGTGTGTGTGTGTGTGTATAGTGTGTGTAGTGTGTGTGTGTGTGTGTGTGTGTGTGTGTAGTGTGTGTGTGTGTGTGTGTGTATAGGTAGACAGCAGCACACATCTCAAACACAAAAACAGAAGAAAAACAACCCAAGGTGCACAAAGGATGTAGCAGAGTGTTTCAGTACTGCATCCTGTGTGTGTGTGTGTGTGTGTGTGTGTGTGTGTGTGTGTATTATACACAGCAGCAGCCCACCTGTGCACATCAATATGGAGAGTCTCACATGACTGCCCTACTGAAATGACCTCATAACACTGCTCCACGTCACGTTAGGCAAACACTTCAGCCCACAGTAGCAAACCCTCCTTTGATAAAAGGTGTGCCGTAGAGTACGCCAAGACAACTAAAGGGGACAGGACATCAAGCCAGGTGTCCTGGCTAAATTCCCAACCTGGCTCCTTCAATCTGCCACCGTAATCATCCCTCAGTTTAATTGGCTAATGAGCATTCTGGCGCGAAATGGCTGCTGTTGCTGCATCACCCTGGTGGGCGCAACACATTGGCAATGGTTGAGGAGAGTTTCCCCCTCATCATTGTAAAGCGCTTTGAGTGTGAGAAAGGCGCTATATAAATGCAAGGCATTATTATTTATCAGTATTATCAACCTGAGACTTACCCCCTGGGAGAGAACAGGCCGGAATAAGTACGCACACAGCCTCTCAACTCAACTCAACTCAACTCAACTCAACTCAACTCGGTTTTGCATTCCGTTAAGCATCTCTGGCAAAGCAACTCTTCGAGTAGCAAAAACAAACCCAAACCCACATACTGCAATTACATTACATTACATTTGAAGAGTCTCTGGAGTGCTCATGTGAAACATTCGAGAATCGCTCTTTTTGAGAGCAGCAATGTCTTCCAAATGAGACAAATAATCAGGAAAGAAAATATGAATAATATAAACCCAAGAATAACACTTATAGAACATTATGCCAGCTCCCAAAAACACAAAGTATATGGAGCTTTGAACATGTAATATTTCGCTCTACAGGCCATATTATATACAGACCCCCAGTAACCGTTTGAAGAGTAGGTTTTTTTTTTGTGATGTTTTATTATTTTCTTCTTCCTAGTGTTATAGAACTCCATGGCTTTCGCAATTACCAGTAGCTATTGTTACATCAGCATGAGAATGTGTTCAGTTAAGAACATTCTAATCACATTCTAATCACAAAAGAACATTCTAATCACATAATTTGTGATCTTGCACCTCAAAAGGTTTAATATGCAGATTCACTCGTTCACCGTGCGGAAAGAGAAGACTAATATCCTTTTACAAGGTCACGGTGGCTCCCCGCTGCACTGAAAGCTTTCAAGAATCCCACAGCATACTGTAGCAGCCCACTGGGGATCATGTGACTTTAAAGGGGGTCACTGGCTTCCTTTCTGCCTTAAAAAATAACGGAAAAAAAGCTTGATAGAAATGTATTGCCCTGGATTGTATCCTTATGGGGAAAGAGAATGGCCTAATTCATTTTGTGGCAATACATTTTACGAAACCCTACTTTATATACCCTGCTACTTTGATTTATAGGTGGTTATACTGTTTATCTTGAAGCTGCATGGAAATAATGATCTCAGGAAAATGGCAAACAAGTTACAATTTAGTGCTTTGTTTTATAAAATGTATGAATATATGAGTTTTTTTTTATTTTTATAAATCAAAGGAGAAACAAAAAAATATTTGACAAACTGAAGCGAGAAGTTTAAAGTGCAATGTTTTTCACACACGAGAGAGGCAAAAACCACAGAATCGGGTGTTCAACAAGTGGCAGAAGTTGCCTGACACAGTCGTCTCAACCAGTTCAAACCTGACTTTTTCACTTTACAGAAAAAAATAAAAACAATGACATAAGCCTAGCAACAAGCACTGACCAATCAGAGCGCAGAATAACAGTTACAGGGTCCAACCCTTTTCTTTTTTTTTTGTTCCCCTGATACTCTGAAAAGCTGTTACAGCACAAACTTGTGTGGCACTGAATATCTTCATAATAAGAGAGGCAATTTACTTTACAAGAAAAATCAGGAACTGCATAATAAACACCTATTCCAGAGCCATAATTAGTCAACCTCCTGTTTTTGTTTTGAACTCCAAACACATTATGCATAAAACTTCAACAAACAGCTCTAATGCGGCTAAAAAAAAATCACCCACAGATTTTCGAACAGGGATAGCATATCCAGTATAATCCATTTATCATTTTCTTCATATTTTTTTAATTGAAGATATGTTTCATATGTTTCCTTAAAACACCAGCTTGGAGAAAAAAATGTCTCCTTGCTGTAAACATAACATACAGGCCCATACTTATTTAGGCCCACACTTACTACATATTAACACTAAGTCGCTCTGGATAAGACGGTCTACTAAATTAATGCAATGTAACGATAAAGCCATTTTAAACCAGGTCCTGTCTTAAAAAATGACCCACTGTCCCAAGTTCTACGAGTTGTTTTACTTGGCGATTAAAAGCGAAGTAAAGCCGTTTTTAACAGGAGGGCAACATTAATGAAGCTCAGGAACTGAAGCTACAGCTGTGGTGGCCGCAAACGCAATGTGCCAAAGTCGACTCAGTTTTCTGAGTGATGTTTATTTATTTTTTAAACCCACCAGTTTTTAAACCCTTTTCTTATTTTCCAACAACTCGTAAAGCCCCAGTGTGTTTGAAGACCAATCCCGCCCCTCGCTACACGGGACCCCCTCCTCAGAGTATTTGTGAGCGCAGGCTTTGAAGAGGCTTCCGCCCGCCACCCTTTCTCTTAAAGATCCATCCCACCAGCTAAGCTGCGCAGTCCCAACGCGGTCTCTGCGCAGGCGGACGGCATTTCAAGCAAAGCCGATGCAGACTCCCAACCAATGAGAGGAGCTGCTCTATGCAGGGAGGTGGGGGGGTGCTGGCTCTCTGGGCCACCCTATAGCCAGCAGGGTACCCCCCCCCCCCCCAATTTTGCCTCCAATTTAAACGGACCTCTCCTCTACATACGGACAGATACAACCAGAGTGATCCGATATTGTACAGTAGATCAAACAGGAGATCAGCGAAACACCCCAAACTAACCAACGCACGGCTTTAAACCAATCACTAAGGACACCGTGCAGGAACTGCATTCAAACTGAAACTCGCCGGGATCCGTGGCTGACATACATGCCCAAAGTGCCCCATTCACCCTCCCTCTTCTCTAAACTTCAGCTTGTTTTGGACTTCATCAGTTCTGGATGCAGCCCGGGCTCTCGGTCAGTCCGCCTCAGAAGTGGGACGGGGCACATTTTAACAAAAATGAATTAAAAAATAAATGGGGTTTAAGTGCGAAAGAAGAACAAACACTCTTGCGCTCGAGGCCCGCCTCTATGGCTGCCGATGTGGAAAAGGCACAAGTTCAGGCGCATGTTTTCCAGAGGTTTTCGCCACACGTGAGGAAGCGCCAGTTCCTCCTGGATGTTATTACAGAGGGGAGGGGCTCACAGCTGTCACAATAGGGCACCCCGAATAACGGGCGAGAGAAATAAAACCCCCAGCACGGCTATCTTTAGAAGCGCGTGTAAAAAACGTGCGACGATATTTCCCAGCAGCACCCGTTTTTCCACAGGCCGGCCGAGGGGCTCTCCCGTTTCTGCAATTTTTTCCCCCTAGGATGGTAAGGGAAGATTTATTAATAATTCATGAGCGCTTGTAGACGAGTTCTGTGTCTTCCAATCATAGATTGTGACGTATTCCGAGTAGACTCCCGCGTGCAATTTTCCCCCCCCTCTAGGATGGTAGGGGACTTTTGATTGGACAATTTGGAACTTGTCTACAAGTGCTCATGAATTATTCATAAATCTTCCCCTACCATCCTCGGAGGAAAAAAAACAAACAAAAAAAACGTTTCTGGGTTCGGCCGCAATCCGCAACAGGGTCACCTCCTCTTCGCCGTCAAACGGCAGGCACCTGAGAGAGGCTTCTCGGCTGGGCGGAGTGGCTTACCACAGACTGGCAGAACGGATTGGTCAGAGGTCAAATACAGGAAGAACTTTCCTCAAGAGTGACTACCACTGAGCGTCGCCGTGTGGCACTGAAGCTCAACCTCGCCTTCAGCAGAATCCATCCAAATTCCACGGTTCGTTCTCCGCCAGTCTCCTCAAATCATTCCTGTAAGCATGTTCTACAGTTGGTCTGTATGTGTGATTTCTAATGACCAGTGCTGGGAAATACATTCATTTTTTTGGACCATATGGGCTATTTTACTGAAATGAACCCCTGGCTAGTTTAAAGTCATATTTATCTTGCTTAAATACATTTTAGGATATTGTAACTCATAATTAATTAATATGCATCATTTCAGCTAATAATTTCCCTCGTTCCTCATATGATTTCCCTTTCCATCGCCAAGTACAGAAAAGCTATAATCATCAAATTAGCCGCAGCTGTACAGTGACATTTATCAAAGGCAACAAAGACAAATGGAGTGACACGTGTGTCGCTGAAAAAGGTTGATCCACTCAGTGAACATTACGAGTGATATGAATCACCAAGCGCTCAACATTCTCCACTTCACTGTTTTTAAAGTGGGGTCTACATCCCAACGCCATCATGGTTGAAGAAAAGATAAAAATGGCGTGCACGCGAGGAGTTTCGGTGGTGTAGCCTGATGAGCACCATCCACATGGTCATTGCGAGCCGCGATGTTGGCGGTTCGAATCCGGCCACGGGACCTTTGACCTCTCTCACTCTCTCCCCCCCATCCTTCCCTCTCTACACTGTGCTGTCCAATAAAGTAAAAAAAAAAAATATATATTTTAAAAGGGAAATGTCGTGCTTGGATTCCAAGGAGAACTGTGGCGTCACCAGCGGAGATGACATGCCAGCTTTCATTGGGGCGTGTGCTCAGACGGATATTACATCATCAAGAGCCTCCTGGTGGAAGGGCCTTCGGCAGACTACAGCACAGTGGGTGCGGTGCACACGACCTGCCACAGCAGTCCTGGTATTCAATTCAATTAAATCTTATTTGTATAGCGCTTTTTACAGAGAACTGTCACAAAGACGCTGTGCAGAGAAACAAAACAAAAAATTGGGCAAGAACCCCCAAACGAGGTAAAAACTCCCCGGTGGGAATAAAACACTCAAACATCACACACCAGGCCACATGTAGACGGACGCCTGCAGGCCCTTCAGGTAGTACTGTCGGGCACGAATGGCAGGATTACGTCAACCCTCTTTTTGAGCACGGAAACGGCGGTGCGGGCGAGCGACAGAAAGAGAGAGAGACGTGCGCTCGCAGCAGGCGCGATACGCCCCGCTGCCTCCTGGGAAATTATCCCAGTGTCCATTTCCTCATCAATACGAGATGAGCTCTCGCAGCAGTCACAAAGCAGGCTCACAGAACCTAATCCGTGCAGCAATGGTGAAACTGAACGGTCGTCGTTAATATTTAATCGTTTATGAATTGCCGTTTGGTGGACCGGAATTAAATCTATCCCCTTCTCATCCTGTTATTGCTGCATTTCCTCATGTGAAAAAAAACAGGGCACAGGAAACGAGCAACAGAGGAGCCCCATTAGCCGTTAACGAGTAAGCGATTGAGGTCAATCACCTTCAGGGGTACTCGGTGTTCACAAGGAACTTTCACAAGTTCACAGTACACCCACTCTCAATTGCTTTGAAGTAAATGTCTGCACATCATCAACACAGATACACACCTGTGCACTTGCGCAAGCACACGCACACACACACACCTCACTCAAAGTCGTGTATACCATTATAAAACAGCCTACTTCTGTAGAGCTCGACCCTCAGAAATGTCACCACTGAAAGAGGTGGGGGGGGGGGGGGTTGTTCTAGGAAAGTGTTCTAAAGCAAGATGTCGGCATTCTGTTAATTCTGTTAACAGGCCCGTAAATTCTTGCACGTGCGATCTGGAAATTCACATCTATTACAAAATATGGGGCTCAGTTCGCACGGCGGCAGTGTTTTTCCACTGAGGGTTGAGTTTTGCAGAGCAGCTTACGGAGAGCCAGCCTCAGTAACAGGCAAACGTCCGCTCTGGCCAGAATTACCTCACCTCTGGAAGCACAGGATCAATAATTGACACGGGCGCACAGGCACATTCCCGGAGATTTCCCTTTCGTGGCCGTATTTAGGGCGGCAAGGTAGAGACACCCGTGCACATGCAGCACAAGAGCAAACACCCACACACCTTAAAAGCAGCGACGGGGTTTACCTCACAAAATAGGGTCACAAGACCACATCAATCAGAGGAAGACAGTAAAAGTGTTTAAACTCCTTCAGTAGTTAAACTTGCACTTAATGTCATGCCCCCTTTTGTTAATAGAGTTTAACACTAATGAAAAAGATACAAATCAGTATTTTAGCTCAACTCATTTATTTAGCTAGACGTTTTTGTATGGAAATGAACAAGGGAGGCAATTTTCTGTAACCGTATACGTTTAGTTAGGACAGGCATATAAAGGGCCGTTGTTTATTAACCCCTTTGACCCCTACACACCCGTAGAAGAGGAAGAAAGAAAAAGGAAAAAAAAACAAGGCACAGCGATTTGTGGATGTGAGCAGCAGCTGATGTAATTGGTGCTATAAATAAATGCCTGCATGTCCAGCGCCTTTTGGTTTGTGTTCAAATGTCTCCTTTCAGGCCCTCGGGTCAATACGAGCGCGTGGGCGGCGGCCGGGATAATCAGCCTCTGGGCGTGTCGCTTCAACAGAACGAAGAAAACACTCCACTCCTCCCTCCTCACTCCTCACTCCTCCCTCCTCCCTCCTCCATCTTCCCCCTCTTTCTCCCTCAGCTCTCCCCTCCCATGTCTCCGCCACTCCGACTGATCGTAGCTCTCCAGGCTCTGTCAGAGGAGATTTTATCGCCACCTCCCAGAGATAATTATACTGCAGCGGGACGCTGAAGTCAACAGGTCCCCTGCCTTTAGCGGCCTGTGGAGCCGTGAGGTTAAAAACAGGAGAGAGTGAAGAAAAAAGAAAAACAACGACTATTTCAGAGATATGTCACAGAAACATGAAGTTTATTTCCACCCATCGGGTGGAATTAGCGCGTATCTAAAGGCCAATTCATCGTCGCCAAAAGAAGTATGCGTACGTACGTCCGTCCGTGCAGACCCAAATTACATCATAGTGGACCCTGAGCGGACATCCGCCTAGGCAGCCTGCGTAGAAGTTGTTTTTTCTGTCCGCACGAACCTGCCTGTCGTTCCACCTACAAGTGTACCTTCTGCTTACCGTAATCGTCTTCCTTGAAAGACGCCATTGTTGTTTGCAATTAGCGCACAAAAATATGGGAAACGTCGTCCGCAAAGACGGGGTTGGCACGCTCTACGATGAAAGGCCAGAGTACAACTGTCCGTCCGCTTACGGGTCTGCTCCAGGCTTTAAACACTCTGTAACCACCTTTACAATGCGCGGCCACAGGGCGGTATCCTGGGCCGGTGTGAATCTACGGGCCGCTCAAAACGAGCACGACAGACACGAGAGCGCAAACGCTTCAAAGATCTCAACGCCTTTCATCTCATTCTTCTTCTTCCCCAGCAAAACACATGTAAATACTTACCGTACAGCTATTTAGCGAAACCTCAAACGCCGCCTCAAAACACCCCAAGGCCGCTCTGATCAGGGCTGTGCGCATCACAGTAATCGCGGTAATTTCCATAAACGGCGAGTGATAAATCACACTCTGAAAAGAAATCCGGCCTAAATTGAGCCCCTGGATCAGGGCAAATGGAGCCCTGTGCCATGTGCTCGTGTCACAGCACACATGAGATGATCAGAGCTAGGTAGCACATATCAACTGTACTTACAAGTTATAACCAGGGTGTGAAATTTACTTACTCACAGCCAAATGCTAGTAAAATGTTGATTGTAGCTGGTAGATTTTCTACTCTCCCATCCACTTTGACAGGTAACCAAGCAGGTTGTGTTATATTACAGAATATATTATTGAAGGTGCTGGGTTGGGAAAGAAAAATCCACTCTTGTCTTTTAATAAAGACGCAATGAATCCAGTCAGGAAACACACTCCACACTTGATCCAATTATAACGAGGGATTTTATTTCTGCAGAAAGCGCACACCCGTACTAAAAAAGGCACTAATTACAGCGATCCTTTATACCTTCTAATCGTGTCCGTGCCAGCATCAAAGACGGCCGTCTGATTAGGTATAAAAGTTAAACTTTCAGCTGCATACACCCTTTTTGCTAGTTTCGCTCAAGGCCTGTAAGAGTCGAGGATAGGCCCCAGCCTTTGATATATTGACACTTAGCTCATACGATTGCCCAGCCAGCCCTTATCGGATGGAAAATAACAGGCAAAGGGCAGAATACATAATTTTATATAACTTGTAATAAGAATAATAAGGATAATAATAATAACAATATAGATAAAAACATGTTAAGCCTTCAAAGGTAATGTGGCTGGTAAAATATTTTAAATGGCTGGTGATTTTTAGAATCCACAAGCCACTCTGGACAGTGGGTGAAAAAGTTCATTTCATTCCCTGTAAACAAAAAACCCCTTCCATCTATGCTCAATCTGATTCTCTGTGTCTTCGTTTTTCAGTTTCAGATGAGACTCAATAGGTGTTCGGTCCAATTCACTCTTTTTAGCCAACGGGGCTACATAATAATTTTTTTTTTACTGCGCCGCATTTGCCATCAAAGTAATTTACACATATTACGAGTTTAGTGCAAAGCCAGAGCAGTTTATAAATAAATAAATAAATAAATAAACTAGAGGTTAGAGGTGATTTATTGAGATAAAGCTGAGAGCCTTGCCAGCCTCAACCTCCCCCACAAACTCAGAGGAGTATAACAGGTTCCAGTCACTGGTGCTTTCAACAGAAACAACAAAGTTGTGGAAAACAAGCACGCTCGCACGGAGAGAGTCGACGCTCTGCTGTCACAAAAGCGTGGTCAACAATGTGAGCGAAACGCCACTTTCTTTGGTTTAACATTACCCAATTGGTGAAATTTTTGCGGTTAGGCGCATGTTTTTCTGTTCTTGCCCTGTTAAATGAAAGCTTTGTCTCAGCTGTCGGGGAGGTTGCCAGCTCCAGACCTGTTGTGCTGCTTTATGCTTTTCTGCCAGCTCAGCCAGTGTTGTCGGTCTTCGGCCCCGAAATGTTGTTGTTGCTGATGAGGGACAGGGACGGGGGGCTTCTCTCTGACTAAAAATAACCGTCAGGCAGAAGAGATAAACAGGCTGTTGTCGTTCTAGGCACGCTAGGCTATATGCACTGAAAGGCTTCTTTCAGGCGGCTCTCGTCTTATTGGCTGATGCAAAATTTTATCATGTTTGGAGACGTGTTTGTTCCATGAAAGACCATCACCTAGAAACGCTGCTGAAAATGATAAATGACTTATAATCCCCAAACATCACCTCACTCTGTCTGAAGAGGGAAGACGTTACGAATAAATCGGGATGGAGGAGGGTCTATTTGAGTACATTTGCCACTTTAGTTAAAAGGTTATATTCAAGGGTCTCAACATGACAGCAGTCTAACCTCCAGGGCGACAGCCTTTCTGCCATCTAGTGGTCAAACAAAGGTACTGTCATTGCTCTGGGGGAGCCGCTCGCTCAGTCAGTCCGAGTGCTTGTTAGTGGGACACTACCATTTCCAGGGCTTCCCAATTGAGGCCAAAAAGTGGCCGTCATTTAAAAAAACAATCCAGGGCTCCGGAAGGCCATCTTCCCCCTTCCCTGGTCACAGCAGCCTGAGGTGTCAAAGGGGTTTAATAAACAACGGCTTTTGTTGAGTCTCCGCCCACTTCACAATTTCAAAAGATGCAAATTGGACTCGAGTGAGAGAGCACAGACGGGAGGGGGGAGGAGTTACAGTTGGGGGGAGGGGCTATATATCCATTCTGTAACGCATCATAATTATGTAGGCGGAGCCAGCAAGGGGGGAAACCGTTTGAAATTAGGGCTAATGTTAATTTGCTCTTTTTTTGCACAAAAGGCGGTGGCACTGCCTTTTTTTTTTTTTTAAACAACAGGATATATGCGATTAATGAAATGGAGACAAGATACTCGGCTTTATAACTCAGAATATGTGATTTAGTGATTATTACCCCTTTAAGATGCGAGATGACATCTATGTGATTAGAATGTTCTCAACTGAACAGGGCAGAACACAGAAAACACAAAACAAACCCAGTTTTGTCACCTTCACCTAAAACGATATCTTTAGTCAAGAGTACATTTCTCACAAGGATGATATTGTTGATTGGGCTCACTGGCAGTAACAGGAGGGCAAAATTAAGTCCTCTTTCCATTTTTTAAAACCCCAGTAGGTAAAAAATAAGTAGCTGTAGAAATATGTGTGGCGAGGCTATAGATGGAGCTGCAAACATATCTTAATAAAAAAAAAACATGTTTTTAAGACAGACAATAACAATTCTCTGAGGTCACGTGAAGTCTTAAGGCACCAGAATGTTCTACCTGGCTGTTTACACAGAGCGATTGTCCTTCCCTGCAGGGAAAGGTGTTTACCCGCCCCCTGGCAGCACCTGTTTGTTCCGCGAATGTTCTCCGGGTCACGGTGAATGACACCGATGGTGGTGTGAGGTTTTCGCTCGGCTCAACGACTGAGACAATCGGCCAAGTCTTCCAAGTTTAACAAAGGTATTCCAGTATGAAGGACAGGTGCAAAAATAGCACCGGGGAAGTCGACGCTGCCTTAGTCTTTGGCACTCTGTTAAAGTGCACGTGTTTTTCACAGAGAAAGAAAATCGAACGATTATTCTTTGGAATCATGCCAAATTTTTTGAACAAATCTCTCAGCAGTTTGACTGGGGGGAGCATTCCAGCACTGGGATATCGATAACAACCTTTACAGAGCCCCCCTCCCCCTCCCCCCGGGCCCCACCCAGGGGGACTAACTGAATTACTCCAAACATAAAGAACACAGAACCGTAATAAACATGTCTTCAGATAAGGGGGGTGGGGGGTGACTTACAGCGTGCAGTGCTTTTCCCCAGCAGGCTGAGCATGATGCATGGGAGCTCCCGCCATCTACCAGCTGGTTCCCTCCACAAATTCTACAGCTCTAAAACAAACACCGACTTCCATTACTGACATGTGGTTCACCAACACAATGCCACTCTCTCCTTCTGTCTCCCCCTCTCTCATGCTCATTTTCTCTCACTCCCTTTCTCTCTCCATCCCTCGCTTTCCATCACTCACTTTCCCTCTCTCCCGGCTCACAAAGCAGGCCCTGTACCCAGAAGCCTCAGCCTCGCCTAACCCGTCCAAGCCCAGGACGGTGACTGCTCCCCCAGCCCGAAGGCATGCCTGGCCTGCACTGGTTCTCAGACTCGGGCCTGTTTTTAAGGGAAGGCAGGAGGCAAAGACAAGTCGTTAAGAGAGTTACATCAGGCCCTTTCCACAAAAGACTGGAGCTTCAAAGTCTGTGCAAATCTCTCCAGTTCTGCCCATAAAGACTTTCACCCATTTCAGTCTGGAGATTGTACCGTTTCATTCACAAAAACAAAGTCGTTTTTTTTTTTTTTTTTTAAATGCTAAGAGTATTTATTTATTTATTAATTAATTTTCTTACAGAGCTACCGCATACATATTGTTGCTTCATTTCCGACAAAGAGGCCATCAAATATTTTACCTACACAAACGGCCCACTGCTCCGTCTATAGATACATTGGCCCCATGTGGCTACAGAAAGGCTCATGAACGTTTTGAATAACAGCACGGCAGCCGGGCCTCGACAGGCCCCTGTCGTATAAGTTAAGAGTCCACTTCCTCTGGCTATCAGCCCACCTATCTGTGTGACAAATTTAAGTGTTTATTACACAGATACAAAAAGGACAGGCTGTCAGGGAGGGGCCAAAGGGCTTTAATAAAAAAAAGAAAAAAAAAGAATGAAACTGCAAATACACACGTGCACGTTTGTGCGTTTTTTGTGTGTTTCTTGGTAGGGGTGCAGTGTGCAAAGTTTTTTTTCTTCTTTTCTTTTTCTATTTATATTAAGATGAAGAAACAAAAACTCCCAAGTAGCAATTTAAAATGATTAACAAGTGGCACTTAAAAGAAGGACATCGTACAGAAAAAGTTGGCCAAGGCGCATGTGGTATATAGATTATAGCTGGCAGCACCTTGGCCTGCCTGGCAGTGACTTTGAAGAACAATCGCCATTGTTTGGCCCCTTAACAGCGCAAGGCTAAATTCATTAGCGTAATACAGGGTAGCATTGTTCCATATTGACACCCAGCACTTAATGCGCCTTTGAGAGCACAATGCAGTGGCTGTTTGGCAGCGCTGAGAGGGACAGGTGACCCTCACCTGCGATGTCTTTGCATTCCTCATCACAATGTCAGCTTCGGATCTCTCCCAACACACCGGCCGGCTCTCTCTCTCTCTCTCTCACTCTCCCCCCGGCGGTCACGCGGCGTGTATTTGGACGTGGTGCGGGGGGGTTGGATGGGCACGTGGAGTGTCCTAGAGGGGACTGAATCGGATTTGACGCAGCAGAGGTAGGCATGTGCGTGATTGTGTGAGCGGTCACGTCCTCGACCCCACATGCATTCCGTCCCACGACACAATGCTAGTGGCTTGAGGGTGTGAATATTTATGTAAATGTATTTTCATATAATCCTGAACATATCTAAATATTTTATTTAATTTGCACATTATAGAGAATTACTTCTACAAGAGTATAAACAAATCCCATGTAAATATATTTTAATTTGACTTTGCAACACAACAAAATGAGAAATAACGGGGTACGAATACTTTCTCAAGCCACTGTATATCGTTACGCAGTTAGTATAGCGATTTAATCTAATTTTGCGTAAACTTCCGTCCCACGACACAATGCTATATCATTACGCAGTTAGTATAGCGATTTCATCTAATTTAGCGTAAAATTCATTTATTTTTAAAATGTATTTATTCAACAATATAGCTTATATATCTTTACAAACCCATATACAGTGCCATCCATAATGTTTGGGACAAAGACATACAGGCATATATGTACAGAGCCAAATCAAGACATATACCTTGATTTGGCTCTGCAGTCCAAAATTTAAGACTTTTAGTCATCAAAAAAATTACACATGTGGTTAAAGTGCAGATTCCAAGCTATTATTAAAGGGTATTTATATACATTCTGGTTTCACAATGTAGAAATTACAGCACTTTTTATACACCCCCAATTCAGGGCATCATAATATTTGGGAAATATTAATGTTATGTAAGTGAAATTAGTCATGTTTAGGACTGTCGCATATCCTTTGCATGCAATGACTGTTTGATAGTCAAAGGCAGCAACCAATTGACGTGACTGTGTATTGAAACCTGGTATTGAAACCTGCAACCGATCGTCTCTGCTTTCAGTTCCCCAACCATGAACCCACAATACGTCTCTAAGAACCAGAAGCGTGAATGCTCGCAGAAATCTGGAGCCGTGCAACCTCTTTGAGATGTTTCTAAGGACCTATTGTGGACCATTCTAAGGACCGATTGTGACTGTCGTCTGTATGCATTCACAATTTGTATTACGAACGATTCCAGGTTAGCACAGCTAACTTACATTTAGAGCTTAACAGGGTTGTCTATACACTCGCCAGTCTGGGAATGCTATTATAGTTGCTCTTATAATAGCATTTGTTCTGCTACGTCAGGGGTGTCAAACTCCTGTCCTGGAGGGGCGCTCTCTGCAGGTTTTTGTGAGTTCCTTTCAATCAGCAGCTATTACAACCTGCACATATGATGCATATGATACGACCCGCACTCGCATTCCGACCCGCACTCGCATTCCGACCCGCACTCGCATTCCGACCCGCACGTCCATTACATTACTACCAGTACAGCCTGTATCCAGTGGCATAACTAGCCTCTATGATGGAGCTCAGCTCACATCAAAGCACAACATTCAAGGCTTAATTTTCCATCTTATCTTACCCCACCATCTATATTTAAGAGCCGCTGGAGACCCTTGTCCACAAAATCTGGGTCGCTGTGTGCCAGCCAGCAGCTGAGGAGGAAGACGTAGGACACAACATAGTCAGGTTTGGCTGCTCTCCTCGTACTCCTATTCTGAGTTTGGGGGTCACGTCCACCCCAATTCCCTGCATCTTTTCTCCATCCCAAGACCTCCTAAAATGACCACCCACCCTGAGGTCCCTCTAGCTCAATAAATGGGTTGAAATTTTACACCAGGGATCGCAAACCCCGCCCCTGGAGGGCCGTGGGGTCTGCCGCTGTTTGCCGTTCATCAGTGCAGTTAAAGCTTTCATTTGGGACTAAACCGGTTGCTGGTTTTAAGGTGAAAAACGTAAGGCCATTGGACCCTGCAGCTCTCCAGCACCAGGAATGAAGTTCCCCACCTTTTACCTTTAACCAACACCCACAGCAGAAGCTGTTTCACTCAAAGGTACACAGGTAAAGACAGCTTTTAATTTGTATGCTCAGTGGACTTGAAACATGTTACTGAACCGAGAAATAAGGTGAATATGAACTTTAATATTAATTAAAGCAAAAATATTTTATTACTCCATTTTATCCCCCCCCTCCCCCACCAAAAAAAATGACACAGCGAAAATGTATAACTGCCTACTAAGCGGCCAGCCTACGTGCTCACAGTTATATAATCGGACGGAGAAGGGAGGCCTTGTGCTTCCTCACGTTAGCGCTATAGCAGTGTTCACACACTGCGAACGCGGGATCTAGACACACCCTTCTGAGTCCCGCTGGATCACAGGAACATGCCGTTCGCTCCTAGCGGGGGCCCCGCCCTTCCCGCAAACTTTTCACCCCCGCCACGAGAAGAAAAAAAAAGTTGCCAATTGGTCCCCGTTTTTTGTCACCTTCCTGCGACCTTTGTCCCCCCGGTGTGGCATTTCTGAGCCTGCTGGGTATGGCAGAAAGAGCCGTTTTAGCGCAAGGTAACGACGCAACCGACCTCCTTTAATGAGCGACGGACCGGCTTGCGGGCGCTGAGAATTCCCATCAGACTTTGCTGAAGCCGCGCCGCCAGACTGCGGTTACCTGGCGACCTCCCGTCGGACGGCGGGGATTTGAGGCCGAATCAACTCGAATTGAGCCTCGTCTGCAAAAAGGCCACGTGCGGAGCAGTTGGGATGGGCAGAGCAGGGGGGAGCCGGATATAAATCCCAAAACGGTGCGGCATGGCCTCGTAATTCTGCTCCCAATTCTTCCGTGCACACAGTCATGCGGGAAAGAGAATATCGGCCTGCAAGGGCTTTTCTGTGAGCGTGTGAATGCACTCCACATACACTCTCCACATAACGCCCCTGACTGCAGAAGCATGTCACAGTTTTAATATGACACCACTTCCTCGGAGAGTAGCCTTTGTCCATCCAAGTCCAAGTTGTTGGCTTGAATCTCGATGCCAATCCCAACAAGTAAGAAAAAGACCGTACCTGGGATGAAAGCGTGACTGCCCAGAGCATGAGGGGCGATAAAACAACACGTTTTAGGCGCAGCAGCAGGTGAAGCGTGCTCAGGGTCCTCACCACTGTATCAAACCGCACGGAGGCCTACACGCTTAATTAACTCTTATTTTCATATGGTTCTCTTCTGGCACAGCGGAGCAGGAAGGTAACTAGAGGTTAAAGCGAAGGGCACAATGCATTCTGGGGAGGGGGGGCGGGGGGAGTCCAGGGCCGCGCTTTCCGTTCTTGGAGTTCCTGGTTGGCTGGCGGAGCGGCGACAGACGCAGCCACATCCTGCCCGGGCCGTGCAGCGGGGCATCCGTAGCAGCTGCACACTTTCACCTGCCAGGTCTGCGTGGCCCCGCCCACCGCAGCTCCATAACAGACCACGCCCACGGGGCGGTTTGCATGGCAACCGTATCAGAAATGAGACTCGCTAACCACATCTCTCTCATTCCTGCTGCTAACACATGCTTCAGCCATGGGAATCTTTAAAGTGCATGTGTGAGTGTGTGTGAGCGTGTGTGTGTGTGTGTGTGTTAACCTTTTCATTCCTTCTGAAGTGTTAACCTTTTCATTCCTTCTAGAACGTTAACCACACCAATCCTTCTAAAGCATTACCCTTACCATTCCTTCTAGAATGCTAACCTTACCACTCATTCTAGAATGTTAACCTTTTTCATTTTCATGGTGCCATCTGTGGCATGTTCCTTTTACTGGAGGTTCTGTGCATTCCCACTGCAGTGCTTCACCCATTGGTCCAACTGCATTATCGCACACCGTTTGAGCTCTGCTGTGATCTTGGAATTTCGAGCATTCACAGATCAGATGGAGGCAATTTACATATGTAACATGTCAGTCTGTCTGTCAGTCTTTCAAAACAAAAGAAAACCCCATTGGTAAACGTGCCGGGCAGAACAAAGGACACACCCCTTCCAGTGAATAATGTAGCTCACCTGAGGTCAGAGCCCATTCGTTTCCACTGTGAACAGTTCTTAAGAAACTCTGCAATAGTTTCTAAAGCACACTGCCATTACAGTTCAATATAAAGAAACGCAAAGATCTGACATCAGAGCGAACAACCCTACCATTTCAGGAACTACGAAAACACTGCCAACATTCTCATTTTGTTTGGCAGTGGGAGAGGAGCCATCAGTTAGGCCGACACTTCAGCGGGCCAACTCTGGCTGGCTTTGCAAACTGTTTAAACAACAAATCCCTGCTACTCTGGGGGGAATAACACATTTATCCAAAGCGCATTATAACCCCCCAGATTCCTCAGTACAGAGTCCGAGCACGCCACTGCACTGCAAGAAGAAGAAAAAAAAGAGAAGAATATAGAAATGAAAGGGGGAGGTGAAAAAAAACATATGTAATTTAACCATTCGGAATGTCACACGCGGGCGTCTAATTTCCAAAATAACCTCTATGGTCGTCATCTACTTTTACACAAGCATAAGAGGCCCGGATGGATCCCAGGTCATTTCACATGACTCTAAGCAGCTGTCAACATGTGCTCCTTCCCAGCAAGGGGCCTCTCCTGCTCCGTGACCTAGTCCAGGGCTGCAGAGGAAGAGGGGGGGATGCGGCCCTCCAGTGGTGCCCGGGCCTGACGAATGGTGATCGAGAGGGTGTTTTTGGGAGGGGGAGGGGTGTTTGTAGTGTATCAGCTGTGATATGACGGATGGGACTGTGTATCCCCTGCAGGGGTGAGAGGAAGACGCCCCTCGGTCGCTCAGTTTCCTTCCTATCCCACCTCCCCCCGAATCTCTCTCTGACCCCCCCCCCGGACCCCCCCACACCATCAGGGCCCGGCCCCTGCCACCTCAGCACTTCTGCGTTCTTAACAGGAAGGGCTCCAACCAGCTGCTCGCGATAACAATGAAGCCTCCGTCACAACCCCGCAGCCAATGGAGCGGTGGGGGTGTGTGCGCGCGCGCACGTGTGCGTGTCAGCATGTGACAGAGCACGTGTGCAAGAGACACGCGAGTGCGTTAATGTGTGTGAGTGTGTATGAGTGTGAAAGTCTGTGAAAGACAGACTTTGCGTGTGTGTGTTCGTGCGCACGCACATGAGTGTGTGTGTATGAGAGACGGTGTGTGTGTGTTTATGTGCATGTATGTGTGTGTGTTGGTATGTGTGCGTACGAGTGTGTATATGATTGTGTGTGTGTGTATGTATACGTGTGTCTGTGCACTTTTTTGGTGTCACCGCTGTGTGACTGTGCCGCACAGAATGCTGGGAGTGTGGGTGACCTCTTACCCACCAGAGCCCACTTCCTGCACAAGCTAACAATGCTCTCTCATGTCAGAGCCGCTCGGCTGCAAGGTCTCACGCTCCGAATTACCTCCCCCCTGCCAAAGCGGCAGTGTAAATACGCCGTCGTTCCGTTCGGCCTGTTTAACGTCCCCGAAATCGAGCGCCCCGTGCCACCGGGCACCGCAATCGGCCGGCACTTCCTTCTACGCCCTTCCTCTGAAGGGATCGTAAGACGAACAAAGTGAGGTACTTCACAGCATTTAAACCGAGCCTGTTTTCAGAAGCTTTCAAACGGGTTGGACCGCAAAAACTTTCTCAAAAAACAAAGCCATAAATGTTAATAAATGTTTAACGGCGTACTCGCGCACCATCTACGGCTCCACACTCCGTTCCCTTCCCCGTGGCAGGAAACAGGCCAAATCCCTGCAAGCCGACTCAGGGGTCACCGGAAGGGCAGTTCGGTTGGGGGGACCAGATCCCCCAGATGCAAAGAAAAGAGTAAAAAAAAATGCGACCTGCGTTCTGTTCTCATAACCACGTATGAGAGAGCGCTCATAGATCTCTCTCTGTGGCCCGGCAGAAATGAAGACAATCGCCGTTACGTCGTCATCTCGCCCTGCCTCGCACTTAACGAGCCTTCAAGCATGGACCTTTGCGTTAATACAGGAAGGAATATTTTAAAAGATCAATTTATGAAAAAGACAACTAAAACTAAAAATTATGATGAATGTCAATTTCAGAAATACAAACCTAAAATAAATGAACAAGAGGAGGAACAGTGTGACATTTTATCTGAAGCGAGTGAAAACTTGCTGCGCGCTACACATGGTAAACAACAGGATTCTGTTGGACCGCAAAACACAAGCTTACAATTAAGCCACAATATTCCTTCAAGAGCTCAGGCTGGGCACCCTTTGTACAGCCTGTCCTTTGAACATGTCCATTCTTCCAAGAGAGAGAGAGACAGAGAGAGAGAGAGAGAGAGAGAGAGAGAGAGAGAGAGAGAGAGAGAGAGAGAGAGAGAGAGAGAGATATTTAGCTCGCAAAATACAGGCCAGCGCCTCGTTAAAAACAGCCACTTATCGAGTGATCAGCAGTTTCGTTTCAAATCCAAATCAGGAAATCAGGAGGCTGTGAAAGAGGAAGAAAGCCGAATAAAAAATAAAATTTTAAATTTTAAAAATGAGCCACAAAACACCTCCCCGAAAAATATAAAAACTGAGGGAAATGAGAAAACAGCAACAGACTGAATATCTGAAATGTTCTCCTTCTCAGGCCCTCCTGAAAGAGAGGCCGGTCCTCACACTGTCACCCTGCAGTTCCCATCTCTCCACACCCAAAGAAGGCCCAACCTAGGGCCATGTTTAGAGAGAGGCCCGTCCTCACACTGTCACCCTGCAGTTCCCATCTCTCCACACCCAAAGAAGGCCCAACCTAGGGCCATGTTTAGAGAGAGGCCAGTCCTCACACTGTCACCCTGCAGTTCCCATCTCTCCACACCCAAAGAAGGCCCAACCTAGGGCCATGTTTAGAGAGAGGCCGGTCCTCACACTGTCACCCTGCAGTTCCCATCTCTCCACACCCAAAGAAGGCCCAACCTAGGGCCATGTTTAGAGAGAGGCCGGTCCTCACACTGTCACCCTGCAGTTCCCATCTCTCCACACCCAAAGAAGGCCCAACCTAGGGCCATGTTTAGAGAGAGGCCGGTCCTCACACTGTCACCCTGCAGTTCCCATCTCTCCACACCCAAAGAAGGCCCAACCTACGGCCATGTTTAGAGAGAGGCCGGTCCTCACACTGTCACCCTGCAGTTCCCATCTCTCCACACCCAAAGAAGGCCCAACCTAGGGCCATGTTTAGAGAGAGGCCGGTCCTCACACTGTCACCCTGCCGTTCCCATCTCTCCACACCCAAAGAAGGCCCAACCTACGGCCACGTTTAGAGAGAGGCCAGTCCTCACCCTGTCATGAAGCTCATGTTTAAAAACGCATTCAATTTCAGCTGCCGTTAAAAAAACGCTGGCCTCAGAAACTGACCTATAAATAGGTAATGAGATAATGACAATGACCACTACCACAGGACTGCCACAGGAGCCACCACCAACATCACCAGCTTTCAAACAAAAGGCAGGTCGCAGGAGGAACTCTGTTAGGCATGCAGCCTAACTGGGCAGCTGGGGAACGGTTTTTCGGATGCAGACGGCCTGATGTCCACTCTCCTGCGACTGCAGAGACACTGCAGTCCCCCCCCCCCCCAAGAAACATAATACAGACGCTTTTAATAGCTGTGAGAAAGGTGGAAAACATTCACTGAACAGTGCGCTGCTCTAGGATTTCATAACACAGATAGGGCCTCTGATGCAACAGCGTTTCTCTAACGCAAAGCGTGTAAGGGGGGGGGGGGGGTCAGGGGGGGATTGACGAACAGAACAGCCTGTGAAAAGCAGGGTTAATGATTTAATGCCGGCCTCTGACGTCGCGCGGAGAGTGGCAAAGGCCAGGAACGTCGCGGCAGGAGGGAAGTGCAGCCGTGGACGCAGCCAGGCTGGTGCGCGAGGTTGGCGGGGGGGGGGGGGAGGGGGGTGAGGTCAGGTCTGTAACACAACCTTCTTCAGCTCATGTAAGGAGAAGGCTGTGTTTTTCCACCACTGCCGTCTGGCACAGCGACGACTGAACGTCACACACACACAAAAAAAATTAAGTCAACACTTTGCCTTAATTCATCAGAAAATAACAGCTTTCCACTTTTGAGAGTTGCTATCCCATAGAGCAAAAAATAAACATGAAAAAACAGGTGTTGTTCACACTTATTTTACCAAGGGGAAGTAATGCAGTGGAAAATTTGTGTCCATTTTCTGTTTTGAGCGAAAGACACTTTAGAGTTGCCTTTCTGTATTCCTCTGTATGGAGGAATGAAAAACATTTATTTTCTTTATCCTTGTGATTATTTCACAGACAAAAATACAAGGTTCTTGGCTTGTCCATTTGTGCCATAAACAATAAAAACATAAAACCTTAAAGCAAAAACACCATTGCGGTACAGAGCGTTCTAAAACCCCCTGGTAAATAAAAACATCGTTAAACGCAGCCCTCAATAAATGATGCGGGATAAATTGGGCCAGCCAATTTGGTCTCCGCAGAGAAAGGCAAACAAACTGCTCTGTTTCCTAGAAGTCTTGAAATGCCTCCAGTAGAATGCAACCCCGCCCCCCCCCCCCACCCCCCACCTCTTTCCCAAATCTTTGCTCCTGCCAAAAAAACAACCCACCCTTCCTCGAGCTGCTATGCTTGTTCTTTTTTCATGCAGAACACTGCTCGGGACACAAACAGATTCTAGAGGTGTGTCTCCTCCCAGCCAACCGCAGAGCAGCTCCCTCTGCCCCCCTGGCCAATGGGAGCGGGGAGTGGGCGGGGCCCCACCAGATGTAGGGCTAGTTGTTTTTGTCATTCTCCCGAGCGCTCAGTTTGATGGATGGACGCTACGAAAGAAAGGTCAGGCCTCCACATTAATAGGCTCTGGATTCCTTCCTGCCGTGGCGCGGATACCGCCAAGCTCAAAACACACCAGTTATTCAGCAACCATGGAGCGGGAGTGCGGGAGGTCATTCATAACTCCAAGTGTGTACCGTCTGCAATGTACAATACGGACAAACACCTGGGAGCCGTACCCCAGGGAAGTTAGTGAAGAAGCGCAGCGCTACGGAGCCAAAATCATTCAAAATGCACAGCTCAGAGTACAGAGCAACAGCCACCATCTTACATAAATAAGTCAACACTTCCTATGGTAAACTATACAGAAAAGCACATGTGCTACATATTTCCATCGGGGATATCCTGCATTTATATAATAAAATACTAAATAAAATACCTTTTAAAGCGCTCTGATAATACACTGGTCGACATACTGAATACACGAAATCCCGTAGACATGCTCGAGTCTGTGTGTATGTATGCAATGGCACCCGGGAGCATTGCCTTCTGAGGACGACGTGTTTGAGGAACGTCTTGTAACTCGCACCGAAGGTCTCTCCCAAAAGTCACGTTGTACAGAAAACGAATACACTCAGGCATGTCGTTTTTCCTGGCCAATAGCAGGACAGATGAGTATTGGCCTACGGCGTGTAGATGGTTTTTCTGTGACAGATGGACAAAGCGAACAAATTTCTGTTCCCAGATGACCACTGTGACTGACCACTGTGACTGCCAGTAACACGCGGAGATAATTAAAACGAGATATGACAGTTGTGGTGACACCTTCAGCTAGTGTGTACCTTCACAGTGTAGCGCTCCACCAATCATAGCGTACGTTGCTAACAACTGAAACAACAATGTTGACGGTGATTGGTGGATACCTTTCGGGCTTTCATGGCCATTCAAAGTAAAGAATTTTGTCCAAGGGAGAGATCTCTCGCTCCTCTTGACATTTCCGAAAGGCGCATGAGGATCATGAGACCGGTGCCGAGTAACCGCGTCCCCATGGAAACGATTCCTAAAAATACAGCGGCCTGTGTATACAGCTGTCAGGGCTCAGCGGGTTACAAAACCCACTTGAGCACATGTCTGTCAATCAATCAATCAACCAATCAATCTGTGTTTTATACAGCACCATTAACAAACTCACTGACAAGCAGCATTCCGCAGAAATCTTTCCAAAAGAAATCACATTTGTTGGTTCAAAGTGCGGCAGCTATTTTTTCCATATATGGATATGGAACACTATTACATAAAGTATGCAATCAAGAAATTAGAGCACCTCATAATATATGATTGTGTCTTTCAGACACTGCAATATACAGTATATCCATTTAAAAAAATGTAACCTTCATTTAACCAGGAAGTTTCTTTGAGATATTATATTATCATCAGAGACCTGGCCAAGACTGCAGCAACAATAAGTAAACATTAAATGCAAAAAGTTGTGTAAGTCGCTCTGGATAAAAGCGTCTGCTAAATGCCTGTAATGTAATGTAATTAAAATGAATAAAACACAGAATATAAATAAGACAAATAAGTGTAACAACATTAAAACAATAAGGACATCCACATGTTTACAGTATGCTGGAATATGTTCCATTTTGTTAGGGTTGGAGGGGAGGTGGGTAGAGATGTTTTCGCTGGAGGTCCTAAAGAACCTTCTGGAAGGCGGAAGGTGGTGGCTAGCTTTCGCGCGCCACACTTCCCACAAGCCAAAATCCCGCGGTGCGTAAACCCCATTGCCGCCTGGGGACGATGGTCGTTAGGCGTCTCCGGAGAGAGGTCGGAGGTGGCGGGCGGCGGCCAACATTTTTCGTACTCCGGGTTCTTACAGTTTTCCACGAAAGGGAAAACGGCACCGCCCACAGACCGGACTGGGATCCAAAGAGCCATAAAAAAAAAATAACTGAGGCGCTGCCGGTAAACCCCCTCCCCCCCACCCCACACCCTCCGAGGTCTGTTTTACAGCCCTTCCGGGGGCTTGGGACGCTCGTTTTCGGGTAATTTTAGGACATGAATATTCCCTTTCACAAGGCCCTGCACCCAGCAGGCGGAAATATCCAGCGGTTCGACTAAAAATTATTTTTTAAAACATGCGTTGTTCAGGTAAAATAAAATCAAATAAATTAATTGTGCAACATATTTTAATTAAGCCGTGTCATGGGTTTCGACAGCTGGACGTTCACTACAATAAAAACAAAGATCCAGTCTGCGGAAGTGCTTGGCAGAGAGCTGGGTTTATGCACAGAGGAAGGGAAAAGTTGTGTTCTTTCTCCGCAAGAAAGTACAGGTGCAGCTCAAAAAATTTGAATATTGTGAAAAAGTTCAATATTTTTTGTCACTCATTTCAGAAAGTGAAACTCATATATTATATAGATTCATTACACATAAAGTGAAATATTTCAAGCCTTTATTTCTTGTAATTTTGATGATTATGGCTTACAGCTAATGAAACCCAAAATCCAGTGTCTCAGAAAATTAGAATATTTTGCTTTAACATATTTTTAAAGTATCATATTTAATATTTGGTCGCATATCCTTTGCATGCTGTTACTTCCTGAAGTCTGTGACCAATCAACATCAAAAGACTCTCGATATCTTATTTTCAGGTACTCTGACAAGCGATACTATAACCTCTCTGCATTTGAACTGATCTCTATGGGAATTGGGGGGTGAGACTAGATTCAGCTGTAAATTACACTGGTACAGTATGGAACACATGGCTGGCTAAATGGCTGAAAGTCATCAAGGGTCTGAGCTATCGAACGAGCCCCAAACCATCACTCTGTTGCCAGATATGGAGTAGATGTGGAAATAAAGGCTTGAAATATTTCACTCTATATAATATATGAGTTTCACTTTCTGAAATGAGTGACAAAAAATATTGAACTTTTTCACGATATTCTAATTTTTTGAGCTGCACCTGTATATAAGAACCAGCGCCCATTAACAAACATAACCTGGGCCTGCGTGTGGGTGAAACCTAAGCCCAGACCTTTATCTCACTCGCATAGAAACGGCAGTTTGTCTAAACGTGTAAAACACATACTTACCACACCATTACACCATCTGTTATTCAACTGAGTGATTGCATGTCTATTCACAAGAAAAACAAAATTAAGAACTCCTGTAAAAAAGGCATTGCTAATGTATATGCATGCACTCACTTGCATATATATATATATATATAGATATATACACATATATACATACACATATATACAGGTGCAGCTCAAAAAATTAGAATATCGTGAAAAAATGACCAAAAATATTGAACTTTTTGTCAGAAAGTGAAACTCATATATTATATAGATTCATTACACAGAGTGAAATATTTCAATCCTTTATTTCTTGTAATTTTGATGATTATGGCTTACAGCTAATGAAAACCCAAATTCAGTGTCTCAGAAAATTTGAATATTACATAAGACTGTGGACTGTGGACTGTGGACTTCAGAAAACACAGTGGACCAACACCAGCAGATGACATGGCACCCCAAATCATCACTGACTGTGGAAACTTCACACTGGACTTCAAGCAACGTGGATTCTGTGCCTTTCCACTCTTCCTCCATTCTTTGGGACCTTGATTTCCAAATGAAATGCAAAATTTACTTTCATCTGAAAAGAGGACTTTGGACCACTGAGCAACAGTCCAGTTCTTTTTCTCCTTAGCCCAGGTAAGACGCTTCTGACGTTGTCTCTAGTTCAGGAGTGGCTTGACACGAGGAATGCGACATTTGTAGCCCATGTCCTGGATTCGTCTGTGCATGGTGGCTCTTGATGCACTGACTCCAGCCTCAGTCCACTCCTTGTGAAGCTCCCCCAAATTCTTGAATGGATTTTGCTTGACAATCCTCTCAAGGCTGCGGTTATCCCTGTTACTTGTGCACCTTTTCCTACCACACTTTTTTCTTCCACTCAACTTTCTATGAATATGCTTGGATACAGCACTCTGTGAACAACCAGCTTCTTTAGCAATGACCTTTTGCGGCTTACCCTCCTTGTGAAGGGTGTCAATGACTGTCTTCTGGACATCTGTCAAGTCAGCAGTCTTCCCCATGATTGTGTAGCCTACTGAACCAGACTGAGAGACCATTTAAAGGCTCAGGAAACCTTTGCAGGTGTTTTGAGTTAATTAGCTGATTAGAGTGTGACACCATGAGTTTCCAATATTGAACTTTTCCACAATATTCTAATTTTCTGAGACACTGAATTTGGGTTTTCATTAGCTGTAAGCTATCATCAAAATTACAAGAAATAAAGGCTTGAAATATTTCACTATATGTGTAATGAATCTATATAATATATGAGTTTCACTTTCTGACGTGAGTGACAAACAATATTGAACTTTTTCACAATATTCTTTTCGAGCTGCACCTGTATATGTGTGTATATATATATATACACACATACATACACACACACACACACGTACAGTACATATACAAAAAACATGTTGACACACGTGCATACACACACACAAGGTATCTACTGTTGATCTACTAAATTCCTTCTGAGTTTCTGAGAACATTTCACCATTCCGGTTGTCAGGGGGGAGGGTTCTCCGAGGAAATCTTGTGGTTTTTTTTACACTTTTTTTTTTTTTACCCAGTAAACATATTTTCAGAACACTGTCACCCTTCTGATAACAGCTGCCCATGTCAGTCTTGATCATTATCAGATCCGATGAAGTCTGCATGTGGCTGCTAAAAATGTTGAAAATGGCTGGTGATTTTTATAATCCACAAGCCACTCTGGCCAGTGGGTGAAAAAGTTAAATTTCATACCCTGGCTGCATCCAATGAAAGACTAAACTGATTATTAATTTTTAAAATTATAATAATAGGCTGAATCTGACAATGAGACGGTCACCCCACCTGATAAACTCATCTCTCTCCAGACATCAGCAGAAGAAACGTATAGCGACTGATGCCCCGGACAAAATATTATTTCCCCCTTAAGGGGAGCCCACTCAGCGCAGTCCACTGGGCTGCCCGACTCCACCCACGTACGAGCCCGTCCGCGAGGTCGAGAGGTTCGATACCCCAAAATGGCGCTTTCTGAAGTGTGTTCCATTCTGCATCTGTAAGTCTCTATGTTTTCTCTCCGTCTGAATAAGAGTGAAGAAAAACAAAAGGACGGCGGACTGTCAGCTGTCCATTAAATAAAAAAACTGCCCAAGGTAGATCGTTCCGGAAGAGCCTCGGGCCGCCATTTACAGGCTCACATTGATGGGTGCCTCTCCTGATTGGCTGTTGATGTAAATATCTCCCGGCACCGCAAGGTTCCCCATACAGTGGGACACAAAAAAAGTGTTGATATCGCATCTCTGCTTGGTGGAGGCTGTAGGCTGATTTGAATAAAAACTCAATTTTCCAGGAGCACCCATAACTCACCCATACAGGAATGGCACACATGCAGTTAAACCCCTCCAAGGAGACATTACTATGACTCACAAACTACGGAAGCATGACAACAACATCAATTTTACACACACACACACACACACACACACACATTGTTATTATCCTTGATGACATGAATGTGCATGTGTGTGTGTGTGTGTGTGTATATAAATGTGCATGTGCCTGTGTGTCTGTTTGTGTGTGCGAGCATGCATGTGTATGTCAGTGGGCATGCGCGTGCGGGGGGTCTGTATGTGTGTGTGTGTATGTTTCAGCACTGCGTCCTGACAAGGAAGCAACATGTGAAAAAGGTGAAAGAGTGAGGCGCTCGTGGAACACAGGAATAAGTGAAAGGAGGAGGGAGAGAGAGAGAGAGACCGTTTTACAGCCCCTAGCGCAGAACAAAGGCAGAGACGAGCTCCACTGCACCGCCTCCTCCTCCTCCTCCTCCTCCCCTCCTCTTCCTCCTCCTCCTCCTCAGCACTACAGTCTGCAGCGGGGTCACCAAGTCACAGTACCCGGCGCCTTCAAATAACGCCATTAAAACGCAAGGTGCTCTGGGGAAAAATCGAACAAAAGAAAGGAACAGCTTCCGGGCCGCTTTAATAACTAGGGGGCTGGAAAGGGCTCTTGGCCCAAGTAGCGGTCACCCGCGACAGGGACCGGGTTCGGACCGCGGCGGAGAACGACCAAAAGACTGACGCGGCGCGCAGCCTTTTTCCAAAACGCTGATATAGCTCCCCTCTACGCTCTCCCACAACGGCAAGCATAACGTCAAGTCAAGAACGTTGAACAAAGGCCTTCATATAATTTAATAAAGCAGAACCCATTTTATAATTCACGGCTTCTTTGTGACAAACACTTTTTGGAGTCATGGGATTAGCGCATTCCTTTGTGTACGCGGCGACTCAGTGCACTTCAGACGCGTTTCTATTTTAGGAACAGACACCAGCGAGAACCACTTCTGCTCCCCCTCCCCTTTCTTTAAAGTTGAAAAACGACTGAATTTTAAAAGAGGAACCCGGTGATTTCCCCTCTGGTGCACGTGTACGGACTTTGGGGGGCGTACGCCGTGTCGCCAGAGCAGCAGCGCGCCTCACGCGCCGTTCCGGTCTCCCGCTCCCCGAGGTTCTGACCAACGGCGTGAGCATTCTACACCACGCTGCATCATCTATGAAGCCCGGGTAACATTGCATTACATCACATTCATTCAGCAGTCGCTCTTATCCACAGAAATACAAGATCCAAGAAACTTTATTGCCACACAAGCAGGTACAGCGTGTTAGCTCCCCAACAATACCCTCCCAAACATAAGTAAGAGAACAAAGGGCCTAAAAAGTTCTTCGCTCCGGACGTTAGCCGTCGTAAACGCGAAATACTAACCTACACAGCAAATGGTACACCTGACCTTCCACAACATTATTGGTCCTTTACAACTACTGCACTATAACCAACTGTTTTTAATACAATCCTTTCCGACGCACACAAAACAGACATTCCACAGGGGCATTATTGTTGCTACAGATTGGGCACTTGCACCACATGGCCTGAGGGGGCAGTGTGGTGCAGCGGTTAAGGAAGCAGGCTTGTAACTAGGTAAAAGGGCAAGGCGCTACAGCTGTTGCACACGTATAAAGCGCTTAGCCCGGACCCCGTTCAGTAAAACACCCAGCTGCATAAATGAGTCATTCCAGACCGAGTCTCCGCCATGCAAACGTGTCCCATAATGCAACGGTGCCACAGAGCAAGACGAGCGCGTCCAACAGCGCGAGCGGCCGGCTCACGCCAGCCAAGCTGCATGCAGAGTTGCAGGGTCCAGAACGTATTTACAGCACAGAGGCCTATTTAAGCCAGGCGCAGTCATCCTATAAATACAGAGACTTGGTCGGTTTCTGTCCTGCAGAGAGCGGTACTGAGGAGTCATCACTCTTCTTTCTGTTTGAGCGTGTGAAGCAGGATGGGGAGGAGAGTGATGGGAAACTAGGCCAGTGTCCGGGTCAGTGGTGTGCGATTTATCCCTCCCTCCCTCCACCCCTCCCTCCACAGGGCTGTAAATGTCCCAACTCCTAGTAAAAAGTTAAAAGCCTAGTCTATAAAAAAAAATTTTTTTACAAAATATATTGAATGAGTGAATTAATTTACTTAATAAGTGTTGATATTTTATTAACATTTAACGGATTCATTTCAAGGCTGTTTGTGAAGAGAATAAGCTACAGGACTGCAGCACTTCTTAGAAGAAACAAATATTTTTTCAAAATAAGACACACATATATATATTTTTTGGTACAATAATGTTATTGCCTTCCGATAAAGGCTTTTAAGATGTATGCCTCCTGTAAGACATATGCCTTGGACCTCCTCCCTCTGGTCAGCCATTAACCTTTTGACATCTTGTTCTTAAATAAATAACAGAAAGGGAAACCTTCGCCAATTGATGAAAACACAGACACCCACGAGACTCATAAATCTGTGAGACTCTAACTGAAAGCTCACTTTTAATCCCCCCTGGACTTGGCAACCGCATCACCACTGCAGAGGGCAGAGAGAGGGAAGGCTGGGGTTGCCATGTTAATAATATCCACCCTTTCGCGTTTTGAGTTGCGGTGAGTTTAAACGGCTGGGACGCAGGGTTAACCAGAGTACGCATTTCGGCTCGGCGGCCTCCATCCCCCGCATATAATTATCCCCCGTCTCAGACATTGGCTAAGCAGGGGTTAATCCTGGATTCATTCCGTCCGACCTGTTTTTGAAATTTGATCGGTTGCGCTCCCATTCGCTGTGAGGTATTCTGAGTGCAAGAACACCGCCTTCGCCTTCCCCGCTGACCCCAGTTAAAACTACAGACGCACCAGTACGCAGTGTGCGGCGTGGAAATTTCCAGTTTTAGCTACCAAGCGCGAGGGTTTCACATAGAGGTCTGGCGCCCCCTTGTGTTAGAATCCGCTCACTGCAGGCCTTTATGCACAGGCTTCTCAAACTTCGTTTTGGATTCCTTCGACTCTGCCTTCTGGTTTTCATTACAGACAATCCCTCGATCAATTAAGATTACTAAAAACATGTTTTTAGTATTCCCCTTTCTTAAACAAATTTGTAATACAATGCCAGTTTTGGCCTATTGCTTTGCCTTTTGTTCTCCACAAATAGATTGGTTTCAGTTACAAGGTGTCCACACTTTCAGCATTTGGGACCGAATTACCAATTAAGAATCCTTAGCAGCTTGTTTCTCCAAAGGTACATTACAATTGTTATGAGAACAAAAAGCAGACATGCAATGGTAAACCACACGACAGAGTCTGACAATGCCAACGTGCACCACATCAAAGAGCCTTTTGTGGAGAAGACAAAATATCAGATCCTAATCTTAATCTGAAGGCTGATGATTGCACATGGTTTTTGGTCCCATTCCCCAATCCCAAAATCAAAAACCTCAATCAGCAGCTCACTCACACTGACTTTTGGCACTGTCCAGATGCAAGCCACAAACAAAAGAAGGGGAACATTTCAAGTTTTCTACCTCTAAATTTTGTAAAGTCAGCGCTTAAGAATTTGAACACATGTAATACGGATGACTCCTGTAGAATCTCATTACGGTTAAAGCCGCAGAATGCATTAATGGCCTATTAATAGGCTATGCCTGGCAGAATGCACAGGCCACGATCGCACGTGCCAAGAACCTTTCAAGCAACACTTAAAAGTTTCCAACAGGAAGCTGGAATGAGAAGTACATGAAGACGGAGGGAGTGAGAAAAAGAGAAACAGAGCAACACTCCCCCACCCTTTTTTTTTTAAGTTTTTTTTTTAAAGGAAATGAATGAAACTCACCATGCTAAAACGGTCTGTATCAGCAGTGCCAACTTGAATAATCCATTTAGTTCTAATTACTGTTTTTAAACTAAATTTATACAGCAGGTCTGCATTGCATACATGCACAATAACAGTAATAGCAGGAACTGGAAACAGTAATAGTTCCAGTGGGAACAGTAATTGTAATAATGGGAACAGTAATATTTACAGTAGAAACAGTAATAGTTCCAGTGGGAACAGTAATTGTAATAAAGGGAACAGTAATAGTTCCAGTGGGAACAGTAATAGTAACAGTGGGAACAGTAATAGTCGGAACATTATTAGTAACAGTGGGAACAGTAATTGTAATAAAGGGAACAGTAATAGTTCCAGTGGGAACAGTAATTGTAATAAAGGGAACAGTAATAGTTCCAGTGGGAACAGTAATAGTAACAGTAATAGTTAGTGGGAACATTATTAGTAACAGTTGGAACAGTAATTGTAATAATGGGAAGAGTAATAGTTATAGTAGGAACAGTAATTGCAACAGTGGGAACAGTAATAGTTACAATAGAAACAGTATTGGTAACAGTGGGAACAGTAATAGTTATAGTGGGAGAAAGGAGAGTTACAGTCGGCTAACGTTATTTGGACAGTATGGTTTGCCATAAAGCCTTTGGAAGTTGCTTTGCACAAAAGTGTCTGGCAAATACATGAATGTAGGCTTAAATGCAATGCTTCTAGTGGATTTAATGCATCAGACTGTAAAGGCACTTTAGCAACTCCATATCCTATAACTCAGAGAAATTAGCCTTGAATGGATGGTCTTTGTCATAGATAAACAGCGAGCAGCGCTGGACAAACAGTAGGCTCGAAGAGGGAGCCATTGCGGAGGCAGTGCAGGGTACGAGAAACATGTGGTTCATTCCAATCGCTTATTTTTACTTCTTGCATCCTCTCCTCGTGTCCTTTCCTCGCCCCTTAGCCCCGCCCAACGGAGGACACGAGGAAAGAATGCAAGGATCAGATACGAGGATAGAGGAAACGAGGCAACACGCATTAGGCAATTGGAATGTCCTTGCTCAATCAAGCGTCAGTGTCATATAATGCTTTTTAGCTTATTTTTTCATGAATAAACGGTGCTTTTGTTAGTTATAAAGAGCGAGTGTCATTATGGATTAGCGCTTTATAATAAATGGAAAGGAACGGTAAAAATGCATTTGTGTAGGGGTGTGCCTGCGACATGGCAGATGTGGAGAGTGGTGGATAATTTATACATGTCACGCGTTCTGAGAAAAGGCTTCCGCAAAGGCTACACTTGTGTTTCCTCACTGAAGCATCCTCCGGGAGCCTCCTTATTCCCCACTCCTCACTCCTCCTTGGAGTATTATTTAGCGGTTTGAAATGTCCTTAAAGATGGCGAACCTTGATCGTTTTCCGGGTCAGACGAGAACCGAAGAGGACAGATAAAATAAGCGATTGGAATCCACCCATGGTGCAAGCAGCTGATGGGGGCAAAGGAGACGTGTTTAACAAGGGCAGTCCAATTTACATGTAAACAAAGGGGGAAACGGTAAACAGACGAGTGGTAGAGACAGCGAGAGGCGGCCCGTGGTAAACCTGAGCACACGGCCCGCCTCCCACCATCTGGACACGGCACAGAATGCGAGGGCATGCTGGGAGTCCCCCCCCCCATTTCAGATATCAAATCCCCATAAGGATTATCATCCAGGATTCCACGCGCGCCCGGTCAGATTAATCGACAGCAGATGGGCCGCGTTTTGACCTTTCACCCCCAGTTCGAGACTGCCGGTTCTGCTGAGCGCCACGGCAACGCCCCACTCTACCTGCACACCCCACAACCGCACCCCCACACCAACTGTCAACTTCACTCCGAAATAAAGCAAGGGTTATGGGACAGTGTTGCCAAACTCACGGCTACATAGAAGAGACCCAGCCCACATTTGGGCTCTTGCTTTTCCCTAAATGCTACGCGTATTTTTTTAACGTTGCTACCGGGCAGTGAAAGCAGGACAACAAAACGGGAATTCCCCAGAAGGATGGCTTCTCCTGCTCGAGAAAAAGATCTCCGAAACACACAGTGGCCTTCCGACGAGGCTTCGCAACGTCGTCCCTACAGAAATGACCCTGATCATCAAGACTTTGCAACACTTACATACACAATACATAGGCAAACATACAATGATTGCCACTTTCATATAAAAAAAGAAATGATAATAAATTGCTGCGAAATACCTTTCTTATTATATTTTCCAAAGATTGCAGGACAATACACTTCTCTAAAGTTTAAAAACTGGACAATTCCAGTGCTGGAGACTACATTATACACTAGTACACTAGTAAACAGCCGGAGTCAGCAGAATAATCCCTGCTCACAGCGCCTAAAACATTCACTCTTAATAGCTATGGACGTCATCCAAAACATAAAATGCCTCAATAAACATAGACTAAATAGACTTTAAACTAAATGGCAATGCCTAACGGGAGAGAAAAATAAAGAAATAAATAAAACTGACAAGGTATTTACATTTTTTTAACGACAGCCTATATCCAACGCTCGAAGCAGGTGCAAGGCAGGCTGGGTGTCATTTCCATCCATTAAGTTTTATTTTTAGGGAGCGCTCTAAACAAAGGAAGCGCTACACGGTGCAGCTCGCTGGAACAAAACTGAAGTTACTGCAGACAGAACTTGGAAGAGCGGAGAGCCGTTTTGGCAGCGGAAAGGAAAACAGCCCTGAGGGTGAACAGCAGAGATCCATCAGAGCGGCGACGTGCTCCGCAGTCTGGAATCTAATCCTGTGGCAGATGCGTCCGGCGGCCCGGCGGGGCAGAGCGGGGGGCGGGGTTGTGATGATCGGCGGGGGGGGGGGGCGCTCGCTCACCTCACCCGGCTGATTGTCCTCCAGCGCAGTGAGCGCAGGGCAGAGCAGCAGGGCAGAGAGCAGGGCAGAGAGCAGGGCAGAGCGCAGGGCAGAGCGCAGGCTTTTGCCCAAATCCGCGCGTGCGTTTGATATTCTGGAATTCCCAAAGATTGTTGTAGAGGTGGGATGAGGCGGTAGACTCATCCCATTTCAAGAAAAAAAAAAAAAAAAGCAAGAGCCCTCCTTCCTACTACCGGCTGACAGGGTTGTCTAGCCGTGATTCTCTAGCGGTTGCTACACGGGGGGAATTGAATTAGAATAGGGGTTCAACTGGCTACTAAATTGGGAAATAAATCTGAAAAATAATTAAAAACAAGAACAAAAACAACAAAAGTCAAAACAAGAGGATGGCACGCACGCAGGCGAATTTGATGCCTGCAACACGTTCCAAAAAAGTTGATACAGGGGCAAAAAAAAGACTGGAAAGTTAAAAAAAACACCTGTTTGAAACATTCCACAAGTAAACAGGTGATGCTATCATGGCTGGGTATAAAAGGATATCAAAAGACTCTTGATATCTTATTTTCAGGTACTCTTACAAGTGATACTATAACCTCTGCCTTTTAATGGATCTCTATGGGAATTGGGGGGTGCATTTTACATACTGTCCCAACTTTTTTGGAATTGGGGTTTGCATATTCTGAAAATATACTGAAGTAAAAACATTATCAAGAAAATATTGCAACGACACAATATTTGGGCCCGTACAGAAATTTCTGCTGCTTTCAGATCCTGGATTCCTACATGGATCACCAGTATGGATGCTTTTTCACCCCCTTGCCAGAGTGGCTTGTGGATTAAAAAAATCACCAGCCATTTTCAACATTTTACCAGCCACTCTACTTTTTTACAATATAACACAACATGGTTGGTTACCTGTGGCTGCTAGAGTAGAAAATCTTACCAGCCACGATCACAATTTTACCAGCATTTGGCTGGTGGTGGGTGTTCATTTTACTTTACCTTACCTGCACTTTACCTTCATGTTCATCGTTTCATTTCAAATAAAATGTCCTGGAGTACAGAGCCAAAACAATAACTGTCACCGTCCCAAAACGTTTGCACTTAACTGAGGGGTTCCAGTGTTTTTCCACTTGGGCCACTGTGTGGGGGGGAGGGGGGGTTATTCTCCCCTTTTCCCAGCACCCAAAATAAGCCTCGAACACGGACCTGGCAACAGCGCCATAGGCCAGTAAACCCATGCCAGCGCCGTCATGGCGACAGCTCATAAACTACGGGACAAAGTTTCACAGACAATGACTCCAGTGTAGACAACCTTGCGACGGCTGTGGCTAATTAAAGTGACGGGGGGGGTGAGAATCGGACGTAAAACAGAGCGCAGACAGAACAAACTCTGGAACACGAAACAGAGGGAAGAGACCCTTATCCTTACGCCCGTTGGCACTTCAGGTTTACCTCAAAACCAGCCAAGCCGCGCGTCACTCTGACGGACCGAGGAGCATGCGGGCAGAGCGCGGTAACTTGGGCCGGCTTCCAAATCTTACAGATCTTTCCTGAGTTCAGAGACAAAGAACCCAGAGGTTCTGCAGAGATCTCATGGTCGCTCCATTCTATAAACCCAGGAGAGAAAGAAAAAAAAAAAGCCTTTTATGCACTGCGAGATGGTAAACTTTCTTATGTATTACGACAAGGTAATGTAAACGCATGGAAACACGTAGGCCTGGAGGGACAATCTCAGCATGCCAGCGCTCCGCTAATAACAACACAGGGGACTTGTACTCCCCGAGCAGCCCCCATATTCTGCCTCCTACACGTTCTATCTTGGCAGATACAAGCCTGCGCATTTGTTTGTTTTAAAAGATAACACTAATGCGTCTACCCTCCAGAGACGAACGCAAAGCCTGTTCCGGTTTGATCACCGGAGCCTGCTGGAACAGAAGTCACGCGCTGCCGGAACACGACAACAGCCGCGAAGGCGAACCCCGGAGAATGGCGACGCCATTAAAAATACACAGCTACGCTTCCTGTAAGGTTCCTTAGCACAGGAACTTTGACGATTCGGGGGCACTGCGGCAGAGTGCTTTAATGAGAGGTTCACGCAAGAGAACATTGACGCCGCCTGCTGGGTCCCTCTCCGGAAAGCATTGACATGCCAAGGCGTTATTCTAACGATAAAAAATAAATAAATAAATAAAAACCTTACACCGTGCGTTAATTCAGAACTGGTAACGGCAGCAGCGGTAAGCTATGGAACAAGACATTTAACGTGTAAACGGTAAACGTTGTTTTGGTGATTTGGCGGGATAGTTTTATTATTTTGGAAAGGCGCTCACTGTATACAAGCATGGCTGAGGAGAGGAGAACAGTCCGCAACCGTTTCATTAATTTACCTGTGACGGGAATAAAAAAACAAAAAAAACATGGACTTTTGTTAACACTCCGTTTGTCCCTCCGCTACAGAGTGGCCGCAAAAGCTGAGAAAATTGAGCTTTTGACGGTAGGTTCCGTCGGGGGATACGGCGCGCGCCACGCTTTCTCATCGAAAAACATTGAACATCCGGTTCGCGGTCAACTGCATACTGCTACCGTGTGAACGTGCCGCGAGTTTCCCCACCTCGTCGTTAAAGGCGTTTATCACGGAGCAGTTTGTGGTGGCCATTTCCTCCACTGCATGAGTCACAGAGCTGCATGTTCCTGGGTTGAGGACCTGTGAAGCCGAAGACGACCGAGGTCCTTCTGACCGGTCTCGACGCACACTGACGTTTTGAGCCAAACCAGTGCAGACTCCGTACGACACAGGGAACGCAAGATAGCAACGCTATAAAGCTCAGCACATACTTCCCAGGACCAGACCGACTGACACTTTTACAGCCACAAAAAGCCAATGGATATGGAATTTAAATGCAATATTCTGGAGGGGGTTGGGTTTCCCTCGCTTTGCTTTCGATGGAGAGTGAAGATGAAGCCTTTTAATATCCCCGATGACAGACATCATCATTTCTGCCACGACGGCACCGTGCACAGGATTATCTGCACCGCAAAACTACCGGGACCGAGATCTGTCATCGACTGATTCCCGCCTGCAGCATGCAGGATTTACGTCAAGGCCAAGAGAAACATTCAACAGAAAAAAAAATAAAAATAAAGAAATGAGATGTAAAACGCACACGTCAATCAAATCAAAAAGGCCAACAAAAAACACATTCCATATCCATACATAAACTTTTGACAGGACAAAAGGCATCATTGTAAAAGAATGACTCCAGTTAACCATCAGTTGTGTCACCAAGGCAATAGCCGATTTAACATACTTTTTAAATAATCGACAGAAAAATAATACGCATTCCCGCCCCAAACACTCCTCTACAACACAGCTTCAATCAGTGAGTGGAAATCAAACGGATTCCTGTTTTACAAAGCCCCGCAGAGACCACAATATCTGGTATAGATTGGCACCCACAGTGTTTTTGTACCGCTACCTGATAATGCTAACATTTGCAAAGGCATCTGGGCCCAGGATCAGCTGCCGACATACTGAGGAATGTCACCCTCTACACCAAACTCGGTCCTGGGGGACACCCCTTTGTATGCTGGTTTTCGTTCCAAACACACTTGCAATCCCAGAATTGTATTGTTAATTCTCCTTTATTGGGTGCTTTTCATGTTTAGAGGGATTATTTACCCTCTTAAACCACATTATGTCAGAAATGGCTATGCATGCCATGAACAATGAAAGTCCCATGTTTACATTGTGCTAATTGTGCTATATTGCAAAGAATTACATAAAGAGGAAACTAAATCTTTTAACTGATCAAAATAAAGATTGGGGTGAATCAATAGGCTCCTAATTAGTGTGGACACATGGCTATTAAAACTAACCATTTGGTAGATTTGCAATTGTGGTTGGAACGAAAAGCCAGCATACACAATGGTCTCCCAGAATCAAGTTTTGGAACCAGTGCTCTACAGCATCACATCTTTTCACTGCTTAGTACCGTTTTCTTTGGGTTGGCTGTAAGAAAATATATATACCTGCCGCCAAAGTACTGGGAAGCACTCTGCGATAATTAAAAATCCACAATTCATTTATTGATTTCAGGAGCGCACAAGCACACACTTTCAAAGTGCTACAGTTTGGTCTTACCTTACGTAACCCTAAATATGCCTGGGCAACATTTAAGTGTAACAGCAATCCCCATCCCCTCTGTAACTACGCGCTCCCTAGAAACGGCCTACACAGACAGTACAGCCAAACATAGTGCTGCTGCTGCACCCTTTTCATAAGAGGAGGGGAGTGCCGAAATTCAGAAGCCTCGCGCTGAGCTAGTCTTTTCTGAATGTGACGTATGCAAACTGCACTGGTTTGAGTGGTCGGGCAGGTCACAGCTAAATGAGAAAACATTGTGGAACATGGAAGCGCTGAGCCCTATTAGAGAAAGTGTGTCAGGCATTTAATTTCTTTTTTATTCTGTATGTTTGTTTTCCCATTTATTTTACGATACTCAGCGAAAATGACAAAAGAACATAATTGTTTTTTGATACATATTTCACTGTATTTATGCATGTGTGTGTGTGCGTGCATGACAAAATGATGAAATGGAAGTTATATAGGTTTATATAGGAAATGATATAATGTGACATTTCCTGTAACTACAAAGTTCAAAAATTCATCCGGTCTTGCAGATGACAAAACAAGAAAAGGAAGTTCCAAATAAAATGCGCCTCTTTCCTCAACATCACGACATCACAACATCGCTCAACAGCCAAAAGAACAGCTCGATTCACACAGACAAGCAATGGGATACAAAAATATCATTTGTTAACAATACAACAATATTAAAATCTCCATGAATAATTTTCATTAGCCTGACGCTGACCCACTTTTTTTTTCTCCTCTAAAGCTCTGATGACAGCACAGGCTGGTCTGTGGCAAAGTGCACCATGGGAACGTGAGGAGGCCTTCGGTAACTCTATGCGTGCCATATATTATGAGATTCTGCCATCCGTACAAACTGCATATAGGTCATGGAACAGACACCTAGAATGTTCCATTAATATACAGAACGTGGGGGGGGGGGGGGGGGCAGTGTGTGTTCTGCCGCTCAACCATATGCTACGCTAAGTCTCCATTAGCGTCCACACATCCACAAGCAATGAACTGAATAGCAAATGTAAGGTAGATTGCTTATGGCATACTGACATGCTATACCATCTGATGTAGCAGAGTATTTACAGGGTTTAGCAGCAAATACATTTTTTATTTATTTATATATATATATTTTTTTTTTTTTTAAAGATCCGTCCGTTTTCCAACGCACATCTGACCTCGTTTGAGCAATCTCCAGCTGTAGATCACCGAGGCCTAATCCACAGGGCGAGCAACTCAGACTGCAGATTTTATTTTGGCATTGATACAGTAAGCAAACGAGACACACAAAACAACGGCTGAAAAGCACTGCCGCTTCTCTGCAGAGAGTCTCCGTCAGCCCGGGTTACGAAAACAAGCGTGATGTAATGAATATCGTCACACGCAGAGCGCTGTCCTGCAACCGAACCCCTGTTACCTCTGCGTGACATCTACAAATTCCACACAAAAATGTTCCTTAAATAATAATAATAACATAACGATGATAAAACTGACTGAAGCGAAGCGATGGCTCCCGAGACTGACATTCCGGAAAGCCGTCTGACATGTTCTACTTCAGCTGCAGCACAAGGATGAGGATGGGCAGCACCCGGATAATGAATCACACACGAGCGTTTATGAACAAATGAGCACAGAAGACAATGTGGCAATAACTCTGACCGTCGCGCAGAAAGTCCCTGAATAAGCAGGGCACCAGCAGAGGGAGGACAAACCCACTGGCACATTCCAGTCAAGCCAAAGCTCACAGCTGCAAGATTCACATCACATACAGAGAGTGTGTGTGTCTGTGTGTATTTGTGTCTCACTTGGGGAGGGGGAGTATCAGGAATATATTCAATAAGACCAGACAGGATGAAAAATCGTATTTAACTTAGCAGAAAATCCAAATAACAGAAAAGAATAAAACGCTGTGCATTAATATGGATTTGAAATTCAGCCAGCAAAATTTGCCTGCTTTTCAGTGGGCGAGAGACTGTAGCCTGCAGTTATGAACCCCAAAGAGAAAGAAATCTGACTTCAGTGCTCAATGCCAGGATATGAGAATGCAAGAGTATTTATTTATTTATATCAACATAAAGCTCTCTCTCACTGAAAACGCTGAGAGTTCTACCAAATGATGCATAGATTAATCTTTACTGAATAAACAGGTCAAACTCGTGGTCTGAATGTACCTTGTTTATTTGCCCAGTTTACCGTCATTGCCCGAACAAATAAAACAGCCCCACTACTCAAAGGTACGAAAATGCGATGCATGTTTCAGAAAACAAATCCTCAAAAATATTGCAGCATACCCACACCGTCTATTCTGAACAAATCACGCTGTCTTGTGATTCAATAACTTTCAACAAAATATTGATTTCAATCAGTGAACTAAATGCAGACGTGATGCCCAACTAGACACACATGCGCGTCCATAAGGTATTTCGCAAGTTAAGCATGTAAACAGTGTAAACCAAAGAACTATATAATATACCACAGAACTATGTAATATATAGTTCTGTGGCGTAAACCTTACAAAGCAGCACTATGACGCGTTGTATGCGTCTTCAGAACGAGCTCCGTAGTCCCGCCCCCTCCTATCCCTGGCTGGTCACCAAAGTGGGCGGGACTACGGATCTCTATACATATCAAGGCTGTTTTGTTCTCCTACCTGGACGCTCTGCAGTACCCAGACGCATTTCTCTCTGACGTCAGCGTAGGGACATCTCTTGGACAACATCAGCAGACGAGCCAGCGCCGCGTTCAGTTCAATCTGAGAGACGGTCGCTTTGGCGGGAGGTGCGGACACCCCTTGGATCGGCCCTATGTTCTCGACGCACCTCATTACTTCTTGCCTTATTGTTTCCATTGCCAACTCTCTGGAGTTTGCGTCTTTGCTGGCCAATGCGTCCCACCTCTCCGCGGAATCTGTAACATCCATCCTCGCTGGGATCAGCAAAAGCGAACGAACTAACGTTGTTTTTCTTCACAGTTTCTCAATCACAAGACAAGCTTTACTTTTTAAGCAGTTTGGTTGACACCTACTTCTGGCCAGATGCATACATTTTTCCAAATATTTAAATATTTCGACTGTTTTAGTTGTCCTACCACTGCTATCAAATAGATAGCAAATACATAAATACCTTGCTAACAATCATCAGTTACACAGCAAGAGAGACAAGGTGTAACGTTAGCATCTGTATTTCAAGACCGTAATCACGCTAACTAGAGGATATGCATTTAACAATCTAACGTTAGCTATAACGTTACTATTTCCCACGTTAGCAAAAAAAACTTACTCAGCAAGTCGGCTGGCAAACTGGACTTGCTACTCAAGCTGTCGAGTAAAAGGCATTCAGCCAAACCAGTCCCGCCTTCAGCGTCGTTAACTGGCTCGCAAGCAATTTATAACGGTCTTAGCTGAAAACTTTCAGGATTATGTCAAGATGGCAATCTCTACGATTGAAACCACCCATTAATTCCGCTGCTTACCTAAATTACAATGTTTCATAAATGACAAACCAAATAAAATCTTTCAAACTAAAAAAATACACACGAGTTCGACTATTCAAAAAAACTCAATCAAAATCCAACACAGCCGAATGAATATCCTCACTTTTGACGTTTGCAGCCTTGGGAAATCAATTTTTGCCATATCGATGCATAACTAACAAGCTCGATGGTTTGCCTGCCTGGTTGATATGTTCGGCTAGTTTATAACGTCAGCTAGTTTGCTATAACAGTTGACAACTAATTAACGTTAATTTTGAACCAAGAATATAGTCGATATGGTGTGCATCACAGGCTTGCTTCAACATGTTCTCCTGTGGACTCAAACAAATGAATAGTAAATTAATTGCAGATACATAAAATAAAATGCACACAATTTAATCATGCAACACAATTTAAATATTAACGTTAGCTATCGATGCATCCAATTTGGTCATTTAGAGCTAACCAGAAATGCATGGTAACGTTAGGCTATATCAACTTCATTCAGCCGCCACAAACTCTAAGAGGCTAACGTAACGTTAGCACATTTGCTAAATATATACGCTATTTCCATTAGTGAACATTGTCAAACTTTCACTAAAAACAGGCACAAACGTTGTTCAATCGATATAAATCCACTTACCGCTGTTCTTTACCACAGAGTCATTAGCGGCGTCTACTCGCTTTACCTACTATTCTGGCAATCCAGTTGTTTTAGAATGAGTGTGGGGGGGGGTGATGATGGTGTCAAATCGACAATGACAATTGTCCAATACCGCTTCAGAAAACGCATCGTAGGCGGACGTTATATGTCACTAAACCAATGAACGTCGTAAAAGGCGTTTCTCTGTGAGTATTAAAGTGGACGCTGGGATTTAGGGTTTATTTTGTCAGCATTACCCGCAGGCTGAAACGATACAAAGTGTTTCTTAAAACTACAATTCCCTAATATATGCAAGTTGTATATATACTTGTTTATCTGAAAAACTGTTTTCAGCAAGGGTACACGCCCCCCCACCTTTCACATTTATCTTTTGTCGCCTTCTTTTCTTATAAATGCTGGCGAATGGTGATTGACAAGCGGCATCGTTCAAAAACAGCCAGATAACAGCACCAGCATAAGAAACCAGGCAGGCCATATTCTGCAACGATAACCGTGCCGAAATATATGTTATGGAATGATGTTATGATGTTACACTGACGAACAAAACCGCAAGACTCCTTTGAAATTTTATGCTGCATACTATTTCATGGTTTTTTCATTATGTAAGCTAATGCTTCCCGATCAGCAGTGGGCCTTATTAATATGTAATATAATGTTATGTAACGCTATTGCGTATTGTATATCACTATACGCAAAATAGTGCATGCCCATGCATGCGTGCTGTATATCTGGGATTTTGAATACACCATTCTTGAGGTTCAATGTTTTATATCCTTAGTGTGTTTTGTCATGTTAATTAATGTGGAAATAGTATATGTATGTTTCTTTATCCCATATGACATCAGATATTGTTGCCTACAACTGAGCTCTCCTTGGTGTCATGCAACATTTCTGGATTTAGGAGATTTAACAGAACAGAAGCATGTGCACGTTGGTAAAGTATATTTGATTCCTTTAACCTGGTCATGCACTGCAAAACCCTGCCCAATGCATTGGAGATAAATCATATCAACTGGCATAATTAAGTGGGGGTATAGAGTCAGATTATACCGTTTGTTAGCGGAAAAAGAAGCAATGTGGAGTGAATTTATTTCAAATAATTTAATCTATTTGATTGGATAATATGTTGTTTGCTTGCTACGGACACAGTCTGATTCCATTTTTTTTCATTGCTGCTGCATGAACCCAGTCAATATGACCACACGAGGCCCAAATGTTTGATAAGCAGGCTTCAACAGGTGCCATCTTGGCCTAGGCTCAGAATGGTCATCTGATCTGGGACCCACTTGGGTGAACCATCTGGATTATACATATACAAACCCTGGGTCCTGTTTGGGTTATGGGCATAGACTCATAATGGACATTTGAATGAAAACTCATGTGGTGTAGCTAGCTTATTCTTGCTCTCTAAGATGCTATACCTGGACATTTACTAGATTATTAATGCTTACTGATGGTGCCCCTGCATTTTTTCATCTTGTCCTAGATTTTTACTTTTTGATTAATTTAACGTCATATGTAAGTAAGTAAGTAAGTAAAAATTTATTTATAGAGCACCCTTCTCAGCACGAATGCACAGAGTGCTTTACAGTAAGAACAACATACATAAAAGTACATTACAAAAAAAACACGACAGACAGAGAATAACAGAACATAACATACAGGACAGAATAAAATACGGTGCAAAAGTAGCATAGGTAAAAGAATAAAAGAATAAAAGAATATGGAGGTCCTGCCAACAGGGGGTGTCCACTAGAGCGCCTAGTGCTCGAAGGCTATTTTAAAAAGGTGTGTTTTTAGCTGTGCCTTAAAACTAGTTGCGGACTTCACGTCTCTCAGACTCTGGGGGAGCGAGTTCCAAAGCCTAGGGGCTACTGTTGTAAAGGCCCGATCCCCCTTTGTCCTAAGCCGGGTCCTAGGGACCACCAGGAAACCCTGGTCGGAAGATCTCAAGGATCGGATGGGGGCGTGTATAAGAATGAGGTCACTGATGTAGGTGGGGGCTAGACCATTTATGGCTTTGAAGGTGAGCAGTAGGATTTTATATTGTATTCTGTAGTGTACCGGTAGCCAATGCAAGGCGGCGAGGATGGGAGTGATGTGGCATGATTTTCTTGACCTGGTGAGCACTCTGGCCGCTGCATTCTGTACCAGCTGAAGTCTGTCAACAGATGCCTTACTGAGACAGGTGAAAAGAGAATTGCAATAGTCAAGTCTAGATGAAATAAATGCATGGACCGACATTTCTAATTCTGCATGTGTGACAATGGACCGGAGTTTCACAATATTTCTAATGTGGAAGAAACAGTTTCGACAGAGAGATTTTATATGTTTATCTAAGAGCATTTGCTGATCAAACTGCACACCCAAGTTCCTGACATTGGGGTGAATGTTGTGTTTAAGGGGGCCCAGATGTTCTTTAACCCTGACTGCTACACTGTCTGGAGCAATGATCAGGACCTCTGTCTTAGCTGCATTGAGTTGGAGGAGATTGTTCGCCATCCAACCTTCAATGGCCGCCAGACACTCAAGAAGAATGTCTAGCTTCTGTATGTCGTTGGGTTTAAAAGAAAAATATAACTGGATGTCATCTGCATAGCAGTGATATGAGACACCAGTGAAAGTTGTGATTATGCGACCCAGGGGGAGCATGTATAAGGCAAACAGGAGAGGGGCAAGAACTGAACCTTGCGGGACGCCACAGTGGAGGCGGGTCGAAATGGACCTGAAGGGGCCAACGGACACCGAGAAACATCTCTCACTTAAATAAGAGGAAAACCACTCCAGGGCACTTCCCGACACGCCCACCCAATCTCTGAGCCTGTCCAACAAGGTGGCGTGATCTACCGTGTCGAACGCTGCGCTCAGATCTAACAGGACTAGGACAGAGCATCGGCCGGAGTCAGAGGACATCAGAATGTCATTAGATACTCTGAGCAGGGCAGTTTCGGTAGAGTGATTTTTTCGAAAACCAGATTGGAATTTGTCCCCAATCTTGTTAGATGTGAGATAAGTGGTAAGCTGGTTAGCAACCACTTTCTCTAACACCTTGGAGATGAAGGGCAACTTGGAGATGGGCCTGTAGTTTTGTGGTAGGGAGGGGTCCAGGTTAGGCTTTTTGAGGAGGGGCTGGACGGCCGCCTGCTTAAAATATGATGGGACTACACCGGAGACTAGGGATTTGTTTATGATGGTGACTAAGCTGGGGCCAATAGAACTGATAGATTCCTTGAACATGGATGTGGGAAGAATATCCAGAGGGCTTGAGGAAGTCCTCATAGAACTCACTATATCTGTCAGATCGACCAGGGAGACAGGTGAGAAACTGCTCAGGGAAGGTAAGGCGACTGGACAGAGGAGAGAGGGAAAAGGGGATGGGGTGATGCTTGCTCTAACATCATCAACTTTTTTTACAAAAAATAAAAGAAAACTGTTGCAATCATTGTTAGAAAACACAGGTACAGGCTATACATTTGCTGTAGTTTTCTACTGAATATTGGTTTTAAATGTCACCCTTTTTATTTTGATTGTTTGAGTAACAACTATTTTTATTGCCGTGGGTGGCTAACTGGCCACTGGATTTCAAATGAAGTGCAGGCAGCAAAACATGCCCATGGTAAATTTTTTTGACGTCATTTTTGACCGTGGATCCTGCTCTTTTCAAAACGTTCTGTAATTTGGTGAAATAATCACAATAATATATTATAATAATAAACAAAATAAGAGCACACAATATTGCTTTTATGTTGAATTTATCCTTCCTTTGTAGTCACCGGAAGGCGTTTCCTTTTATTCGCTGAACCTCAAAAGCGGCAACAGAGGAGGGAAATTTGAACGTTGTGCCCCCTTGTTTGTATGGTAGTCAGCAAAAGTACTGCAAATTGGCAGATCACTTACAATTATCATGGATCCATTCCAGGATCAGGTAATCGCTTTCTTAAAGTTATACAGCTATCGACTCATGTTTTACTAAACTAGCCGGCTAATCGGTGTCGAGCAAATTTTTTTTGGCTAGTTCGTTGGCAAACTGGCTGAATTGGTTGACTCCGATAGATGGGATCAGCTATTTAGCTAAACATAGCTTAATGTGTAACGTTAGATAACATTATCTAGGCAGCATCTTAATGTTGATATCACTGCCAAGGTAACCAACTTATTAGATGGCTAGCTTACAAAGAAGTTCGGAAGTAAACAAAGATTGAAGGCAGTAGGACGTACTAGTTAGCGCGTAACATGTACTACAATGAGCTATCCGAGGGAAGTAACTTTGGCTTGTTTGCCTAACGTTAACTTAACGTGAGTTCGAGAGCTTATACAAGTTAGCTTGCTAATTACTTTCCCAGTTGATACTAAGCTAATTTAGTTATTATTAACGTGACGTAGTAATTCGTCTGAATCCAAAGCAAGAGTCTCCTTGGTTTCATTATTATTATTTTTATTTTTTTTAGCAGTTTTCAGTGTTCATTTTTGTTGGCATCTACGTTTACGACATCAGCTGTTCACCATGGTCGTAAACAAGCTAACGTCAACTTTGTCTGGTTAGCTAGCTAATGCTGGTTATGAAATGATGGGTCATCTAATTAAATGTATGCCTGGCTGTGTTAATATCCCCTCTCGTAGAGCGTGAGTCTAGGGTCCCCCTTTAAACACAGCTACTTTGGAAGTTTCCATCTCCCCCCGGAGAGAACGTCACCTCCAGTTGTCCAAGATGCTCCAACAGGCCCCGTGACAAACAACGTGAACCTGCAGGAATTCAACATACAGATGTATCGGACGGCACCTGACGCTGGCAGCAAAGGTGAGATTCGTCAGCCTGCCGTAAATATACCGAAACCATTACCACTCTTTGGGCAAACATAAAGGGTAATTTATTAATCCTAGGGTAGCTTATGTTATCTGTCATGATGATGACAACATCTATACGTAAATATTAATTGTATGTATCATGTTTTGCCATCAACCTGAGAGAGTTCAGGGTTAAATATTTAAGATGAATGAATAAATAAATTTGGAATGGGGACGGGGTTTGTGGTTGGATTGTTTGGGTGGAATGACCGTGAATGCAACGGTTATGACAGCGGTGATTGCAGCCCTGAAGACGTTACAAGAGAAGATGCGTCGGCTGGAACTGGAGCGAGTCCAGGCTGAGAAAAACGTGAATCAGTTATGCAGGCTTGCAGACAGGGACTCAGGAACAGGGACCCAACGGGAAGCGGGTGGCAGGGAACCCAGAGGGAGAGAAGGCCAGCCAAAACAAGGTAACGCTGAACCTTCTGCCGCTCGGCACAATACAGGTTATGCAGGGTTCCTGCGCAGATCTGGAAAATCTGGAAAAAGTATGGAATTTAAAAAACATGGAAATTCAGAGCATGTTTTGGAAAAAGTATGGATATTCTGTTGTCAGTTTTTTTCCCTCCTAGTTAGGTCACAATAAATACTGTTGTCCTCATTACTATGCTGCACGTCTGGCTTAACCATCGTTAAGTGCACAGTCCACTTCTGAAAAGCACTTTACAAATTAAATTTAATCGAATACAGTTAATTACCTTTACAAATAGTGCATGGAAAAGCAAGTCTGGAAAATAAAATAATAAATAAAAAAGCAATTGTTGGGAAAAGTCTTTAATAGGTCTGGAATGTCTTTATGAGGAAAGGGCAAGAACCCAGCAATGGAATGTTTTTCCAGTTTTTGCATTATTGATAGCGACTGTTTGGTGCGCCGCGAGGTTGCAGTCTGTGTTCTCGCCTTGTTTCCTAGACCTGGTTGTGCAGCTGCAGTCTGCGGAAGCCCGCTGTTGCCTCCTGGAGAAGCAGATGGACTACATGAGAAAGATGGTGGAGACGGCGGAGGAGGACAGAAACGCAGTCGTTCAGAGACAGGTGCCGTCCGCTGACGATGCGCTTTTCAGGCGCGCTCCTCCACTGGTTACCTCGGACGGAACCTGAATTTTTCCACTGGGCGCAATTTTAGTCGATAACTGCCGTTTCTCCACACTCATCTCAGGGGTCTCTTCGTCAAGAGAGGAGGAAGGACCAACCCGATGTGGAGGCCCAGCTGCAGAAGTTGGAGATGCTGGAGAGAGAGTGCCTGAAGTTGAGCAGCACCCAGTCTGTGGCAGAGGTACAGCCGATGTGCCGCGGGCGCCCTGAGAGCCCGCGGTGGTAGAGGTGTAAAGATTCATCGACGCATCGTGATGCAAACGTCACGATACAACTGCATAGATGTGACGTGGCTGAATCGTGGTGAATCGTTAATTTACATGGCAAAAAAATTTTTATGTTTACATTTAATTAAATTTAGATTTTTCACATGAATATACAGCAATATATTTTATACTTTGGGAGTCATATCTGTCAAATCTAATGGTCACATGGTCACATTGCAGCTAATTGTATCGTATTGCATCGTTCCGTGATTTATCGTATCGTTGTTCAGAGTATTGTTATTGTATCGTATCATCAAGTCAAAGCTTTACACCCCTAGTCAGTGGCCAGTGAGAGAAATCTGGCATTATGTTTTAAAAAAAACAACAAAAAAAACATTGGGGTAACATCCAGTTTTCTTTAATGATCTTTTCTGTTTATGGAAGATTAGCTGAATGATTGTTTAAAAAGAGTGTGGGTTGTTTAAAATTCAGCTCTGGCCTTCCTGCACTTCAGAAATGAAGTGAAGATTGTCGAAGGGAGATTATTGTCTCCAAACAATGTCCAAGTGTGATGTGTTAATAGGAATTTGCAATGATAAGTGTGGTTCTTTCATCCATCGAGAGACTAATATCCTGTGTAGGAGTAACTGTAAAAGCTCTGATATGCTGTGTTAGAATATGATTGTAGAGGTACAGTACATGTTCTCCAGGCTGTCCCTAATGTTATCATCATTACTTCTGCTTTCAGAGGAAGATTGAACTCCTGGAACAGAGGCTTCAGGAGGAGGAACACGAGAGAAAGCTTGTACAGGAGAAAGCGGCTGAGGTGGGTTTTCACCCAGATAGTGGTGTACACAGATTTTCTATGTGTAACACTAGCCGTATGCTGGTTTTTGTTCCACAAGGATCATCATAATCGTCTGTGTGATACGTTTGTTTTTTAATTAACTTTTTTTGTTTCTCCACTCTCACTATTTTCCATTCAGTTGAGAGAATTCTAACGTGCATATATCATGTATGTGATATAAAATGTGTCATTGTTAATGTTAATTTTAATCTCCTGTTCATCACTCTCTTTCTCAAGCTGCAAAGAGGCCTGGAGATGAACCGTGCTCTATATTCCTCCGTTTCTGCTGGGGTCAAGCAGAAAAGAAAGGCAAAGAAGCCGCTTCTAAGGGTAAGGCCTGACGTTCTAACTATTCCTCCTGCAGTGACAGCCACTGATATCAGATTACTTTTTTTCATTGAAGCTTGTGAGATGTGAGAAATTAGTTGCTTCTTCCTACTCAGTTTTTTCCCCTCCTATCAGAAAAGTACTTTGGTGGGAATTATATGACCACTAGGTGGCACTGTACTTCTCCACAATGTCATCGCCCTGATGACAATCTCAGTACATAATAATGAGAATGGCACAAGAAAATAGCTTGCTCGAAACCACAGCTAAATTAGCTAAGATATATATGCCAAAGAAACCTAACATTTGTGAGTCCAGAAAAATAATAAGTTAAATTTATTTATTTGAAAACTAAACTACTTTGTACAGTTAAAATAGACCGGTGAACCAAATTGAACATACATTTCAAGCCAGGGAGACCATGTGGCACTGTCAATCCATAAACAAATTCCCCCCGTGCTGCTGGGGGATGTAGTCTCTGCCCTGCTGCTTTGTGTACTGTGATCCTATTTCTGTCTGAAACTGCTTTCCTCCTGTCTGAATAACCTGGAAATACACAAAATGGAGGGAGGCTAAAAATAAATGATCAAATCATAAATACACACAGCCTTGAAAGCGGGTTGTAATGACTGCTTTTTATTTATCAGAAAACGGCTGCTCTGGCTCCTGTGCCCCATCCCTTCGCCAAGGCCAAGCAGATGCCCTTTGTAGCTGGAACGGTACGTATAGCTACATTAAAACCGTTTCTTTTCACTTGTCCTGAGAGTCCAAGGATGTGTTGAAATCGTCATTACCGGTAGCCCTGAGGTGTCCTGTTGTATTGTCCCCTGCATGTAATCTGAACTCTTATCTCGATGCTTGCTCGCTGCGTTGTGTGCTGTACAGACAGTACTGGCGAAACGCCATCAGGCACTGTTCTGTTGCCGGGTTCTTGTTGTCCTCGAGATATCATGCAGTTTATCTTGCTGTCGTGGCGCTTTGCTAAAAGCGTTGCTAAATAGCGACCCTGTTTTTTGTATTTTTATTTTTTTGCCACGTCAGTCCGCCGGCCCCAGTCACTCGGTGAGCGCCAACGTGCAAAGCGTCCTGCACATGCTGAAGCATCACCAACCCCAGCTCTGCGAGCAGCTCCACTCCCTCAGACGGTCCGGCTCGGAGACACGGAGGGGCCTCCGAAAGGCCCCGTCCGCCGGCCAGGCGGGCCCCGTCCTGGGGAACCTGTCCGAGCTGCTGCTGGCTCTGCAGGACGAGCTGGGACAGATGAGCTTGTGAGCGACTCCGCCGTTAGCGGTGTAGCCAGGCCGCGCGGGTTATCCTGGTGGAAAGTTCAAAAGGGCCTCCTGCATGCGCTGTAAAGGTTTCTGTGACTCAGGAACAGGATGGAAGCTAAAGCTGAAGCGCTAATTGATTTATCGGTTCCGGAAGCCTTCGGCCCCATTCTTCTCTGTTTAAATCTCGATTGTTTCACAGTGAGAGGGAACATTTTAAAGTGCTGTATTTATCTGGTAGAAATCTGTGTCCGTCCGGCTGTCTTTCTTCAGTAGCTTTCTCTAATAACATTCTTTCAGAATAGTCATAGAAGAAGTGTAGGCCTCTCTGTGCTTTCAATATACGTCCTGTTCCTTTACGGGGTCTTGGTTTAATCTAGAAATCAAGTCTTTATAACATGTATAATTAAACTAGTTGCTGTCAGTAGATCGTTTTTTTGAGCGAATAAGGCAGTTTGGTTTGGTTTGTAACGATAAGGGGAAACGTGCGTGTGCGTGTGTGTGTGTTGTAGTGAGCACCAAGAGCTGGCGCAGCAGATTAAGGACACGAAGAAGCGGGGATTGAGGGAGGACTTGGAGAGGGAGCTGGACTGTCTGGTGAAGCGTATGGAGGAGAAGGGAACTCAGATCTCCCAGCTCAAGAAACACCAGCAAGCGGTGAGTCACACAGGGCCCACTCTCCTACAGGGGACTACAATACCCAGAGTCTTGCAGGGTATTCCTCTAAACGCCTACAATACCCAGAGTGAGACTCTCTCTCCTGTAGAGAATTTATCTAAATGCCTACAATACCCATGTGTGAGACAGCTCTGAAGTTTAGTCGGGTACAACATACACCAGAGATGCCTTTAACCTGCTGCTCTCTTTATTTCTCCTTCCACAACATCCCTGGTACACACACAAGCGCACACACGTTTCGGCGATCTATATGTAAAAACGTATATGCCAAAAACTGCCATGGAAGCATCTCACGATGAGGTGTCGACCTGTGACACCGTTATCGACCCATCATGTATCTGGAAAAAAAAAATGAAAAAAGTTTTGAGCCCCAGGTGAGTTATGCCCGTTTGCCTTTATTGGGGTCAGTGTGTACAGAACTTCTCTGGCTCCTTTGGGCAGGTGCAGAAGCTCAAGCAGAGGCCCAGGGACCCAAAGCCGAGGGCGGCCAGCGCCGACAGCAGGATAGGAGCCTCCAGCCGGGCCAAGTCGCTGCCGTCCTCCCCGGCGCCCAACACCCCTCAGCGCCCCAGGGGCAAAGGAAGCAAGGGTTGCCAGGGCAACCGGAGCGGCCGGCCGCAGCTGAAAGGCCCGGTGAGGCTTCAGACCAATCTAAAGAAAGATGACATCATATGGGAGACGTAGAGGCTGCTCCAGGATGAAGCCCCGCCCCCTTCTCCACCCCCACGCAGAGGAGGCTTTCGCTGGTGATCCCGAGTGGTGTTCTGTGCACGGCCAACATTAATAATTTTATTTGGTAATTGAATTCTTCAGCTTCCCGTCCCGCGCGGAGAATGCATCTCGTCGCTCGGGGGAAAGCCGACGGCTTTTAGCGCCTTCTGATTTTACTCTGAGCTTTTTCTGGGGTTTTCCCATTTCAGCTCCATAAGGACTCCAGGAATGTTTCATTTCTGTTTTGTCCATTCATCCGTCACAATTAAGTGTTTTTATGGAGTGTATTTTACATGTACGAATGAGTTTTATAATTTTTTTGTTGCTATAAATGTATATGTTTTAATAATTAATAAAAAGTCATATTTAAAAGTATAAATGGTGTCCTCAAGTGATTAGTATAGTATACATGGTGACCTAAGTTTTACAACTAAGTTCTAAGTTGTAAGTTGCTCTGGATAAGAGCGTCTGCTAAATGCCTGTGTATATAAATAAATAAATACAGCTGAAATTGTCAAATAAGTTTCATGTGCTTTTATTTTAGAGGAAATTTCTCTTTCCTTGAGGTGTATGACCTTGTATGACCTTACCTGATCAGCGTAGCAGACTGGCCAAGTTTAACCCTGCATGTGATTGGAGAAATCTCACTGGAAGCAACTAAGTCTGTCGCATTAATCACTCGGTCATTGTCTGAAAGATCTGCGAATGTAGTGACATTTCTGATTGCTTAATTTGGCATTAGGGGTGGGACAATGCACCGATGCATCGATCTGAATGTGTAAATACAACTGCAACGATCTGTAAGATTAGAATTGATAAGCATCGATTAATATCGCATTTTAAATGACTATGCACATGTATTCATTTATTCAAAAAAAAATATTCAATTCATTATTTAAAATATATATTTCTGAGACACGACTACTTTTAAAACTGTTTTGACCAGCTTCAATCCATGTTTCTGCTCCAACCCCCACGTAAGCGTGAGTTGAAAGTAGGGACAGGCGGGAATCAAGCGACAATGAGACGGACAGATCTGAGCGAAATGGCTAGCTGCGTGCTCGCTGAGTGCGACAAAAGAGACAGAAACTTACAGAATTTGCGATGTTCCGAACAGAAAATCAGTGGTTTGGAAGCATTTCGGGTTTAGAAAGAAGGAGGGTGTACTTGACAAAACTGCTGCAATATGCAAGATCTGTAGAAATCAGATACACAGGCAACACCACAAACATGATAAACCATTTGAGCCGACGACACACCATTGACGGACAGCAGCGGGTTAGCAAGCGAAACTCGGGAGTCATTGACACTTCCCCTGAGTTTCCTGGAGAAATGGCCAAACAGTTTTATTTTTTTGTATAATTGTTTTTATTCGTTTTTATACACATACCGTGTCCAGACAGTTAATTGTAAAGTGCTTTCTGATATTTAAATTTAAACCATTGTCTATTCAAAATCAAGTAGAGACAAAAAACAAAAATAGTAAGACTATTTCCAATGTCTTACGTTCAATTAATTATTACTACGTTAACTGTCCGATTCACTTAATGAATGTCGTGGAACCTAGATACACCCATACCATGCAGAAAATATTTTAGTGAAAAATGTATACCTTCTCTGTATGAAGAGGTGAAGAAAACTGTTTGACTGTTCTTGCAAAACGCTACGAGAGTAGCTTTAACTACGGATGGATGGGCATCTTGCTCCACCGAAGGTCTAGATCGTACTAAGATTTAGGAAAGTACTATGCATGACACTAACCTATAGGCTATTTCATTTTTCTTGGCCCAGTTTAGTAATTGTTATACATTTAGCCATTTTCATTTTGTAAATAAAGGAAATGTATTAGGGTACCATGTCTGACACTGTTTGAAAAACAATAACCTAAATAGGGCAACTTTAGAAAATACACTGTTAGTCATGTTTATTGCTGCATTATTTGCTGCAGACAGCTGCAAAATGTATGGTATGCCTTAACAATAAACATAATGCTGTGAACTTAGCGTAAGGTTCTAATTGAATATTTAATTACTGCTGAATGTATTGGTATCAAATCACATTAGCATACCTATTACATTTTTTTTAAGTATCAAAATTAATCGAATCGAATCGAATCGTGGTCAAATATAAGATGTTATGAGGCATAGAACCTTTGCCTAAAGAATCGTAATAGAATCGAATCGTTATGGGATTGAATCGTCCCACCCCTATTTGGCATACAAATTGGTTTTTGGGACAAGAAGTGAAAATGTTTCCGATTCATGCAGTGGAGTATTACGCATTGCAGTTCTGATTTCATGAAACAATTCCAGAATACCAGTACTATTTCACTTGTCCAAGAAACAAATAATATATTTTTTGCTACTTATGATAGATTGTATTTACGTTTTGATATTTTAAGAACAATGACCAGCTTTTCTAAGCTTTAAAACAGGAAATGATGCAGTTATTATTGACCATGGACCAAACCAGTGGTGGAGAAATGTGTCCATTTGTAAATCTTTATATTAAAACGATCATGAATCATACTAGACAAATATTTTTTACTATCCAGTAGATGGTGCTGTGTAGTTCAGCATGATGACGTTAATCAAAGAAAAACAAAAGCTAATTTCCAGGTGTGTGGGGGTATATAGCATAAGAACTCAAAAACTAAATACCTGCGCTTGCCCAAATACATTTTGTTTTGGGGAAGCCGCTACTTGCTGGCTGTCGTGATCATCTTCAATAGCCGACATTTGTGAACTCCGGAATGGTGATCATGTATTGCCCAGGACTTTATTTAAAAAGAGACTTGTCTCATTTGGACACGCTTGGATAGATACATAGGGGGGGGCGTTACATTAATTTATCATTCCGATGACGCACGCCAGTGCGAACGTTATTCTGGCAAATAGCACGAGAACCCATTTCTAGGGGGTTCAACCGTTACACTCTTGCTCTGTGGTGATGTTGACTTGAGCCGGTGGGAGCGATGTGAAAACTGATGGCTGCGGTTGAAAAGGGGGAACCCCCGCCGAGCACAGGGTTGGGCGCAGAAATGTCTTGATCCAAAGCAAACATACATGGATAAAAATATCTCTGCCGCAAATGCTTGAGGGAGGACGCCGGAGAACGGCGCGTTTGCTCGCTGGCTTAGGAAAGACGTGCAGCCTGTGCTGGCGGACGGACGGTGATTGTTTTTGGAATCAAAAGTAGTAACGTGTTAATCTATTTTGCCGACCTGTCATTGCACACATTAATTGTGTTGCAGATCCAGTTACACAAACGTCATCCCTGTACACATGTACAATAAATGCTTATATCTTTGTCCATAATCTGAAGGCACATATTCTTTTTCAAGATCACTTGAATGGCTGGACTGTGGACTGCTGAGTCACATTCAGTTGTAATTTCAATTGCAAATTTAAGTAATAGACAGCATTCCTTTCCCCCTCCCAAGGAAAGACATTTATGGTGTTTCTGTGTTTAAGTATATGTTGTTTCAGGATACCTGATAAAGTAACTAATGTTGCAATGTCCAAAGGTCTGTGCATCAGTTGTTGTAAAGCCTATTCACTGGATGCATTGAATTTTCTAATGTGAAGAGGCATATTTTCTCAGAATTTCATTATTTTGTCAGCACTCTCCACAGGAACTCTCAGTTTGTTCCAGAATGGACTTCCTGTACAGGGCTCACCCTACATGTGGGTGAAATTAATATCTCTGCTAGACGTGGTAGCTAATCCCATGTTAGTCAGTCCCTATGAGGTGCACATTTCACGAAATTCAAAACCACCTACCATAAACCCCCAGTACATAATGCAATAAAGTATCGTTACCAGAGCAACGCTGGGCTATCTGTATCCTGCATTAGTATGCAGTAGCCTTTGCCAGTTGCTTCTGGAGCGCTGCTGTTTCAAAGTCCCGTCGCAATGTTACAGTTCGACCATACATGTAGGTTTGGGGGGGACTTTACGTTTGACTACTTGAGACTAGGTGGTCCAGCAGTGTCTCCCCATAGTTTAAATAAAACTTAGGCCCATGAGTTCTGCCATTCGCATGAGGAATATATCCACTGCGGTTGAAACATTGTTAAAATGTTGTTTAATCATTGCTGAAATGTTGTTCAAACCATATTTTTTGGTTTAACTAGGTTGTAAGTCTGGAGGGATGCCATCCCTGAACATAGATAATATAATTTATGTGCCCTGGATTTTAGAAGCCTTTCATAAAGTGAGCCTGCCTTAAACGGCTATTTACCACAGGCAGACTGTTTGATTTGCCAAGTTTCTGCCAAATTCTGGATCCTATATAAATCAGGATTCACATTTCCAACCTGAGCCTCTACAGCAATAAGTTATTACTCCTGAATTGCCATGAGACCGCATATTGGATATCACCCCGAAATGGATGTCCCACTCTAAATTTAGATCATTCTAAATATATGCCTTGTACCGTTATGCAACATGTGATTGGCAACAGCTGTCGGATTTAAATGTGCAAGAATTAAACGGTCACCTGAAGACGATTGCCCTGGATTTTGGTGTTGGTGGATTTTACATCGCACCTCACCAAACCATGCCAAATCTTTGGGACTGTGAGGCTACTTTGGAGGCACAGCAGCCCCGCCTGTAAGAATGTAATATTTTATTTTTATTTTATTTTTGTAAGTTGCTTTGGTGAAAGTAGCCGGCTACCACATCTTTCAAAATCCTCACATGACTGCCGGCCAGTAGAACGAAGAGCAAGTATCTTAGTTAATTTCCTTTGATCTTTTTATTGTTTTCCTTTTCTCCATTTTTTCGGCACAGTAATTCAACTTCATGACAGCATGCAACTGCCAGGCGAGATTAATCTGCTGTGGAGCATGTGCTTAGTTTAGTTTTGGTGCCATTCTGTGAATCATTGGTCCATTAGGGCTGGGGTCTGTGCAGGAAGAGGAGCTTCATCAATAACACCTTCTCCAAACTGAAATCTCCCATCTGCTAATCGGGTCTGCCTCTGCCCACACAGAGTTGATTCATTTGGTCTTTGTCTTAAAGTGCCAAGTACCAAGAGAACCTCTTCTTCTTCTTCCACCTGCATATCTACTGAAATTTGAGGGCCGTGTCCGAATCAGCACACTTGCCTAGTATTGAGTATGCCAGTTGAGTATACTTTTTTAAAAAGCTGTGTATGCGACAATTAAAAAAATGGAGTGTTCTTAGTATCCCCGGATTATACACTTATTTCCAAATAAGTTACAAATTGATTACTGTCTTGACACAAACTGCAATGTCAAGTACATTGTATACTGTACATGCAACTACTTGTAGGAGTGAGTGAATAATATTGGGACACATGCCTGTAGTTTTGTGGATTAACCTTGCAATTCCATAACGACTATCCCCCAGCTGAATGGGTAATACACAGCAGACCGCCATCAATTTCTCCCTTATTTTCTCAGGAAATCTTTAGGCAATCGCTGTCAGCAGCCAGGCTAACATTTCTCATACGCTCTCCAGCCGTGTAAACATAACTGTTTCCTGGATTAGGTCGAGAAGGTCAAGGTTGGGGGGGGGGGGGGGGGGGTGTTGGACGGTTAGTTTCTGGAATTTTGTCAAAAGGAAGTTTTCATGCAGTTTCCCCGTCGGAAAACGCAAACCCATAAGTGCTGAGTTAGATTTTAATCAATGCGCTTTGTGAGGAATGCGAGATTAATGGCATCGCTGAGGTAATTCCCCGGGGACCTGACAATGATATGCGCTCCCGCTGACTTGCTTTCTGCGGCTCGCTTTCCAAAGGCTCACCTGCCCTCTCCGGGGCATTGACCTTCATTTGCCGATTTACTTCTCCGATTGGTTTATCGTGCCACATAAATTCCTGAACCCGCCCTTATCGCCATAGCAATAACGGCGATGAAAATATCAGAGTACGCGAGTGAGGATTCAACAGAGCCACTAAGAAAGCCCCAGATATTAAACCTTAATGTTTGTAGTCAGGTGCCCGAGGCCTTTCTTTTTTCTCCACTGCTCATGTGCGTATGTGTGCCCACCCCTCGGGTCAGTTCTTAGTCACCTTACTCCAGCATTAATGGGATAAATTTATGGCCAGGCCACACTGCTGGATTTCTGGGCCGTCGAGCCTCTCTCACTGCATGCTGGGATAGATCAAGCGAGAGGAAGGGCAATAGGGATCGAGGGGAAATGCGGCCATGAATCTTCACTGACGTGCCTCACACAAGCAGGGAATTGCAAAGTGATCTGAACATGGCAGACAGATACAGTATAATCAAAATGGTGCTGGCACGAGTTGTTAGACTAAAATGGCACAACCCATATAATAAGCCTGTACTCGTATTATTGTGTGTGGAACTAGCAGTTATGGCTCCATTTGTTTATGACGGTGTAGATATACGTATTTATCTTGTGTACACTCATTCAGTTTTTATAAGAAAATGGGCATTCAAAAGAGATATACCACCACAAGGCCTGCCATCTCAGGGTTTGTTTGTCCGTAATTAAAGCGATATTACCCCATGCGTCCCTTGTGCATATTTGCCACCGTGCATCAGAGCCACGGGAGTCTGCCAATGACGCAGGGATGACTGTGTCACTTCCCTGCAAAAATGTGTAACTGGCACGCCGGCGGTCCTTTCCGAGGAGCGCGGCACACATAGCGCCGATCTGAGTCAGGAGTCAACGCGGGCAACTTGTCGGCCCCGCCCCCAGTTATCCACCCCAATCCAGCGAAACGTACTCCACGGGTCCCAAGATGTTCCCTAAACTTGTGGCTCATTCTCCATTCCTACTCAGACAACAATCAAGCGTGTATCTCCGAGATACTCCAGAATTCTTAATTCCACTATCTACCATAGACATTTAACATTGAAGTAAAAAATGTTTTTTTAAAATATGCCCTGTGATGTCACAAGAGACATTGAACACTAAGATTCCAACTCAGCTGATGTTCATTCCACATCGGAGGAACCCGGACAATCCAGGATTCACTGTCCAACGTGAGGTGCATCAGGTACACTCTGAATCCCCTGCTTTGTGTTCAGAGTGTAACCGGATTAGGACGGCAGCCGGAGAAATCAAATTATTCCAACTGAACCTGAGCGCTCCTGCCAATGACGCAGAAACAAAGGCAGCCAGTGTTCTGGCCGGGAGGGCCGTGGTCTTTGTGCAAAATATTGTGTGGTCAAGATGTAGTGCACCGCAGTCTCTCCTGCCCTGCAGGGACTGTCTGTTCACTGCGAAATGGTACATGACCTGCTCAGTTTCGCTCGACCAGGAAACCTTTTCACCCCACCTCACCTGTTCCCCCGAATCCCATAGGTCATTGCAGGCCAGTGTGGAACCACGACAAGATGACCTGTGTGAACGACTGCTCCAATACAATAGGCCCATAGGGAGATTAATCACTGTTAGCATATCTAATAGCTGTACATTGACCTCCCTCAGAGCTAATTACAGTAACTTCTGTCACAAGAGAACCTTGCAAAGATTATAATTTTCCTTCCTGCTTTTTAAAACATTTTTTTTAAGTCTCTACAGAAAAAATATCTAAAACACTGATTTACCAGTTACTTGGCAAATTCATATTAGCCTCTGAATAAATGCCCTGGATTAAAACGGCCTCAGAGAATGAGAGGTGTGTGTGTGTGTCTGTGTCTATGTGTCTTTGTGTGTGTGTGGCCAGTGTGAGATATGATGAGTACTGTATGTAACAGATTTAGACTGCAGAGTGACTAAATGTTACTGGCAAGCCTACTAGGAACACAAGTACACGGTGTCTTTGGGAGTCAGCAATGCAGCCGTCTGAGAGACCAACGAAAAAAAGTCGCCATGCGAGTGCCTAAAGGGCACAAAAACTGTCCACACACACACTTTGTAGTTTCCGTTTTTCCACGTAGACTGGTGATTATTGTTATTATTATTTTTTTAAATGTGCACTGTTAGCAAGTCTTGGCGTGACCCGGAGTTACTCAGATTTCCTGTTCGTGAGACAAGAATGGGGCCAGCAGACCTCTAACAAACTGCTGTAAAAGTTATTCACCGTAGTCGTCGACTCCACGTCGTTCCCACAAATACAGGTGGACTGGGGGGCGGGATCTGCAGACACAGAACTCAACCTTTTAAAAAATTTTAAAAAAATTTCACCTCGGGGCTGTGTACAGTATGTCCAATTCCCACCCTAATTTGGCATGTCCAATCCCTCCCACTGCATTCCCACTGCGCAGGACACACAGGTATCGACACACAGGTAAGGACACACAGGTATCGACACACAGGTATCGACACACAGGTAAGGACACACAGGTATCGACACACAGGTATCGTACCTCAGTGCAAACCCACCGCTTTACACGAAACTCAACCCAACAGTTTACCATGCGAGCCGCATCGTGTTCACTATAAACCCCAAACATCAACTAATAACCCAGGCATAGGGGGAAAAAATCCAATTATAGTTCCCGTTTTAATATCCTGTTTGCGAGTTTAATAAGTGGGCATTGTTTCCCGTAATCTCTTACTGTTTGTCAAAGACTAAGTCGTAAATCGTGAGAAGACAACCGGCAATAAACCGCCAGTTTGCCCCAGCAACCTTCAGCCAGGTTATTTATAGACAGGTGTCCTGTTCTTGTTGCGGCGGGTAGACGTGATAACATGTACTGAAATCGGAGTCTGGCTAGTTTTGAACTTTTCGAACACTGCCCTACCGCTGGTTCCGGCTCCCTGTTTGGGATTCATTCCGACATTCTTAGCATTAAGCGGAGGCCTTAATACGAGCGTGAAGGTGACCCCGTGACCTGAAGGAGAATCTGAGGCGGAGCAAAACACAAACGGATCTGACCTGCCGCCGATTGGGTTAACTTTGCTAAGTTAGCGATGGTCTCTTTCTGAATGTACAGTATGCACAGAGTGTTCAGTATGCTACTTGTGGACAGTGTGAAGTAGTGCAGTATGCATGTATAAGTATGTACATGTCCTCAGCTCTGACCTGGTTGAGTACAAAGCAATGTGTGAGCATGTGTGTGTGTGTGTGTGTGTGTGTGTGTGTGTTTGTGAGGTCACATATCTACACTGTACATGTACATGTAAAATGTGCATAGCAAGCACACACACACATGCACAGACACAAACATAAATAGCACACACATATTAGGCCCACACATGTACACACAAGCATAAATACACAGGTATATGCACACATGGGCACATGCACACACACTCACTCTAATACACTAGCATGCGCAGATGCAGACACACCTACACATAGATACACACACGCGCGCGCGCAACCTGTCTGCTCTTCTGAGCCACACACACACATCAGCTTCTTTCCGTTCCATTGGCAGTGTTCATCTCATTTATGATGTACGTATAATTCGTTTGTTGGACTCTATTTATGGAAAAGGTGCTCCGTCTCCCACTGGAGCCTGTGACAGGTATCTCCACTGAAAGGTCACTCTAATGATGGGTATGTACGGCAATAAGTGGACAAGACCTCTGGACCGTGTGTGCCTTGCAGAGAACTGGCAGCACCAGAGCCTTAGAGAGGCCTAAAAGTCTACGGCTTGCTGCACTCTGTCCAAAAAGGCAAAGGCAATGCAGCCACTTTACTACAAGCAAAATGTAAACGAGTGCAAACACCCAGTTTTAGACCGATTTTGAAAAATATTAACTTATTGACCATGTTGGCACCCGCTACCCATGAGCGCACATACCCTAAGCCAGTCAGAGGAGGACGAGCTCCTCCCTGTTGAATCTGCTACCTTCCATGGCTGCTTCTTATTGCTCCACCTCGTGGGTTTTTACTTGCCGCTGTCATCCCAGGCTTGAGTTTGTGGGGTGTTATAGCCCGAGTTCTGTTGTGAAGCGCATTGTGACAAATATTTTGTAAAATGCAGGATACAAATAAATGTGATTTGCTTTTATTTGTGCGCAAAAAGGTTTGGATCCAGTAACTTTACTTTAAAAAGTTATTAATACGTTACTGGAACCCCCCCCCCCAAAAAAATCTAATCCTGCTTTGGGCCCCACATAGGCTAGGGCCGGCCGTCTCAGTGAAATGTGATACAGCACTCCGGCTGAACTCGGCCCTTGAAATGTGTCCACATGCTCGCCCTGGGAATCAAGCAAGAGCAGGCAGCCAGGTGCTTCAACAGTGATTCAGCACAAAAGCACACAGTCCATGCGTTGGGAGGCAGCAGTCCCTGTGAAGGTGTACATAACGGCCTTTAGATATGAACGGGAGATAACATCTGTTAGTCATAAAAATAATGTCTGTGAAATAAATCCTCTCTCCACGAAGATGCTGAACTTTGTCCATGGTGGATTTTCTTAGGGCTCTGATTCGGACACAGCCTATCTAGTGCGTGCTGTGTACTAGCATGTCGTGTACTGTTTGCCACATACTGTTTAGTACACAACATGCAGTATGCAAAAAATTATCCTCGATACTATCATCAGTGAAAACCAGGAAATAAGTATATCATCCGAGAATTTTAAATACGCTAGTTAGGGAACATTTCAGTCAATAACTTTCTCATCCAGTGTACTCAACAAGCATACTCAATAGTATGGAAGGGCGTTGAATCAGACACAGCCTTGGGAGTGGTTTGCTCTGTTAAAAGGGAAGTGCTGAGTGCATGGGCACCCTGATAGAACAGCTGGTAAAAGCACTGAATTGAGGGTACAGAGCTGACCGGCATAGGTTTGAATCTAGCTGGATCATTTGTCAATGCGATGCTTGCTTGAGTTGTATCTGTAACAAGCCAAAATGGCGCTCTCCTACAAGCTTTGCTGGCATCGGAGGAAGCCAGTGCTATTCTTCAACCTCCAGGGACTGCAGTGGATGTCAGATGAGGAAGAGTCCTTCGAGGAAAATAAAAGATAAAAAAAGAGTAGTGCATGATGGGTAATCTGACAGTTGCAGACAGTTGTCGGAGGTGGTTATAGCAGCTCGAGCTCTTAAGTGCACACCCTGCACTCTCCCTGGTATAAGACAAGAGGCCAGCTCCTACAAGAATGCAGTCTGGAACTCTGTTTTCATTGGCTGATGAATGACAAACCAAGTTAAAGCACTCGGCCCCGATTCAGTTTCATAGTGCTTAATCATACCAATGGCAACTGAGGCAGGTATTCCCAAAGAACTGCACATAACCCTTAAAGAAATGCAATTTAGCACATTAAAAAATATAGTACCACGTTATTGCAACACTTTGCAATATGTGATATATACAGATGTATACATTTGCAATTTCAGGTATGGCGTTTAAAAAATATATATCTCGGTGAGAAATATTAGAATTTTACATTTACAATACATTGGCACATTGTGTACTCTATTTCGGGGCGAGACGCATGCCGACTGCACATGAAAGCGCTTCTCTGCGGCGGTAACCACCCTCTGCAGGGAGCACACACTGTGAGCCAGACGACGGAGACTCAATAAGCCAGCCTCCGACTGGGTTACGGCTCCTAATGCAGAGTCATTGAAATTGTCTGCTTTGTAATAAAATGTAAAATCGAATCACATGCAGCCCCTGGGCCTGCACTGTCCGTCTTTAGAAATTACTCCATTTGTTTAAAAAAACATGCAAAGCCAGAGGTGCCTTTTCAGTTGGGAACACTGCATCCATTCCCCCTAATTCTGTCCCACAAAGTGGTGATAGCCCTGTCACGGGCACTCCAGAGCGGCAGAGAGGTGATAGTTCTGCACAGGCGCTCCAGAGCGGCAGAGGTGATAGCCGTGCACAAGCGCTCCAGAGTGGCAGAGAGGTGATAGCCGTGCACAGGCGCTCCAGAGCGGCAGAGAGGTGATAGCCGTGCACGGGCGCTCCAGAGCGGCAGAGAGGTAATAGCCGTGCATGGGCGCTCCAGAGCGGCAGAGAGGTGATAGCCGTGCATGGGCGCTCCAGAGTGGCAGAGAGGTGATAGCCATGCATGGGCGCTCCAGAGCGGCAGAGAGGTGATAGCCATGCATGGGCGCTGCAGTGGCAGAGAGGTGATAGCCATGCATGGGCGCTCCAGAGCGGCAGAGAGGTGATAGCCGTGCATGGGCGCTCCAGAGTGGCAGAGAGGTGATAGCCGTGCATGGGCGCTCCAGAGTGGCAGAGAGGTGATAACCGTGCACGGGTGCTCCAGAGTGGCAGAGAGGTGATAGCCGTGCATGGGCGCTCCAGAGTGGCAGAGAGGTGATAGCCGTGCATGGGCGCTCCAGAGTGGCAGAGAGGTGATAACCGTGCACAGGTGCTCCAGAGTGGCAGAGAGGTGATAGCCGTGCATGGTCGCTCCAGAGTGGCAGAGAGGTGATAGCCGTGCATGGGCGCTCCAGAGTGGCAGAGAGGTGATAACCGTGCACAGGTGCTCCAGAGCATTATTGAGGTCATAGTCGTGCACAAGAGCTCTAGAGTGGTGAGTAGTCTGGCTTCTGTGGGAACACTCGTTAGTCCTGCTCAGGTTAGAGGAAGTGACAGCTCTCTCACCTGCTCAGAAGAAGTTTTTCTGGGAAACCCACTGTTGTTCTCCTTAGCCTCTCAGCCCTGTAGCAAGGGGCGATACCGACACCCCCCCCCCCTCCTGAACCCCAAAACAGGCTCACTGAACCCCCTTCCCCTCCTCCAAATTATACTCTTATTTAGTGTACCACACTGATATGCAAATATTTTTTTGGAGGAGCTAAATATATAACTCGAGTTGAGTGCCTTAAGCTAATAAGCAAATAATTCCCTAAATTCGCTGTAAATTTTTTTTTGAAATATTGGTGTTGCTGTTATCAGCAGCCCCTGCACTGCAGTAATGTTTGTTTGGTTTTGCCACAGTTTACAAAAAGGGAGTTAATCTAACAGGCAATGTGCCAAAAACACTGTGGTCACACGGCTGTGTAAAAATGACATGTATAAATGGCCCTTCTGCTTTGCATGTTGTTAAGAGATCCAAGTTGTGAAATGGTTCCAGGAATGATCAAATAAAGACAAGACTGCTGTGACACTACCTTCCACGTAAAACAGAGACCTGTTCCAAAAACAATTACCTGGAAAAACCCTCCAGAGCCTCACCAATGTCCCACCAATCGGCATAGGCTTTGTTTCAGCTTGTTGTTACCAACACGCTCTGCGATTGGCGGAGCTCTGGAGCTCCCCTCTTGTTCCAGTAAGGTGACATCATGACCGTTTTAATATCCCTGCCGAGTACTAGGGCTGACGGTGGGAGCCCCAAAAGTCAAAACCAGGTTCAATTATAATTAATAACAAACCCTTCCCTCTGAATACTGGTAGACCTACCCTGACTGAGATAATCTACAAGAACTGGAAATAAGTGGATACTCAGTAAATGTGTGCATATATAGCAATGTGACGATAGCTTTAAACATGTCCGTACACAATACATCGATCAAGTGACACAAGCAATAAAGGTCAAATGAGAACCAAAGAGTAGTCGTTTAACAATATCCAAATCTTTATTACTCATTTTAACATCTTCAATCTTTCATTGCAAAACTAGAAAACCAAAAGGCAAAAAAACTAAAACAAAACAGACGAGAAGATGAAAGTACACTTAAAAAGCATAAAACAGTAAGGCGGGCTTTGTGGCTGCATACGCAACATCAAGTGTCCAAATCCGAACAAGAACGACGTGGGGTCAAAGCTATGCCCGGCAGTTAAAACCAGGCTACGTCTAACCCCCAATCCTTGGCCAAGCGAAGGCTGCAATATAGCATTTGCATACACTAGAGAGAGGCGAGAGGGGAAATGCAGTATGTGGAGACTTTTAGCTGGAAAAATCAGCGGAAAAATGTGACCCTTCCCATATGGCTCGGCCCGTTTAGGGCTTGGGTGCAGTGGAGGGAGGGGCATGGAACATGGAACGCATTTCCAAAGCAGCAAATTATATCGAAGAAGCACGTAAACTTTGTGAGGGCATGAGATCATTTAAATACCTTTGTGTGTGTGTGTGTGTGTTTTTTCCCCCGTTCCATTTTTTATTGTGATGTCATTAAAGACGAGCGTGACGGTCTGCAGAGCCGAACAAGGCACTTTTGACCCGACTACAGAACTCGGATCATTCAATGTGTGTGAGACATTCTACTCTTCAGTGTGGAGGCGTAAAGTAACATGTTGGCACTGTCCACCATTTGGCTTTTTGGCTCCGAGAAACGACACCCCCCTTCAGCGGTTGCCATGGAAGTCAGCGTTTCCTACGACGCCACGCGAACACTTCCATCCAACCGCCGCGCGCTCCGCGCGTTCCAAGCCCCGAAAGAAACACGACTCGTCCGCACGTATCAAAGCAGTGAAGGTTTGAAAATACTGAGAAGCTCCTTTGGACAAGAGCCAAAACTGCCTTTAAGAGCTTTTGTGGTTAGAAAAAAAACCCACTGGGTACAACATAGGTGATGGGCTGCTTAACTCAATTAAGGTATAAGGGGAAAAACTACACTGAAAATTTACGGAATACTGCAATACATGGAAACCAAGCCATTTCTTGTGTATACATGCAATCGCTCAAGCACTTCAACGCTTGCGCAGGATCAATGCCTAATGAAGCCCTACTTTTAAGAACAACAAAAACTCTTTAGCGCAAGTGATTTAGCGGACGACTCTTGATGTGTGCACGTGGAACTCTGAATCTAAGGCAGTGTGTTCTTGTACTTCTCACTTGCTGCAGATGGAACTCTTTGGTTGCAGCATAATGCTCATTTAATGTAAAAATTGAGAAAACAAATCTATACAAATTGTGTTTCCAGGTGCTTGATCATAAACAATACAACTTTGCCATTATTGGCACAGATACACCATGCACTAACATTTATTTTTATACTGGTGTTCATTCTAGGCAAACAGTTTAATTTGGCAACTTATTTAGCAAAGAGTTTTCCCGACAGCCTATTGTGAAATTTTGGCCACAAAAGAAATACGCAAGAACAGTATGATGCAAGGCTTGGTCAACGCTCCATTCAACATGCTAAACATTGGCCTTTCGCATCAAAGCATTGTTGTTATATACATATATCTATATCTTCTAAATCGATGAAAGTGGTTCACAAACTGTTTGAAACCCAAAGACATCCACAGTTGAAATTTTAGAATTCAAAAACATCTAACTTGCTCCTTTGCACAAAAAAAATGAAAATAACGCCCCCCCCCAAAAAACAAACAAACCTGAGTCGATCGTCTCAACACCAGAACAAGCCAAGAGAGCATTTTAAGAACAACCTCCTCACGGACCCTTCGTCTGTCCATTTCACAATCACATCCAGGAAAATGTCAAAGTATGATTTAAAGACAATGTGCAGGAAATCAAGACATGAAACTTCTGACCAGTAGCCTTTATCTACCGAATGCCTGAAATGTTGAAATTTATGCGTTATCCACATAAAAAAATAATTATTTGTAGGTTTTATCATAACTTGAGGTTATCATTTAAATGTGACCTGCAAAAAACTAGCAACCACACCTGGACAAATTCTATGTCAAACTGTTTCCTTGTTTGAATATGGTTTGACCAATGTGGTGAGCTGCGTCCGTTTCATGGACCGGAGAAATATTTAGAAACTTTCGACCATTGAAAGGGATGGGAAGTTGCATGGGGGAAAAAAACAAAACCCCAAAAGGAAAACAAAATATCAACTAATACAACAAACAACCCCAGCCTCTGTCTCGCCCTGAAGCTCCACAAACACAGAGCTGCATCCAAACACATCCTTATTTGGCCGTGGTTAAGCGAGAGTCAGCAGGAGCTAAATTAAAAGGAAATGGGGGGAAAAAAACCAACAAAAAAAAACCAACAACAACAAAAATAAATCCGACAGAGGTAACTCTCATCCTCATTATGATTATCAACAATAAAACAATCAGTCCAGCTGGGATCTCCACTATATTTACCAATATCAGCACAGCGATACCGCTTCTTCAGGAGTCTGTGTTCTAGAACACCACCTCCACACAGGAGCCATCAACCGTAAGGAACTGGGATGGGTTGGGGGACAGCATCTGCCTGACTGACCAATCACCTGCCTGATTGACCAATCACCTGCCTGACTGACCAATCACCTGCCTGATTGACACCCCCGCTAAGGCACTTTTCTCACATCGCTGTCCACATACAGAAGGTGCACGCCTATCTTTATTTATTCATTAATTAATTAATTTGACTAATTCCCAGACGCGATTTCTGGCGTTTAACTATGGATTTTCGCCCCGGGCCGCCCCTTGGTACAGGGCTTTGCGAAACTGGGCTATGAGCAGTGTGGGCGTCTCGTTTTGTGGTGCCCGTGGCTATCTGCGAGCGGATTGGCCCGGGCTAATTGACTAAATAATGTTGAAATTGAGGGGGGGGTTGTTTATTGCATTGAGGCAGCCTCTCGTGGGTCGTTGTGCAGGTTGCTCAGGGCGACACGTGCTGATAAAACGCGCCAATTATTATTATTTTTTTTATTATTTTTTTTAAGTTTGACTCCCAGGCAGGAGAAATATCTGCCATTACCAACACTCATTTTTCTTTTTTTCTTCTTTTTTTTCTTTTTTTAAATCGTTACATTGGCGTTATTCTATTTGTAGTTCGGTTAAGGAGGATAAAGCATTCTATTTGTAGTTCGGTTAAGGAGGATAAAGCATTGCTGTGTTGCTTTTCTATATTAAAAAGACACTTCTGCAGCCTGATGAAAAATCTACCAGTTTGCATAGAACTCTCTGAGCCGGTTTTTTTTTTTTTTTGGACATGACAGAGCCTTACAAGCAATGCTGCATCTTCCGTTCCGTTCAAAAACTTGGGGTTCAGGGGGAAAGAGGGGACTCAAACAGTGTTTCCTAAGCAATTTAAGCCAGGTGACTCAACTGCATGCTTTTCTAGAACTGCTGTCGTTTTCTAAAACGTCTGTACTGCAGGTGATTATTATAGTTTACATTTTTTTCCCCCTGTTCTGCAAATGAAGTGACCGGGACGGCCTGCAGGGCACAGCTCATTAACATAATTAGCATTTTAATTCAGCAGTTCAGTTTAAATCAGGCCAGGGCTTCTGCATTCAGACTGACTACCGTGGGACAGTGTGGGAGGCTACAGAGTAACTCGCTCACACCGTCAGTTTGAATACCTCTACTCTACAATCAGTTAGGGTCTGACCGAAGACCACACTCCCCCACGAGCAGTGTGTGGAGATCATGTCCCGAGGTTGGTCGATCTGGGGTAACGACCTACCCTGGCCAGTGGAGGTAGGGGGGGGGGGGGCAGGGAAGGAGTTAAGGTTCGAGTCGACAAGCTTGCATGCATCACAGCACTAGGGGGAATAAAAAAAACTGCTTGGAAACACTGTTTGAAAAGGCCACAGGCCGTAGGCTCAAGGTGGGAGGGGCCACAGGCGGGAGTTTAGAGGGTGTGGTAGTTGCGGTCCTTGGACTTGCAGAACTTGTACAGGAAGAAGATGACAGCCTGCAGACCGAGCACCAGCACGATGCCGCCGACAAAGCTGGCCGCGTCGAAGGTGGCCTTCTTCTGCGGGGAGGTGGTGGGGGTTATCGGGGCCTTGGTTGTAATGGTGGAGTCTATAGAATAAAGATGGAGAGACAGAAAAGAGGGGGGAAAAAACAGCAGGTTATCCACACTGGTCTGAAACGGGGATATTTTAGTAGAGTGAGCATTTTTTATTAATTTTTTTAAACCGCTGACAGGTGGGTTGTGTTAACCGAGAATTTCTTGTCATTTACCGATTTTTAGAAGCTTTGATGGAAAAATCCAAATGCCATCCGTTGTAAATGAAAACATTTTTGAATAAACATTATTGCACACGCACAAGCACTTTGTATTGCACATGCGTAATTATTGTGGATATAAGGGAGCCGGTAGTAGGCTAAATCATGTCATAATTCATGTCATAACCTAATAATTTTCATTATGAATAGACTTATATTTGTTGAAATTAAAATGCTATAATAGCGACATCAAAAAATGCAACGCAAACTATATAAAATCGGTAAACATTAAAACAAACTTAATGACCGCTAAAAATAGACAGCGACAGATTTCTTTTATCATCCCCGTCTAACGTTGGCGGATTGTGATTTATTCTAGCACAAACACTGGGTGGAACCTACTTGACACAGTAGGGAACTTACTTGACGGAGGACCGGCTGTTGCCGTACTGTTGGTGGGAAGAGTCGGGGCGACGGTGGAACCCGCCGCAGACGTAGATGTGTTTGTGGGAGCTTTGAGGAAAAATAAATAAATACAAATTAGGAATACTTTCTCAAAGTTTTTTTATTTAATTATTATTATTATTATTTTTTAAAGACTACATCCGTAGGTCAAAGGTCAGACTGTAGCCAATGTTACCTTCAGTTGGAGCTTCAGTGCTCTTATTGGTTGGGGCGACCGCAGTGGTCGGTCCGGGGGCAGTTGTAGGGGCAGCTGGCTGGGTAGTTGGAGGGACAGGTGTTGGCGCAGTCGAAGGGCCAGGCAGTTTGGTACTCGAAGAATCCGCCGATTGGTCAGTCACAGGGACATCTGGTTTGGGAGTCGGGACGTCTTATGAAAAAATAAAAAATAAATAAGTCGGAGATCTTGGAGTATTGTTGAGTGTGTTTGTTTGTGCAGGAAGAAGAAATGCTTCCAGTTAACCATTTCCTCATACCTTGTTCCATTCATTCTGTCACAAATCTTCTTCAAACGCCATTTTTCAGCTGCCTAACTATATTAAATATAATATCAATAGTTATATGATGTGGGTTTTATTGAGGTTTGTCTTAAAAGGGATGAGCAAAGTAATAGATTTTTCAGGTTGAGTTCCCTCAGTAGAACTAGGCACACAGACGGAAATGAGCAAAAGGTCAATCCTACGAGATTCCCAGGAAGTATTTCTTTACACAGAGAGCTGTCAATGTGAGGGCACAGCTTGCTGGGTAATGTAGTACAGGTAGAGACCCCTGGGGTGTTGAAGTCCAGGCTTGGTGCAGCACTAGACAATCTAGGGCAGTGTCCGATTCAGCGCACTTGCCTACTATTGAGTATGCCAGTTGCCTATACTTTTTTAAAAAGCTGAAAATTGAGTGCTTAATATCCCCAGATGATATACTTATTTCTGGGTTTTCGCTGATAGTAGAATGGAGAATATTTTTTGCATCCTGCATGTCACTAAATAAGTATACAGCAAGTACTACACAGCATGCTAGTATACAGTACACAGGACGCAGTAGGTAGGGCTCTGATTCGGACACAGCCCAGTTTGTAGGTAAATGGCGAGCACTAGGCACTTTAGTATACAAGCAGATGGGTTAAATGGCCTGTTTAGGTTCTTATGATCAGGTCAGATAGGCGATATGTTACCGACATGTACTACAGCCTTTTTGGCTTAATGTTGTCACTTGTTTACCTGAACAGGATCCATTTTGCGCAGGCTGGCAGCCGTCATCTGTGGCATTTACAGGCGTTTTGACACAAGAAGCATTCGGGGGGGTTAGATCTGTGCAAAAAAAAACAACACACACCAATTACAAAAAGAAAGCCAGTCTTTTTTATTCTTTTACTGAAGTCTCTCTCTGTCTGAGAACTGCAAATAGATACTGCACCATTATAGAATGGAAATGGATGGTAGGCCTATCGCAACGGCAATTTAGGACTAAATGGAATTCAAATCTGCCTTCGCTATAACTCTGGAAACGTGAAATTTCCTTTTCACGTTTTTCAGCGGCCGGTACTGGCTGATGCAACAGCTACCGACATATGAACAGAAGGCAATTTCTCACTTCAGCAACCAGGAAGTGAGTCCTGTTGTTCCTCAACCAAACGTGTGAAAGCGTTACAATGAGTCACACAGCGTTATAATACATCACACAGGCTACACGGTATACATGGAAAGCAAACCTTGCAGTACTGGCAGCCTTAGCTGCTAGCTGAATAAGCACAGACAGAATTCAATTTAGCTTGCTAGCCAAGATTGCACTGCAAAAAATGTCTGTCTTAACAAGTGTTTTAGTCTTGTAATGACTTAAAATATTAGCTTGTTTTAAGTTACTTTTTGCTTTTAAGTTAAATTCTTATCCCACCGGCAGATATTTTGTCTAATTAAGCAAAAAGTGACAGAAATAAGATTGTAAAGTCTAAATATAAGATTAAAACATTTAACATTTGGTTCTCGCAGTGTGTAGGTTAGCGTCGAAAAATGGTAATCCCCAAGATCAAAACCGGGTTTTATTCCTACAGATGAATGTTTGGTTAAAATGGAGCTGGTAGAAGGCTCATATCCAAAAGCACAGAAGGGAAATAAGTTGACACTTTGTAATGTGAACTGTGAGGATAAGATGCAAGGCTATCAAGGACATGAAATGAACACAACAAAGTCCAAGTTTTCATTTTCTTCGGTCAAAACAAATGGAAAAAAAAAAAAAAAGGGACGACATCCATCTTCACTGTCAAAAAGTATTTTTTAACTCATTCAGTGCCGAGGGCAACTAACGTCGACCAAGGCCATCTTTACACTGCTATACCGGTTAGTGTTCCCCGGTATATTGATACTAGAAAAGTATTGCAATACACAGCCTTTTAAAACGGTACAATACTCCATTGTATTAGTTCCGATACTTTAAGAATAACAGTGTTTTAATAAGAGCTGTTTTTCCTATGAGTTGCGTGGATGCGCAGTGTGTGTGTGTGTGTGTGTGTGTGTGTGTGTGTGTGTGCAGCTCTTTGCTTCCACTCCCTGCATGCGTAGTGGGCGTGCCAACCGTAATTTCATTCTCACACGTACGCTGCGGCTTTCATGGTGACAGAACGAGAAGCATGGCTGCAAGTACAAGTGCTCTTGCCGACCGTCCACGGCTTGTTCACAAAAACAGACGCACGGAGCGAAATATGGCCTTATTTCGCTTACATAGCTGAGAGTCAGGGCAAGCCCACAGACGCCACAAAACCAATCTGTAAAAGATGTTTTAAACCCACGTAGACCAAGGGAGCCAACATGTCAAACTTGGCAAAGAATGTCGCAGACAGACTTGCCAACCTGTTCAAAGAATTCAAAGAAAGACAGGTTAGCGAATGTGATAGATAACATAACTACATGCCCTCAAATATAAGTCAAATGAGATTTATTTTGTGACAAGCAAACGTTTTTCACCATCGGAGTTTGACAAGGCAATTAAGGGAAATGCTAACCGTTTCATTTAGCTAGCTAACTTATCGATGTGGCAAACATCTCAATATGCAAACGCAACTTTCACACAGGTAACATTAACTTCTACCAACACGTTGCTGCGCCACATTACTTTTTGCCTCAGTTTCTAAATTATTTATTATTATGAAAATAAATTATTTATATTACCATCAATATTGTTTGACGTTGCGCTAATAGTGAACTGAACCAGCAGCTATCCTCATTAACAAATAATTCTGTTCAATAGGTAAAATGATGTGTTTTATTAGAAGTTTGCACTGACAGGTCAATCTAACAATTTAGAATGCGGCAGCCGTATTGGCTTGGCACTGCTGAGGCTTAGGGTGCGTCCCAATAATCTTCACTCCCCACCTCCTTTCCTCCACTCCCCCACTACCACTCCTCTCCTACCCGGAAGTATGCAAAACTGCCTGAACGTTTCAAGTATAATTAATGGCATGCGCAGTATACAATGTACCAGACATTGCGGTTTGCGTCGAGACATTAATTAATATGTAACCATTAATACGTACTTAAGATGTAATCAGCAACATTAGATTAAAACACAAAGATCCGTTTCCGGGGCACGGAGCAGAGGAGGCGATAGTGGAGCATTTTTCGAGTATTGGGAGGCACCCTTAGTTTAAAAAAAAAAAATTAGTTTCTGATTTTTTCCCATTTTTCTCCCAATTTAGTAGCCAATTGAACCCCTATTCTAATTAAATTCCCCCCGTGTAGCAACCGCTATAGAATCGCTGCTGCGCAACCTCCGTCGGTCGTCAGTAGAGCGAAGGTTGCCACGCTACCAGAGCGCGACTTCCTTCCGAACCTGACCGTGATTCCAACCCGTCCGTGGCTGCTATATGCTCAGCGATTCTCTCCGAGCCCCTCCCACCACCCGGAAGCAGCCGCCAATTGCTGCTCCCACAGGGCGCCGGCCATGCTCGGAAAATGGCAGGTCCGGGGCGGGGAGGCACCCTTAGTGTTCCAGAACACTCTGGCATTGAATGAGTTAAAGCAACCCTGAAATTGTGGCCATTTAGCATCAAGTAGCTTGCGGAATGACGCAATAACATTTGGCAAGTGCGCATTATTTAAAATGTCTCATTTCGATGTTAAAAATATCTGCCAGGTCACGCAATTTCAACTCATTCAAATTCGGTAAAATTTTACAGGAATTACAATTCAAATGATAGCCTAGTTTTGGGGGTTACAAAACTGCAACCCAACAAAACGATCTTTCCATCCCTGACCGTCCCCCAGAACCTCAAATACTAAAATATGCCTCCTCAAACATTCTTAAAATTTTCCCAACTGTGCAAAATGAAAGAGAATGATCTAGAATAATGTCACAGCCTAGGCCCACATAATTGTCCACTCAGCAGTTTACCAACTCCTTAGTAACACGACTAATTTATGATCTCAGTCTATGATTCATTTCTAAGGTCCCAGTGAGTTAGTTGACAACCGCGAACCACTATGAATGAGTCTCGCGTCTCAAAAAAATAGGAAATAGGTGGCCTCAGTCGAGCCGAAGAGATGATGCAGCATTCAGTTAAATTAGGCCTACATAACGATTCAAGGAAAGAATGACACTTCACAATAAGAGTGGCTCCATACAACTTTAACAGTCACACAACCTGGTCTGATCATGCACACCTTGAAACCTCAAATCACAGCAGCTCAAAACACGCCTCCGCCGGGGCCAGGCTAAAGCCTCTGAAAACGTTCTATACAGTTGCACTGGATAAGGCATTTCGGTACTTTGAAATCTAACCGAGTTACCTGTATGTGAAATCTCCTACAGAGGCAAAATGCTAAACGACACAAATAAGACGAGCAGGTCGCTGCTACGCTCCCGTAATGGGGGATAGAGTAGCCGGCGAGTTTGTTCGCTTGCTGGAGAAGGATCTTAACACCTTCCTCCCCGTCAGCTCAGCCCCTGGATTTGTCACAAAAATGAGGACGAAAGGGGCAGAGGGTTTCAGGGGGCTCGTTCAGTATAACTGGAAGGCGGCGGCCAATCCAGACTCATCAGCAACATGTCACATGACCTCTCTCGATACCCCACCTGCCATCTTCCCACTCTGTTACAATCATCCAGTTAAAGATTTACAGTGTGTGTGTGTGTGTGTGTGTGTGTGTGTAGAATAAATATTACCATGTTAAGTCACACATTGAACTAAAGCAAATCACACACAAGGACATACTGAACACAAACAGACAAGGCAGACAGGACGGTGTTAAACTGTATGGCATTCTGTGTTAGTAGAGTTTGCTTCCAATGTCGTGAGCGGCAGTGGAATAGTTGGCATCATCTGTTACAGCATTCCTTGCCGTACGTTCGTCCTTCTCCTATCAGTTAGTTGTGACATGGATGGAAGATAGCTACACACACACAGCTGTGAAAAGTAGCGGAGATCACAAATTCCACTACAATTTACACACTGTGTGTGTGTGTGTGTGTGCTCATGGGCGTGTGACCTTGAAACACAGGGTCACACCCCAGCCGTCAAACTGCCTTGATACACGAACACTACAGCATATTCTCGATTTGGGACCCAAATTAAAAAGGACTCATTTTGCTTCACCATCAGAGCCATTTTGCTTTTCCCCACACAGGGAAACGGGTTCCCAACAGACTGGACTCAAATTTTAGGCGCACTCTGCCAGGCACGTGTCCTCAGAATGTAGGAAATACGTGCACACATGGCCCAAACCTAATCTTGGGGAGGTCGTATGACAAATGGGAGTTTTACCACCGGCAGTGCGACAAAGCCATCACTGATGAACAAATACACCAAACCAGACCGTGCTCTCCTGCGCTGTGAGACTCCATGCCCCTGCTGCGATTCAATCAACATTCATCCTCAACTTTAACACACAAGTAAATGCAAGCGTTACACTTTTTTTCCACACAAACACAAGTTACTTTTAGTGATCGCTCAACTTGCCAAACTGCTTTTGTGAAAAAAGATTAAATAATTTGCGTTCATTTGTTAGTCAAAGTAAATGTTGAATCCCAGGCCCGGTCTTCAGCATTGTCTTTGGGTGGCACGTCTCGCGGTAAGGCGAACGGTGTCAGGGCTACAGGGCCGCGCCCTGTATACCACGCCCCCTCTCCCTTCGCTACCACACCCTCTCACACCAGCCGGACTCCTCTCCCGCTGCCACGGTTACCCAAGCCCAGTTCAGGCGAGACAAAGCCGAGGGTGTGTTAATTATTCACAGGCAGTCTCATAGCGCTTAGACATTTACGATTCCCTGTGCTTCAACAGCACTGCAAAACAGCCCAGTCCTCAAACAATGATAACGATTGAATTACCCCTTTCTAATTAGAGGAAAAGCTACCATGAACACTAGGCAATATAAGCAATGGAATAATTGATTACCTGGGGTATTTTTTCTGTGTGTGAAAACATTAGTTTCGCCATTCAAGCAATGCATAAGAGCAGCACACTGAAATAGTGGAGCCAATGAGCGAAACGCCCTCCATTCCATACAACACACACACACACACACACACACACACACACACACACACACACACACACACACACACACACACACATCAAAGTTGTGGTATTTCAGCTGTAAATGGATACTATGTATAAAAATGCTGTGTAAGTCGCTCTGGATAAGAGCGTCTGCTAAATGCCACACACACACACACACACACCTGGGTTTTAACCCTGCAATTCCCAGCTCAGGAACACTTGGCTAACATGAGTCTGAGACAGTGGCTCGCCAGCAATGCGTTTGACTGGAGCCTCAGCTCGGAGGCTTCAGTCTAACCACATCCTGGACGCTCAATGGCCAATCGATCAAGTGTTAGCCAAGCACCCAACGCCCACCCTCCATAACTCACAAAACTTTTATTATCACTCGCTTCATATCTTCATATCTGCAAATTCACTGTTCTGTGTGGAAAAACACCACCTGCACAATTTCAATATTCAAAGTTGCACTGTAAATTCAGAGCGAACGAGCGTCTAAGCTTTTTCATAATTACCACATAGATTAATAACAGTACAGTTAAATCAATCAAAAGGTTGCATAAAGATCTACCCCTGCTGAAAGCACAACCTTTAAGGTCGGTATCGTTTCTTAGCTTGTGCGTGAGGGAAACGAGAACGAGAGGCTGAATTGTGACGCAACAGGAAGTGACGCATGAATTGACGGAGGACTTCCAGGCCTAGCCCACAGCTGAAGCTGCTGATCTGACCTGCACTACATACAGTGTTCCCAGAGCCAACGTGCTTTTCTGAACCAACATGACCAGGGGAGGCGGGGGGCTCTTCCCATTTGCTGCTTGTGTGAGGGCTACTGAAGCTACCTGATCCGCCAGAGGAACGACACAAAACTCCTTAACGTGCCTTGCCTACCCCTCCGGTTCCTATTGGTTGTGTCGGGCTTCAGACGCATCGAGGGCATACGCGCTCCTCTCTCAGCTGGGCCACCCCCCACCCCCCACCCCCCACCACCCACCACCCACCACCCCCCACCACCCCGACCCCGCTTCCTGCTCTTCTCCGCTGACACTTTGCTTTCCTTTCCGACACTTTCTTAACGATATCGCCGTTTCCTGCTATTCATCCCTGCACTTCCTCTACTATCTCCCGGGTAGGGGGGGGCTGCACACCGTGCCGCTGTGGCGAACGCGACGGGAACATTCCGGAATGCGTGCGTCCCCATTCGGGCTCACTTCTGCTTCTTCTCAATCCATCTCTCATTGGCCGAGTCCCCATAGCCGCAAGCTTGCTGGCGCACATGCCACGCGAAGCTTCATCTCCTCTCACTGCAGTCTCCAGACTGGCCACCGTCCTGATCCCCAGATCAGTGATCTACCTTACAGTTGTCATGGTGACTGGAATAAAGTCATATTCTAGAAACTGGGGAGTGGGTGGGGGTCTATTTCAACATGAAAGCCAGAGGGAGCAGTGTGGAAAGTAGTGCGCTTTCTGTACCTACTTAACACCAAATCAACTCCCCCAACGATATCCTTTTTCATCCGTTTATGCAGAAGTCTCTGTACGACTTGTCCTCAACCACCACCATGTACAGTAAACACTAAACACACAGCATATAAAATGTATCCATTCATTTTATTTGCTAATGTGGACAGATGCCAGAGTATCTGATAATGTATCATTAGTCCACAGTCAAAGGCTCTATTAAAACAAACCAAACCAAACTAAACAAAAAAAAAAAAGCACAATTTGAAAAAATTGTGTCAGACTCTGCTTCACACAACAGACGCACTCCATGGCAACACCAGTCCAACCCATAAACCCATTACTGCTGATAACAAGCTGTGTACCATCAGGTAGTACGATAAACGGTTTGCACCTTCTCCAATCTGGAAGGTTCCCGTCCCAATAAATAAATACTTTATATTTAATGTAACCGGATGCTAAGCCTCTGTATTCGTACTGATATCCCCACATTTACGGCAGGTCACTTCAAACCAGCGCAGAGTTCCAGTATAATAGGGTGACAGTTGAGCGCAGCCACTGCAATTCCTTCATCCATGTGAAACAAAACCACAGCAAACGACATTCAAACCGCATGCAACACTGCCACGGGAGAATACCTCACACCCGTGACCCAGAAGTACTTACCCTTGCACAGCATCCAGCTACATTCGCTGTTTTTCTGACACTCCGTACAGGTTTCGAACGTTGAGCAGTCACCTGAAAAAGTCAACAGCACGTACAACCTGAGCATGTCAAAAGTCTTAGGTTTTTTTTTTTTTTTTTGAGGGGTTACCCCAAAAAATTTAATATAAATGATATAGTGTGACAAAGATGCTGCACAGAAAACCAAAAATAATATCAATATTTTAAAGTGGTTGTTTAAATTAAGACAACTTCAGAAAAGATTACTCTGATGTAGCTACTTGTCGACATAGGTGTAGGTTTCATTTCCACTTCAGGGGAGTCACACTATTGGAGCACCTAGTCTCGCATTCTCAACTCAAAGGCAGATTAGCTAGTCTAGCAATTAATTCATTTGGAAATATTGGGGGTAACATGTCTCACGCTCCCCCCCAAACCTGCGTGTGCTTGTAAATCTAGCATATGCCATGCATGCTTCTAAAAATACTGAAACAATAAGGCTTGTATACCACGAATTTACAAATCCTCCAATAACGTGTGACCTTTTATAAACCACATACTTTTCTGAAAGCATGGTTGCATAAATTAAGAGACCGTTTGCCATTTAATCACAGAAATTCTTGTTGCGAGCAAGCCAGTCAATTTAGCCAACCACTAAGCTAAATGATCGAGCAATGACTAATACGACTGTGACAGGAAACCGAACAAACATGGACCGACTAAGAGCCGTTTTTAGTGCTTGGTGGCAGAACCGTTTAAATTATGGTTAGTGTGTCCCTGGCTTGTGCAATTGCCCGAATGGTCCTTAAAAAATTTTTTATTTGATATGAACGCTCCCCATTCCAAATGAGCGTTGTTGGGAAATTAAGTTTTGTGCAGCTTTAGACACAATGTAACGTTACAATATATTCGTCCGGACTTCACCACCCATCCCAGATTGAACTCTGTCCAGGTGTTTTTCACACACTGTGCGATCGAGATTAGCGAACTACGTCAATGCTTGCAAAATACTGCCCGCTATTGGTGTTAGTTTTCGTCATCATGCGCGTCGGACAATTTTATGAACATAATTTTTCTCCAAAAAAAGCCACAAGAAATCGGACATGTCGAGCTAACATTAAATAGTTCCTATTAATAACAGAAATTGTTTTTTTAAAGATTGCTCATGTTAGCTAACAGTAGGTATTACATAATGCTTGACAACAATCAAGCTGTTTTTGTAAAAGATTTAACAAACCAAGGTGGCTAAGTGAACTAATCGACTGCAGGCAAAACTACAATAATAAGCGAGGATAATCAACACCACAATATCATTAGTTGGATAGTTAGCATTAGCTACTCGTCTCATGAATGAATGTCGTTGGCCATCTGGTAAAATAGCTAGCGTTAGCCAAAGCCAAGGCAAACGGGCTAGCGAGCAGCTAAACTAAACTGCAACGTAGCTATGTTGCTGCCTAAAAATTCACTGAAAGAAAATCAAACAAATTATAACTTCATATTATTTGAATAAATGCAGTTGTCCACTCGCTAAAATGCTGTGTTGCAATTCGACAATGTGGAATACCAAGAAAATATTGTGAGATTTGCTGTCATTGCGCGCGATTGCTACAAGCTAGCTGAGAAAAACTAGTTAGCGGCTAGCAAGCTAGTTACGTAGCGAACACGAAGCTGGCCAACAACTTACCACTTTCCCCAGCTGTCGTACTACGCAGCACGGCAAGTGAAAATGTAATCAACAAAAGTCTCCGATACATCTTTCTATTTTCTCTTCTTCCAACAAGAGCACGCTAGGTAACAAGTGCCGAAAAGTGTGAGAGACACTAATTTCTGCTGTATACGGGGTTTCTGTGGGTCCACTTCCTGCTATACAGGTCATGTGGCAGTTTTGACTGGTACTGGGAGGAGGAGGCAAGCGAGATAGGACTGGTGCTTTTACCAATATATGGCCTGCCCCGTATTCGTGTCTACGGACTGGACGGTTCCTCGGGTCAGTCTGCGTTGTTGCGTGGATTTAAGAAAGAAAAACGAAAGTAACAATAGCCGTGCAATGTGAAATCCCTTTTCCCCCGAGGAACATGAGTTGAGGCCTCGCTTCAAACGGATTTCTTAATTGCCATTTAATCACCCATCAGCCCGCATGTCACTTCGGGTTTTCACGCGTCATCAATTCATATGACAAAAATCGTAATTGTATACTCACTTGGCAGATGTCAACGAGTGGCAATGTGTTATTGTCACATACTGGAAATATATTTTAAGTTGTCGGAGAGAGTAGCACCAGGGGAGGTGTGTGTTGTTTCTTGCTTTCAGTCCACCAAGTACCCCCCAGCTTCCCACAAATTAGCTATGCACAGTGTCAACCAAATAAAGTACATACAACTATGATATATATAGTTGACTGGGTGCTGGTCATTGTAAAGCGGGTTGCAGGTTTGAAACCTGGCTGGGGCACAGCTGTTGTATGATACATTATCTAAACTGCTGCGGCATCTAGCCGTGTTATCGGATAGCACGTAAAATACGCAAGTTATCAAAGTGACCCAGTATTGTCTGTGGATGCTCTGAAAATACAGAAATAGTATTTTGAGAGTTTAAAGGAAGGAAAGAGAAGTGAAACCGTTATTCAGCCCTGTAATTGTGCTGTTTGAGAACAGATCGTTTTAGTTCTTAGAGAGAGGCAATCTGTGCAGTGGTTCAGGTGCCGCATACAAGCTGCTAGTTTGGCATGAAAAGAGGAACTTGACTATGCAGAAGTATATAATGATGAAGAATATAATGGATAAATAAAACCACACTGATTTCTGTCAGCAGCACTTCCTCATTACCAAACACTATACATACTGATACCCATAAACACACCAATAGTGTTGTGCAATATTATATCCTGTCAATTTGTTTTTATTGTCATCTATGACTAATACCCCCCTTTCACACAATGGTAAGATCTGAAGCAAAAATTGACTTACATTCGAAAAGTTTTCATGCTTAAATGCCGTATATATACTTTTTAAATATGCTTTTTGAATTACCTTTTTTTTTTTCGTTCAGATGCAGTACGTACACAAACACACCAGAGAATTTAAAAAAAAGTTTAATTTCACATTGAATATTTACACCACATGCTTTGATTTTTCACAGTGATATCACATTACAGTGCTGGGGAAACAATGTAGGGCCTATATACTCAGTGGATGGATATTCAGAACAATAGAAAAATATGAATTGACCAAATACAAAGAACAAGGACATCTATTGTTCTACAAAGGATAGGCATTTTATCTGAGATACTTTTAGCAGATCCTTAGTCAAATAACCATACTTTATAAACTTTGATCTCTAGATTCTGTGTTTGCAATTGTATTTTGTTGTGGTTGCTGGTCATTTTTTCAGCGATGTATTGCACTGCTGTGCAGATTAACATATTTTAGCCAGGCACTGATTTCCTGGCACATCTTCTTTTTTGCTGACATGCAGCAGGTGCCATTTGAAACCTTTACCCAAAATTTGTAACATAAATAGCACAGTATTAACATAATCGTCTTTGGTTCCCATAATCTGAGCTCTGTGTAACAAGAAACTATATGCAGTTTATTCACACAAAGCTTTTAAAGGATTATTATTTGCCACTTTTATTCATGCAAGTTCACGCTCAGTTCAAAATCGTCAGTAATCATTTCCAGGCACAATGTTTTCCAAAGCCCCTTAGTCATGTAAACACTATTACTATACTATTATGAATAATTCAGTATAGATTTCACTACCTTGGAAATTGGGTATTGGTTCACAATATCGTTACTGTGCAATTACCATAAACTCGTTAAAAAAAAAGGTGCAACACAATTGAGTGTAGTTGCTCTTAATTCTGTAGCAAAAAATACCAATACTTTTAACATCAAGGCAGAAATACCCCACAGTCAGTGACTTTGCACACATCCTGGGGCCTCTCATTGTAGGTGGGGACAACCTCCAGCTTCTTTAGGACTTCTGTGCCTTCAATCACTTGTCTAGAGCAAAAGAGGTACATTAATTATGTACATGTTCACCTGACCAGTTTTTTGCGTCTTCACATTACTTAATTTTATTGCGGTGGGATAATGGCTTTTGGAACACTGAATGTATCACACTGAGCCATTTGGATGGCCATTTTAAATCACAGATATTGCATGCTACTCATTTGCAGAAACCAAATAAAATGACACATAAACACACACAAAAAAAGGCCAAGATTCTCCCTTGGGTTGCGGTCGGAATGGGGTTGCTGGCAAACGCACCCGAAAGCCACATATTTCCGGTCCATCCAATGAGCAGGCTGCAGGGTGATGTAGAACTGAGATCCATTGGTGTGAATGCCCTGATTGGCCATTCCTAAGATCCCTCTCTTACTGTGTGGCACTGCAAAGCTTTCATCTGGAAGAACAAATGTCACTTCAGAATTGGCATATCGATAAACGAATTAAAAAGTAACAAACAAAAAAAAAAAAACAGCTTGACCGTGAAAATGTATGACAGCCTTCAAGAATAGCAAAGGTTCTTTTTGTGCAAAACAAAAAAGGATACTTAACAAAACAGGATTTCTAAAAACCTGTTTTTTTTTTGTTTTCTTTCTTTTTTTCTTTCTTTTCTTCCTCCTTTCCCCTGTATAACTCACAGCATTGCCATGTTTTTCCAGTGGCGTATTTCTAAACAAGGCATAAACAATTTTGTCCCCATAAATTCTTGTTGCACCCACATACTTGTACGTGTATGGCCCGTATTGTTCACGCAGCTGAGCAGAAACGAGCGGCGCAGCTTGACCCGGATTCCAATCCTTTATCTAATACCAGAGCCGTAGATAAACAGAATCAGGCCGAAAGCACAGCTAACGCGATTGTTTCTTCCTTTACGTTCAATCAAGCCTGCAAAAATATGGATACCGGCTGAATTTTCTTAGCTCGTTTGGCACTTACTGAGTTTTAATGCAACATGCCTCACATACTTTTGGTAATTCTGAGATGTCAGTATTGTAGGCATATGCCTCTCAAAACTGGTAAAACAGCTACAGAGATATCTGGAGCTACGGCCATGGATCCGATCCATAACCACTGACACGTAAATACTGAGAGCCCTGTATCGGGGACCTTTCAAATCTTATACTTTGAAAGCAACTTTATCTCATATAAATCCCAATGTAAAATAAGGAAATTGGCACCCAAGTCTATTAACCTTAGTTCAACCACGCCATCAGGCAACAAACAGAATGGCTCGTTTCTATCGCACTCTCAAAGAATTTAATTGAAGGCCGCTGCGGTAGTTTAATTTACTTTAAGTTTAATTACTTGACTCATTAAATGGTTGGAAATAGAAAACAAAATACTGGTAAAATATCCTAAACTCTGCCTGCCGTGGCTCAACCACTTCTAACCGAAATAACAACATCCAGTGAATGAAAAATAGGGGACGCAAGGAATGTCACTTCAACCTCTTAGTGGTCCTGACCGTGTTTCCATGACGAATAAGCTCGCCGGGTTTGGCAAGGATCACCTGCCAGCAGATGTTTTTTTGTTGTTTATCTGTGTCTAGTGTGGTCGCATGTAATCCATGCGCACTTCTGATTAGTCTTAACTATAACAAAGATGGTCAGTCTGCATTAAAGCATAACAAAGGCATCAGGTCTAATTATGTAACATTTATCTAATGTTTTTTACTATATGGTTTTAATTATGCTGCTAAAGGTAAAAGGTAACTATGAAGTATGAAGGAGTAGGCTTCACTGTAGAGAGAGACTTCGCATGCTTTGAAAATGTGTGGGCATATGTTGTAAGTTTTTCAGATATTTAAATGAAATTTACAATATTTCTGCACAATAAGCTTTGCCATTTTCATGTCCTGGCTGTTAGATTAGTGTACATTCATTCATTCAAACCTTTATTTATACTCAAAGTTTCACATTGAGGTGTGAGCCTCATTTTCGAGTGCGTTGAGTTCACATTAAACAGATACAGTCAATAATATATACAGATATATAAAAAACATAAATTAATATTAAAAAAAAAAACAGACAGAAACACAATGGTCCATAATCAGAGTCCTAAATTGCCCAACATGGTGTGTCTTGCAAGCGACTAATTGATGGAATGTTCCCAGATATGGTAATTGTGGGCCTACTAAACCATTTAAAATGTAAGATCACAAATATGTGATTAGACTGTTCTTCACTAAACATTCTAATTCTGATGTAACAATCAAGCAATGGTGTTCTAGAACACAGATTTACTCTTGAAAGGGTTAAGCTTAGCTTTGCTGACTAATGTGGTCACTTTTTTGCTAAGTAGGTTTGGGGAGTGTGGTTTCAAGCTTTTTTTGCCTACTTTGGGCTGCACAACATTTATGCAAATGCCCTGATAATATGTAAAGTCTCAGTGCCTGCATCTCTAGCTGGTTTGTAAACAAATATGATATACACAGTAATGTACCTTCAAATGTTGGTCCATAAATTGACTCTCCACCATTTCCTCTGGCACCTGGTGAAATATCTGCATAAAGAGGAATTCCCCCAAAGATACAATTTAAAAATGGGTAATCCTCAACCTCATACATTATTTATGAATGACAGGCTGCCAGGAAAAAAGCTAATGTTTGAAATGGACACATGATCTTTGTGTACAAATACATAAAATTCAGCTCACAAGAGCTCTGTAATAGACAATGGTATTCTATTCAGACTAGAGAAATGGACAAGTTGTACTATTTAAACACTTGTTAATGAGTTAATAGCACTCTAAATTTCAATAATGCTGTATGTGGCAGATCTAGAAACATAACCGTCCATTGACACTGGGTTATTACACTACATTTTGTGGATTTCTTTCAATGTATAGCTATTCATAGCAAAAGATCACAAAACATTATAGTTACATAAAATTTTTGAATGCCAGTTTCATCTTTAATTTAAAAATAATGTCTTTGTTCATCCTCCAGCATGTAGGAATCTGGCACATTTCACAGTGCACACTGCAGTCTGTGTTATTCTACACGTAACGGACACAAAAATGACTGTAGGGGTGCGTCCCAATACTCGAAAAATGCACCCTCTCTTGCTCCACTACCACCTCCTCTCCTCCTTGCCCCGGAAACGGATCTTTGTGTTTTAATCTAATGTTGCTGATTACAACTTAATTACGTATTAATGGTTACATTAAATTAAACTAAATTAATGAATGTCTCGATGCAAACCGCAATGTCAGGTACATTGTATACTGTACATGCAAACGCTTGTACTCAAAACGTTGAGGCAGATTTGCATACTTCCGGGTAGGAGAGGAGTGGTAGTGGGGGAGTGGAGGAAAGGAGAAGAAGAGTGGTAGTGGGGGAGTGGAGGAAAGGAGGTGGGGAGTGGTAGTGGGGGACTGGAGGAAAGGAAGAGAGGAGTGGTAGTGGGGGAGTGGAGGAAAGGAGGTGGGGAGTGGTAGTGGGGGAGTGGAGGAAAGGAGGAGAGGAGTGGTAGTGGGGGAGTGGAGGAAAGGAGGAGAGGAGTGGTAGTGGGGAAGTGGAGGAAAGAAGGAGAGGAGAGGAGTGGTAGTTGGGGAGTGGAGGAAAGGAGGAGAGGAGTGGTAGTGGGGAAGTGGAGGAAAGAAGAAGAGGAGAGAAGTGGTAGAGGGGGAGTGGAGGAAAGGAGGAGAGGAGAGGAGTGGTAGTGGGGGAGTGGAAAAAGGGAGGAGAGGAGAGGAGTGGTAGTGGGGGAGTGGAGGAAAGAAGGTGGGGAGTGAAGAATATTGGGACGCACCAGAGAGGATTTACTCCACATCTTACCTCCACCCTGAATCCAGCCATTGGGGACCAACCGATGAAATATAGATCCCTTGTAGGATAACGTCTCCGACAAACGTGCATCTCCTGCACAGAGCGCTTGGAAATTCTCACACGTCTTTGGACACAGATCGGGAAACAGCTGAGTAAAAGAACCGTGATCAGCCGTGACATGTGCGTCCACAAACAACATTGTTTGTTCGAGAAACTTGATGCCTGCTCACCTCAAACAATAACCTTCCGACGGGCTCCCCTTGAATTTCAATATCCATGAATACAAATGTGTGCTGAGGGAATAGGAAAGAGGAAAAACTAGATTATTATTTCAATGTTTCGACACTCATTTTCAAAGAAGAGAAACACTTTGTATCTGTGGCAAAGGCCAAATTTCTAGTCAAATGGACTGTGGAGCAACATATTGATATTTTTATTGTTTATTTAGTACTTTAATGGTTGACATTCAAAAATATTTTTTTGCATAGGGGGACAAGGATCAAGAGAAAGTGGGGAGCGGGGGCTTGCAATCTCGACCGGAGGGGGTTAGGATCGAGGGGGGACATCACATTGGTGTGAATCTGGTAAGAGATTTCTTGAGGGAGAGCGTAGGTTTAAGGCTGAAAACCTGAGTCTCACGCCAGACGCGTGAGAGTTGTCAACCCTGAACAACCCTCAAATACAGCGGCCTACTCTTGCGTGCACTGTTCTAACTGCTGTTTTGCAGAACACATTTAGGAAAAGAAAGACTTGCCCCAGTGCTCTGAAGGTGCTTGGTGTAGTAGTCTTCAGTCAGAGCCAGGTACAGCGCGCGCGGCCTATGGAACTTGAATCCCCACTGTTTCTCAGCCCACCTTGACAAGTCTTTTTCATCTCCGAGAAGTAGACAATTCACAAAACACATCAGTTTGCCTGCATAGTTCCACACCTCACCTTTCAGTTCCTGGTTTAAAAAAGAAGAAGAAAAAAAGTTCACAGTGTCAACAGAACCACCCTTGTTTACCAGATGAAATCCCAGCATTTTGTTGATTAACTGAACAATATTAAGTGTTAATTAATCTCTTTGTATGAGTTCAACAGGGATAAGATAAGATATAGGCCTATCAACAATACAATATCTTCAATTAGTATTAGAGCTGAATAAATCAAATATACTTATGCAAGCAAACGAATGAACAGAACGTATTAACGTATTAAGCAACAGGGCATTGCCAGATTAAATAGACGTAGAAGAAGGGTGATTATTGGCTTGATAACTGGTAGATATATAACGAATACAATAATTAGTATACACTGAGCTAGCCCACCTTTTTCTTACTGGTTAAATATTCATGCCAGTCACACTCAAGCAATGGACGAATCTTTACATCCGAGAACGACGCAGGAAACTTTTGTTTCAGACCCTGTTGGCAACAAAGGTTGGATTCACTAGCCAACGTCAGTGGCCAGGTCTGGTGGCAGCAGAATCTGTGTCCATTCATCAGTACATTCATCAGCTGGGACAGTAATTTATTATAGAGCTTGCCATTTAGCTTAAACAAACATTACTAAAAGTCTCAATACTTCTCGGTAAGCTGATGAGCATCCTGCATCCGCATTTGTAAATTGGGTAGCCAGCTAACTTATGTGACATTACTGTAACGTTACTTGCCGGCTCGCTATTATAACAAACACAATTCTGATATTCAGCTAACGCGTGTTACCTCTGCAGTCCCTTTGGCGATTTGAAAATTCTGCTCCTTCAAAAGACCAACAATCTCAAGCTGCACTTCAGAGTCCATGTTTGGATCATGCTTTTTATGTTTGGGAAACTTGTGTGCGCTTGAGCCACAAACAATTAGCGGTCTCTATAGCAACGAAGGCTGCGCAGCAAAACCGAAGATCGTGCATTGTTACAAGACAAGGCTTTGTTTTAAGATACTGGTTGAATAACACCCAACTTCAAACAAAAACTATCAATTACAATGAATGTTTTAGCGTAGAGCATTCTCAAAGCAGAGTTGTCTCCCATTGCGGAACGAATGGACATTTATCTTTGACACGTATTTATTAAAGACACAAAGCCACTCACTGACTGCTGTAGGTCACCAGCTATTTCATTTAATTGTGGCTGCCTGACGTCAGAGAACTGATCCACGTGGTAGTCGCTCACCTGCCCCATTGAAACATGCACACATGACAAACTTAATTCAATTACAAATTTTCTTAAACTGTATGTCTCCAAATATAATTTTGTTCAAGTCTGGATGTCTGGTTAGCCACAATTGCACACGGTTTTAAAGAAAATAACCATTGTGGATTTCATCACTGTAAATTAGCATGGGCAGAATAAATTGGGCAGTTATATAATAATAAAAAAACAGTAACAATTATTTCAGTATACTTCAAGCTTTTCCAGTTAATTTTTATTCAAATTAGTTATGTTTTGGTAATTTGTCAGAAAAAAAACCCCATTTCATATTGCATGATTTCACTGCCTGGCTAAAGGCGATGATGATGATGATGATGATGATGCACTTTTCCCTTACCCCACACTTCCCAAAAAGTGATATGAGGAAGAGTCACAGGATGAGGGGAGTAGTGGGTGAAAGGTAGCATTCTGATGACATAGGCTAGAGGGAGGTGCAGGAGTTATCATTGCTGACGTCATAACCCTTTGAAGAGCAGGTTTTTTGGAATGTTTATTTTTCAAAATTCTAAGTCAGTGTTCAAGAACTTCTTTCGATTACCAGCAGCAATTGTTACATCAGCATCAGAATATTACACCTTAAAGGGTTAAAAACATTACCAGCATGCACCTTAACATACCTAAAAATAAACACGCAAAATCGACACATTATAGATTTCATCGCTTATTATAAACTGCACAACTTGGAAATATTTAATTATATATCATAACAGCTTGAAAAACTGCAAACGTAAAAAAAAAGAAAATTGTAGAGAACATTTTTCCTGATTAACCGAGTACCGGGAAAATATTTATTTCTGCCTTTCAAATGGGTTGCCATGAATAAAGATATTTCAGTAAACAATGAGGTAGAATAATGAGTCACATCCTGTCAGAGATCCTCAGCAGAATCGGCCTCAGTGCCTTTAAGTGCCAGGAACTTGTTAAGCTTTTGATCAAAGTCAATGGGCTGTTCTTCAGGCTCTTTGTATGTCTGCGTCATCGTTGTGCCCAGGTAGGTTATCAGCTCACAGCTTTCCTCAAACTTGTCCAGTTCCTTCTTGTACTTCTTGCGAACGTAGTCCGAGCTCCTGGAATTGAATGCTTAAGAGAAAAAATAAATCTGAGTGTTATTTACTGACTTGTTTGGAGTCAAAAGTACACGTCGCGAAATAGAATCTGGCGCAATTCTGTGGGTGTACTTCCACGGAACGAGCGCACGTACCTTTCAGATGATAAGCAAGGTAAAGCAGGGCGGATCTCTTGATGCTGAGGTATGGAAATTTCGGTTTGAAAGCCCCCATTGCCGTCATTGCTTGTATTACTTCTCTGGCCACACCCTGTCAAGAAGTAAATAACATGAGTGAATAAAATGAGTCATTATTAATATTATTCCAGGGAAAAAAACTTCCCAAGTCCAAATTACTTTAAAAAAATGACCAGTAGACATTCCCAACCATGATGGAAGAGGAATATGCTGCAATACATTGTAAATATGTGGAAATCTACTGAGATGAGTTTTCAAATGATTATATTGTGAACTTGAACCCTGCTTCAATTTTAGCCTGCATTTCTGGATATCCATAGTATCTGCATAGTGGTTTATGTGCAATGCGGCAAACTCCCATTCACATCTGCAATAACAGCATTATTTGTTAGTGCATGAGAAGCCGGACCTCACCTGTTCCAAGTACCCCAGCATTGGAAGAGAGGTGAGCTGCACTGGCTCCTTCATCGGAGGGAGTTTATGGGGCAGTTTCTGGTCCCAGTAGATCTCAGGTGACCTATTGATGGGTACATGGAACGGAGGTAAAATCCTTGCACCAGCTGGTTGCTGGTACATTTCACCAGGGGGGTATTCTACGAAGCAGGATTACCGAAGTAAAAAGAGCTATCTAGCAGTTATGCAGCTAACTCAGTAATCCTGGTTTGTATTATACCCCCCTGATTCATAACACCAACTACAACAAAAACAACAACAATAAAAAAAAAGAAAATAATTACGTCAAAAGCAAATCTTTTACCTCAAGAACTTCTGTTGTTTTCCTTCGTTCTCAAAAATGTAGATCTTCTCCCTGTATTCAGCAGCGTAGTCAGGGTTTCCACGTACAAGGGCTTCGTATCTAGGAATCGACCAATCAGTTTTACCCCTTTGAAAAGTACGTTTTTTGGAATGATTTTTCCAAAATTCTCAGTCAGTGTTCTAGAACTCCACCGGTAGTGATCGTTACATCAGCATTAGAATGTTCAGTTAAGAACATTTGAATCACATATTTATGATTTTACACCTTAAAGGGTTAATATAATCTGGCAGATTCAGTGAATTAAATCAATGCAGTGTACAGCCAGCACGGTGACACACAGACTGGGGGACCATCACAGAATGCCCGTCTTGACTTCTCTTTTGCTCAAAATGTGCAGATAGAGATAAGAATCTGAAAGGGTAAAGTCGGTCTGTAACACATGGGTAGTTTTTGGCATCTTTATGAACCTTTTACTACATTTGAAGGCACCTCTTATTACTTTACAGTGCAAAAAGTGTGCAGACGGATGTACCTTTGCTGTCCATCCAGAAAGGTGACTGGACAGTATCCCTTCATTTGAACCTGCTGGGGAAACCTGGCCTTCACCTCCGGCCCGGTCAGACTCTTCGGCAGCAGATGAGGGGGAGGGAGAGGACGAGGGCATCCTGGGACCGTGTACTGCTCCGGGCTCTCCAGAAATTTCTGTTAAAAGTGAACGCTGATCAGCGAAGATAAAATGCTTGGCGGCTGACTGCGACTGGAAGCATAGAGTGTGTTTTCGGGTTTAAAGCTAAAGTTTGACAGCATATTCACGCAGCATTCAGCAGAATTCCCATATTTCTTTGAACTGCAAACACAAACAGATGTGAATCAAAGCAAACATCCCTCATGGAATATACTGAAAATATACCAAAATATATAAATACATATCAAGATATTACAAAATTTTAACAAAAAATTGCACTGATGTGAAAACCATTATATATACTGTATATATATATATTTTAAAATTCCATATATTTACACTATATACAGTTGTGGTCAAAAGTTTACATACACTTAGGTTGAAGTCATTAAACTCATTTGTAACCACTCCACAGATTTTATGTGAACAAACTATAGCGTTGGCAAGTCAGTTAGGACATCTACTTTGTGCATGACACAAGTAATTTTTCCAACAATTGTTTACAGACAGATTATATCACTTTTAATTCACTATATCACAATTCCAGTGGGTAAGAAGTTTACATACACTAAGTTGACTGTGCTTTTAAATGTTTAATATTTGGTTGCATATCCTTTGGCTTTGCATGCCATGACTTCCTGATCCAACAACATCAAAAGACTCTTGATATCTTATTTTCTGGTACTCTTACAAGCGATACTATAACTGCATTTTAATGGATCTCTATGGGAATTGGGGAGTGGGACTAATGAGTTTTAATGACTTCAACCGAAGTGTATGTAAACTTTTGACCACAACTGTAGCAGTATATTCCTTTTCTACTAGGGGTGCATTAATTAAGACTATGGTCTGGTCAATCAGGTGGTTAACTATGTTGCAAAGACACCGCGGGTAACCAACACCAGGCTTTCTAATCTCTAGGGCAAGATGCAGTGCACCTCCAAGAACTCCTTGGAGGCCATTTTGTAGTAGCGTCCGTGGAACTCCGCCACCAGCTCCAGGGATAGTGAGAGGGAGCAGTCCACCAGCTGGCTGTGCAGGGCCAGGCTGACCGGGCAGTACTGGCCAAACTCCCCCAGCCTGGACCGCAGCTCTTTGGGGGTGATACACAGCCTGTCGACGCTGGCTGCCCGCCCTGTGACAGATTCGGGGGCGTTATCAGCACAAAACGTTCATCTACAAAGCAGTTCAGGGAAGGTTACCAGGGTTATAACATGAACAGTCTGTATTACTTTCAACCCAATCACAGTTTAAAGCTAATAGGCGTGTCCAGATTTGTGATCCTGATTGCCAGGGCTGAAACTAGGATGGGAAGCCTGGGTAACTTTGGTCCTTCATCTTGGAATGAGCTTCCGTTCAATGACACATAAAACTTGAGAATTTATTTTCTATTACTGTATTCAAAGCTAAATTATTAATCATAATTACCATACACCATGCATGTGATTTTTCCTGCACTAATCATACCTCTGCATTAATGTTATCGCTGTAGTCTTACTTACAGTTTTGTATGTGTTACCCCACACCCTGTATGTACCTCTGGGCTCATGTCACCTTACATACGTATTTTTGTGTTGTTGTCAACGGCTTAAACTACTCCTGGCCTGTTGTGTTCTGGCTTGTAAAATACGTTCTAACTTCAACATGACATCCCTGGAAACCTCAGGCAGATGACAGGAAGCAGCATTGTGCGGGGGAAGGTGAAGAGTGCACCGTTTCTCTCAGGGTGAGCTGCAGCGGAAGTGTGCTTTATCACAATGACTACTAATGGCGTCTCTGCCTGGTGATGTGGGTGAAACCCAGAGCGACTGAAGAGATTGCTCATAAAGACCAAGGTGTGAAATTAACACCAGCCATCAGCCAAATGCTGGTAAAATTTTGATTGTGGCTGGTAAAATCTTTACTCCAGCAGCCATTTTGGCCGGTAACCAACCAGGTTGTGTTATATTCTAAAAGGTAATGTGGCTGGTAAAATGTTGAAAATAGCTGGTGATTTTTAGAATCCACTAGCCACTCTGGCTTCATTTCTTCCCATGATAAGGTGAAATGTATACAATATACATTATATATACACGTCCATACCATAGGCTAGTGCTTTAGTACATAGCCTATGTACATAGTACACATGTACTGTATGCATGCACATACAAACACACACACACACACACATATGCACACACTTGCACGCAGACAGACATGTATGCATGTACCCACACACACCAACAAGGACACATACTACACACTCCATACCCTATGCAGTGTGTCGTATGTGTGCTTGTTGGTGTGTGTCGGTACATGCCATTTGCTTTATTTTTCTAATTCTTATCCGTCTTATCTTTCTCCAATTGTTCAAGTTCCCTTGTGAGACTATTAAAACGTGACTGTTGATGCTGGACAATGATGGGCTCTGAAAGGTGTTCCTACCTGTCCTGACCCGCTCCAGGTAGGTTTCAATCTGTCTCATACTGATCCTGGTCTCCTCCAGAACCTTACTCCACACCCACCACTTGCTCCTCAGCCCATCCACAGAAACCCAGTTCTGGTACTGCTGCTGGTACTGCCGCCTTAAGTCCGCCACCTCTTGCTTATAGGTAGAGTTGCGGATGTTGAGAATTTGGGAGCTGTCATGCAGCGGGTAGGATCTGTGTGTGACACGCAGGATAAGGAATGTCAAGGGCTCTGCGCCATCAAATTTTAAAAAACAATTCACCCCGATGACACATGGCCTAATCAGTACCAAATACAAGCGATACAACTGTAGGCTGCAGTGAACTCTTTTCTTACATTTTTTAATTTTGTTCCAGTGTCTGCACCTCATTGCTGTGCGTTCTTTACCTTTTTGCAACAATGTGTATTTTAGCAGTGGACATATGAATAATATACATTACAAAAATGTAATATGATATAGTGTATATATCATGGGGAAACACCGCATGGTATGATGCTTTTTGGAATTTAGAGATGGTTCATGGTTCAATGACATGTTAAACAAACACACAGGGTTTGCTAATATGCTGCTGAAGGATGATTACAGTAGCATTAGCATTAGCGGCTAACCTGGGATGCTTCATTTTATCAGCCAGCCCCCTCTTCAAGACATCAATGGTGTCCAGCTGTAGCTCTATCACCCTGACTGGTACCGTACTGTGGCTCTCCATTAGGTCTGCCTGCTTCTTTGTCATTGGATAACCGTCAAGGACGAACCTGCCGGAAGATAAGTCATGGGACTGGGATGCGTGGTGTGACTTTTAGTTTCGAAACTGAGACAACGTTGCGGTGAGCCATTTGGGCTTTGTGAATTTTCCTGGCTTCGAGTTGATAAGAGGGTCCATTCTCTCACGTTATGTTTTACTTCCCTCTAGAGGACAGAGGCTCTATGAAACGTGTAATAAAGAAAACCAAAAGATAGTTCTGTGAGAAAAGGAAATCAAGAGAAAATGTACTGTTGGAAGCACAGAGCACTACTTACAAAATTATCCTTGTAAACGCCACTTGGTATGTCCAACAAAATTTCCATTCAAATTTGCTAAATAATTATTAACTTGGTCCAGAAAACATATAATTTGCTTCAAGCTTCAATTAGATAAAGAATTAAATAGATGATTATGAGAATAATGATCCCAATGGATCAAAATGCTGTCCTGTATGCATATAAACAGAAGTGGTAGGAGGCGTGCAATTAGCATTTAGCACAATTAGCATTATTGTTTATCATCAAACGGCCATCTTCCGTTTAATCAGAAGAAACCTCAGTATCATAAAGACACTCAGTAGCGATATAGCATTCAAGTCCACACAGCCTACTGGAATGAAACCATGAGTTTTTAAATGGACCAATCAAAAAAGCTGAGAGCTACATGATGTGTACGCTTGGAGAAGACTGGTCTTCAGAGAACACAAGATGGAGTCCTACCCTCTAGTGCTGCAGATGGGACTCATCAGGGCTACATCCAGACACTGGGCGGCAAGCTCGTCAGGCACGGTCAGGCCTTGAGAGAGATACTTCCACATCTGATTGGCCAGCTCAGTTTGTCTCCGATTGGCCAACAAAGACCTCATGGCGTCCCCAATTGACAGCCGCTGGAGTCCGTATTCACTGGCAAACCTCCTGGCAGCTGCATGAAATGACACAAAAAATAAATAATGTTTAATTTGAAATTTCCTGCTCGCCACAATAAAAGGCCTATTCAAACAAACGCTTAAATTTAGCTATAAAGGACGAGACAGATCAACACACGTACAGTACATTCACGTGAACTTTACCTGTGGTTTTTCCAGATTTAGGTGGACCGATGATGGCAATTTTGATCGGCAGGGACGGCTTGGGTTTTGGTTGCCGTAGATATTTTATGGGGTTGAGCATGAATCTGTTGCGAGTCTCTTTGGAAGCAAAGAAATAAATGAACTGGTGGAAGAGCACTGGAAAGGTAGGTCTGGTGGGACCCTGGATTGGCTGGATCAGGTCTCCTTCACTGTACTGTAAACCAACAAAAGTCTTCAGTTACTGTACCGCCAAACCAAGGACAGAAGAGGAGAAATTATACTATATCAGATAAAAGTTATAGTTTAGCCAACGGTGAGACAATTTTAAGTTATATTTGTAGGGCTTTTCATCTTTATTGGACATCACAGTGTAGAGGGACAGGGAGAGTAGGAACAAGAGAGAGGGACAGGGAGAGTAGGAACAAGAGAGAGGGACAGGGAGAGTAGGAACAAGAGAGAGGGACAGGGAGAGTAGGAACAAGAGAGAGGGACAGGGAGAGTAGGAACAAAAGACAGGGAGAGTAGGAACAAGAGAGAGGGACAGGGAGAGTAGGAACAAGAGAGAGGGACAGGGAGAGTAGGAACAAGAGAGAGGGACAGGGAGAGTAGGAACAAAAGACAGGGAGAGTAGGAACAAGAGAGAGGGAAAGACATGCGACAAAGGTTGCGGCTCGCAATGAGTATGTGGCTACGCCACGACACACCGCACGGTGAGACAAACTGACACACGCTCCACCTGAAGGGAAAATTTCATTTTAGGCTGACAATAAAACACCTGACATTTAAATACACTGAATGAGTAGTTCCTTGCAACCTACGAACTGAAATGACTCAAAGACGCCATGAAAACTGTAAAAAAAACAACACAGAAGGATTCCCATCCCTAATTTACCTCTGTACCAAATCATATGGGCCAGGCAATACATACAACTAAAGATACTAAGAATGAGACGGTTTATAATCCTTAGGTGTTTGGAAAATATAATGATAAATATACGTATGTCATAGCAATGTATTTAAAAATATATGTGATATCTGAAAGTGGCCATATGTTTTTTTTAATATATTTGCCAATATATTGCGAAGCGCTGCAATATCTTTTCTGATCTTGATAACATGTTTTATTTCAGCATATTGCAGTATATTCCGTCTCTGTTGGGAAGACAGCACTAGCATGGGGAAGCTCACCCTCACCGGATCCCAGTACCCAAAGCCACTATGGTACTTGTATGAGAGCTGCAGCAGTTTACGGGCCAGGCTGTAGTTTAACGGCTTGCACTTCTCAAAGAGAGATTCCCGGTTCTCCACCAGCCCCTTCAGCCTCTCGCACATCTGATAGCGAACGATGCGGGCCTTCTTTCCGCCGCTAACCGACACCTTGGGAATATGGTGGTCTGCAAGCAGGTCCTGTATTTTTTAAAGAAATCTGGCTTATGATCTCATATATAGATAACATGATTTTTCCATCAAGCCAACATTAATTAGACATTGAAATTTAAAAGTACAAGTCGAGACAAATTACTGTCTTGTATTCTCAAATACCTTGCCGTTTTTTCTATGCAATTCTACGCAGAACTGGGTAATCCTGCCTTTTACCAAATTTGGTGTGATTTCCATTTCAATTCAGTCAATGAATCAGAAAATGTACTTATATTAATTCCAACACTAAAAAAAACGACCATAATGTTCTCTGAGGATTTTGTCAATTAATAAACCAAATTTTAATTAATATCCTGAATTGACAAACTTGAAATAGAATTTAGCCCCCGGTGGAACTGATTCTGTCTTTCACAGATGGTTAATTGAAAGCCAGAACTTGACTTGCATCCTTGGTGGTATTTATTTATTTCTGGTTTTTACGGATGCAGTAAGGATGCATGCTGAAGGGCTTTCCCATACCACCATCCTCTGGAGGTTGTTGTCATCATTCTCAAATCTTTCTCCGATCTCCGTCTCCAGACGCTCCTCAGCCTCTGCCTCCACTTCCTCTTCCTCTCCCTCATCTTCCTCCAGGGGAGGGAACTCATCTTGGATCACGGCCTCCATCTCGTCCTCGAACTCTTCCGCCTTCATCTCGTCATTGTCCTCCTCCTCATCCTTCATTCAGTGTGTAAGGACGACACAACATCAGCACACCCAGTTACACAGGAAGAGCTAGCTGCAATCCAGCACTGAACAAAACCTAAATATTCCCAGCTTCCCATAATCAGTATTATTTATGTGAAGTTGACCTGGATTCAACCAAACCAGCTACAGTCTAAAACCAGCAGAAGATTCCCTTGCCTTCTCCGAAAGATGTTTTCCAGCAAATTCAGCCAAAAGCTCATCTCTTCTCCTGGCTATTGCTTCCTCCTGCGTGTGAAACGAGAGACGACGGTCAGCTCTTCAGCGCTCAGAGCAGCGCTAATTAACCTCTGGGTCCAACAGAGATCACATATATTCTGTGAGAGTAAACTGCACTTTTGTCAGAGCCATTTTAACATTTTACTATGTAACTAATAGCTATCTACACAATAGATGGAATCGTGTTGCTCGTTTTATTAAATCAAACATTGTCTGTGAACAGAAGAACACAGAGTTCAATGGAGTAAAAAAGACCAGACTAAATATACATAAGATCAGTCATCTGTTCAGCATTGAGTCACACAAATTGTTCGCAGATGTGATTTCTGCTTCTGTCTGATCGTGGCCTGTAGCCCCACCCCCTGGGCTTCCCCTGACCAGCAGCCTCGCCCCTCTGCATGTAGCCCCTCCCCTCGGGTGTGGTTCCGCTCTCACCCTCATCTTGTGTTTGAGGTCGCGAAGGCGTCGCTGGTGCTCCAGCTTCCTGCCTCGCCTCTCCCTCCAGCGTTGCAGGCGTGGCGGCAGCAGCCGCGGCACCACGTCCGCCAGCTCCACGGAAACCACCAGCGCCACGTCCGCGAACAGGCAGTGCCGCGTCAGATAGTCCACCTCCTCCTGGTGCTGTGGGAACCCTTCCAGGATAAAGCCTGTGGACCTGGAGCAAAGGCAACGCAATGTGTCACAATATGACGCAACGTAACATAACATAATGCGACACAATATAACGCAACATAACATATGTGACATAATATAATGTAATGCAACACAGAATAATGCATCACAATATAATGCGATATAATGCATAAAGATCGGTGGTAGTGGAGGAAAGGAGGATGCATTTTTCGAGTATTGGGACGTACCCTATGAGGTGCTAGGAGAGAGGAGAAAGGCGAGGAGACGGAGCCTTCTGTTACCTGTATGGTTCCTCCTCCCACCACTGGGGGAGGATCATGTCCATAACCTCGGGGGGCAGGGGTTGCCCATCGGACAGGTACAGCTTGATCATCTCCTCTTCAGCAGTGAACTCAACCTCCTGTCCAATAGGAAATAGGCATAGACTGTCATGGGTCTTTGTTCCTTTCAAAAACAGCAATACACACATAGAAAACCTCACAATATCCTGGCTAATGTATAGTTACAGTCGCCTTCAGATACAGTAATAAAAACATTTTTAAAATCCTTTTTAAATACACTGCTCTAAACTTTATTTATCATCATGCTTTCAAAAAAGTCCACGTATTTACAATGTAATGCAGTTCATTCCATTTTCGTCAAGGACAATTCTGCATTGTCCCAATATCATCAAGTGCAACACTTCAGTGCATGAACACTAAAGTTTACATTGTTCTATGATCTTCAGAGTGTATGAATTATTATTATTCTGCAATAAATATTAAGGATAATCATGCTGTCCCACAGACGTATAAGAGCTTTAACGGGGACAGAGGCAGGAAGCAGACGTGGGCCAGCATGCCCCACCTCCACGGCGGCTTCCTGTGGGCTGGTCTCCCCGCTGTGCGAGGCCTCCGAGGCAGAAGAGGGCGCTGTTCCCGTGTGCTGAAGAAGAGCGTCCAGCTCCACGGGTGGCTCCTCCGCAGGCTCCACGTCGTCCGGGGGCGGGATCGGCCCCTGGGTCTTGCTCATGATCAGCTCCTGGAGTCTCTCGCGAAACTGGATGTGGAAAACACCCAGCTTGTCCGCCAGCCACCTACCCTGCGTGGTTTTCCCAGACCCGCGAGTGCCGAGTAAAAATATCCTCAGAGCCGGAGCCTTCAACAAGGAGAATAAAGAAGGAACGCACTTAATGAATAATTAAAACATTAATGCATACATTCATTTGCAGGATTAGTTACTCAAGCATTTTTTGTTATATCATTTCCAAAGCAGTGTTGTGGTGCTTTGGGATTCAGTGCTTCATGTAATTGCACTTGGGGTAATGACTAACAGTAATTTCAGCAGAGTACTGTCATTTATAAGCTGTGGGGCAACAGAGCACAGGACAGTCTGCTTTCTAATGAGTTAATGAACGGCTGACTTCCAACTTGTAATTTTCTAGTCATCTGCTTTATTGTAAGTGGGCTTTAGGGGTGTGAGATTACAGCCGGCAAACGAAAATGCGTCATGCATCTACTTTTCCTTTGTGAAGGGTGATTCTTCTTCTTTATTTATTTATTTACATAGTATTAATATAAATTTTGCGCCCAATGTGGGGCTAAGCATGTCCAATTCCCACCTCAATTTGGAACGGCCAATTTTCTGCAACCTCAGCCACGTTCACACTGCAAACCCCACTCGGGAGAGTGTAGACATCCACGGTTCTCCTGCGAAACACGTGGTGGTCACCAGCTGCTTCCTTTTCACACCGCAGACTACAGCTGAGCTCGCGTAGAGCGGGGTCGGAGGAAGACCTTTCATGTGCGGCATTCGCATGCAGTCCGCAGGCGCCCAACAGACCAACAGGGGGCGCACTACTAGATTGCGATGAACGCAGACCTCTAACCGATTGTACGCTCCCAAACCCTGGGTGAAGCAATCGCCCGAGCGAGCTACCGGCCACAGTCGAAACCGTGGGGCTCATGCATGCACGGCAACGTGGTGCCTTAGAATCTTTTACATATTTTGAGGGCATTTCGGGTTTATTGGACAGCACAGTGTCGAGCGACAGGAAGAATGGGAAGCGAGAGAGGGAGGGAGATTTTCAGCTTTATTGGACAGCACAGTGTAGAGAGACAGGAAGAATGGGAAGCGAGAGAGGGAGGGAGATTTTCAGCTTTATTGGACAGCACAGTGTAGAGAGACAGGAAGAATGGGGAGCGAGAGAGAGCGAGAGAGAGGGAGAGATATGCAACAAAGGCCGCGCAGCCGAATTTGAACCGCCGATGGCTCTCAATGAGCATGTGGACAAGCTCTTACAGGCAACACCACGAGACCCACCCAGACGGGTGATTCTTACTTGTAAGGGCTCTGTGTGAGCTGTATACACCTCCGGGTTCTGCAGAAACTGGTCCCGGGCCTCTGGGCTGGAGAAGTAGTAGCCTTTATCTCTGTACTTGGCAGCGCACTCATCGGTACGGGGTACGAGGACCCCGCTCTCCTTCAGAAGCACCGGGCAGAAGTGCTGACAGTCTCCTAGCAACCTCTTAGACGAGACGGCCTCTTCCTTCAATCAGCAGAATTGAGTGTGAACGTTGGGAGACGCGAGACGCGGATTAAGCGAGACACACATCGCGAATCGCAGGCTATACGTCTCTCACCTCTGACTCTTCTTCCTCTTCCTCCTCCTGCTCCTCCTCTTCTCGCTCCCAGGCGGCCGTGGCTTGGGCATCCTCGTCTTCCTCATCCAGGTCCACCCCTGTCAGCTCCCAAGGGGCATACTTGAAAGGCCCTATCAATATGAAATAGCGGTACGCAACAGGTTCAGTGGCTCTAAGTCTAATCATCAAGAACAAAATAAAGCTACCTTGTAGAGTTATAAAAAACGAGCAAGATGAAATGAAGAATGTACGAATTTCGCCTGCTTTTTGAAAGCAGTGAAAGTTAAAAAAAAAAGAAAAAGTATTTTATTTTTCTTTGATTAAAAGCCTTAATTAGAGCAATGTTGACAAAGACAGGTCTGTTCGATATGACAGATCACATGCCTAACTTTTCAAAGCCCTAGTCAGATCAAAGTGCTCACACACACACACACACACGGGGCTGGCTCTGTACACTCACTCTCCATGTGGAAGACCACCTCACTCAGCAGGTCCTGTGGGGTCTTTTCGGATATTTCCAGGACACTGAATCTTCCAGTGAGGGAGGTCTCCATGTTCTCCCAGTCCATCTCAAACTGTTTAATCTGCTGCCTGAAGACGCCCATCTCAGGCCCCTCCGGATAGCCATCCTCCCACACTGCCGGTAACGTTATCTCTACAAACACAATCAACGTTATTTACTGAGAAATTCGGTTCAACATGAAAAGCCCTTCACATACGGGGCTGCCGCGTTAGCTCAACGGTAAAAGCGCTGACTTTCAGTCAGCGCAGTTGTGCTCCGAGGATCGGGGTTCGCGCCCCGGTCCTGCCATATCCGAGCGTGGCCGGCGCCCTGTGGAAGCGGCAATTGGGCGCCGCTTCCGGGTGGGGGGAGGGGCTCGGAGATAATCACTGCCCGCACGGGACCCAGGCGAGTCGCGGTCAGGAAGTTCGAGGAGTCGCGCCCTGTAGAGGACGTGGCGACCTCCTTCCAATTACTAGTACCGATAGACGGGATTGTGTAACAGTGGTTCTCTAGCGGTTGCTACATGGGGGGGAATTGAATTAGAATAGGGGTTCAATTGGCTACTAAATTGGGAGAAAAAGGGAAAAATCAGAAACAAAAAAAAATAATACAAAAAAAAAGCCCTTCACATCAAACATCTCGTTTTCCTGTACTAAAGTACTAAAATTAAGCAGGTAAAAATGAAACAATTAATTTAAAAAAACGATGGCCTGCTATATCAAATAGAATAGTTCTGTCATAATTAAAAATAACAGTACAAAAAAATTTCTTCAAAACATAATGAATAAATAAAATAATTACATTCGTAAAAGTAAACATGAGTATACTCCATAAAAGCACATACAAATAGATGTGTCATATTTCGAACATATATACCATATTTCAAACTTCCCTCCCCAGGTACAATGAATGAACCATATAACGAATGAGCCCACGCATGGTGAAGAACAAGCAAAGAACAAGGCTGTTAGCGTAGTTGATGCCCAATGGACGGCATTCTATGCACATACACAGTATGACAGGTTATGTACAGTATAATAGGTTATGTAAGGCTATAGAATTAGCGGAGGGAAAGGTCTTCAGGTGTCCTTACCTTCAACTTCAAGTCCTGCGGCAGTTGTCTCAGCATCGTGAGCATCGCCATTGTCAGACCTGGCCAAGAGGTCTGTAAAAAAAGAGCTCTAAGTGCCGAACCCAAACGCCTCTCTGTGTACTTAAAAAGAGTTCCTAACAAGGGCTTTACAGAGCGAGACAAGAGATAATAGAATAAAACGGGGTAAAGAGAGGATAAGACCTCACATCTGAAAATTGGTTATGTAGTTACGGGATTCGAAAAATGGGTCAGAGATAATTGAGTTTATTGAGTCTTTTTTATTTTGTTATTTTCTTGGTTAACTAATGGCTGACCACTACCGCCCAGTGAAGGCCTCCTCTACACGAGTGTGTATTTGTCCGCTACACGAGTGTGTATTTGTCCGTTACACGAGTGTGTATTTGTCCTCTACACGAGTGTGTATTTGTCCTCTACACGAGTGTGTATTTGTCCGTTACACGAGTGTGTATTTGTCCTCTACACGAGTGTGTATTTGTCCGCTACACGAGTGTGTATTTGTCCTCTACACGAGTGTGTATTTGTCCGCTACACAAGTGTGTATTTGACTGATTTGTGGTGTACAGTTTGATTCACTCCCTACCTTCCAGCACATCAGGTAACTTTACTGATTCAAAGTAGCTTTTGCAAAAGACGAGAAACAGCAAAAACAAAACAAAAAAATTAATTAAAAAATGCTCCTTCCCCTCCCACTTCACAGGTTTTTTAAGGTTTGAAAATATGTGGTATAGGGGGTTTCTGGATTTGATGCCAAGTTCTGCTCTGAATTTTTTAACAAGCCCAGCAATTTACACAATTTGATGTTTTAGTAAAATTTCTTGGTGAACTCACGAGTGCCAGCTAAAGACTATTCTTGCGTCTCAATCTGAAAGGTTTCGCCGCGCTCTAATCTGCGAGCGAACCGCTTTTGGTGGGTTCAGCTCATTTGCTAATTGAGCTAGGGCAACTGGGGCAAACACATACCTGCATACCACCAGCACTCCAGGGGCCTGTATCACAAAGCAGGATTACTGAGTTAGCTGGATAACTGCACTGAGTAAAACCCGGAACCCTCCCAAATCTGGAACATGGACTGAAGTAAAAAGAGCCGTTCCGGTTTTTATCCAAGTTCAGTTATCCAGCTAACTCAGTAATCCTGCTTTGTGATTCAGAGCGAAGGGATGGAACAGCTTCCCTCAGTTCTAGTACTACACTAGCACTCTTAAGAGAGGGGTAAAAGCCTGGATCCCGTCTTCTCGGTCTAAAGGCCCATCCAAACCAGGAGCGATAACTATAATGATAACTATAAATATATAGTTTTAAAAATCCTTCTAACTCAAGTGGATGGCGGAGTCCACACCACAACCATAACGACAACGACAGTGATGAACGATATCGTTGGGATCACTTTCAGAGCGATTTGATGAGCGATAGAAACACTGACAACCAATCAAAATCCATCAGAATTTACAGGGCATCACGTTCAAAATGGCAGATGACATCACAGAGAGCCTTTACAGAGCGTTATCGTTCATCAGTGTGGATGCTCACATCGTTATCGTTATAGGCATCGTTCTTGGTGCGGACAGGCCTTAAAACCCTCCCAATTTAAATGAAAAGAGTACAGCGATACCTTCAGCCTCCTCTGGCACGGCCTCCAGTTTTGTCGGACCATCTCCAACCAGGATCGGAGACATTTTGGACTCTGACCTATAGGAGCCCAATAAAAGCAGCGCTCACGCATACGGCCACAGTTCCACGTATCACGTCACAGTAACATTGGCTTGGCTCAGACCTATTGCGTCTGGCTCTTTCTGTCTTGTCTGTTCCCTACCCGCCGGAACAACCGGTCTGTTTCCTTAAAAAAGGAAGCACATGGAAGCACATGGAAGCGCATGTCCCCCGGCAAGTCACAAACACTCTCTGCGACCAGGAGCTCCTAATTGACTACCCTCCAGGTGTGTCAGATACGAGGCAGTGTGGGGCTCGTTCGGTGTCACAAATCGCCCTCAGAAATGAGCCGACCCAAATGGGAGACGGCCCGAAATCTCAGAATGCGTCTTCAGATTACGTTCGCTTTCACTCTCCAATTTATTGAGGACACTGTCGCAGCGGGCTCCAAACCGCCATGGTGTACCCGCTTACCGTGACTCCTGTGCCTCCTGCAGTTTCTGCCTTTGCTCGTTCTCCAGTCTCTCTCTCACTGCCCCGTTCACCTCGTCTTTGTGGAGCTCGTATATCCGCCCCAGTGTAATTTTACCTGCACAAAAAAAAACATTAAATCAAGACGTAGAAATAGCAAGCAAAACAGCACTTATGATGTATTTGTTAAACACATAGCACTTATGATGCATTTGTTAAATCGAACATTTAATCACTATACTCAAATATTGTTAGAGTTAAAATGTAGTAGTCATGCTATATTGCCAAGTGCAGTCACAAGAAAATGCACAGTATACAGTGCAGTATTTGTGGACTAACTATGTTGTGATTAACGGCAAATTGCCATAAATCTTTAGGACATTGTTCGGACAATACGAGGATGAAATGTTACAATAGCTTAAAATATTGTATTAGTATCTGACAGTCCAATAGCACCTACCATCTGTCTCACTGTCCATCAAACAGAATACTGTGTCTGGCATGACCTCAGTTTCCCGAATAGAGGACAGTTGGGTCCAGTCTTTCGGAAAGCCGTCTAATACCCAACCTCTCCCGGGATCGTCTCCAGATGCAGCAGAAGATTCTATCTGTAATAAATCACACAAAAATCACCCGAACTGCAGCCTCCATAATCTACAGACAGTGTTTATCTCACTGAGATATAGAAAGTGGATTCTCTCATATTTCACACTGACAGCATCTGATGTCCCTCTGGTTTCATATGGCTGAAAGACCTGAACTGGATTCAAAAGGCAGTCATAAAAAAAAAACATTTCACGCAAAGCACTGCGGTCGTGTATCAAGCATAACTGAGCCTGCCTACATTTATTCAGAAGATGCCCTTACCCAGTGACTGATAATGTAATGCATGAAATAATGTTGGCTGAATGTTAGTACAGATAGGAAAATTACTTTACTGTCACTGAATAGAAGATGCACTTTTCCACAGCAGCAGACAGTTTTACATACAATCTATATAAACAACTTGATATTTATTAAAGCAGTTCAGGTTAAGTACCTTGGTGAAGGATCTGCTGGCAGTGCCCCACCTAAGAATAGAACCTGCAATCCCTCAGTCACCAACTCAGTTCCCTAACCATTATACTGCCTGCAAAGCACCATATCTGTGTTTTTTTGTTTTTTGTAGTAAAAAACTGTACCTCCTGGATGCATTTCTCCAGCACCTGCAGGCACAGGCCGGGTGGAGGCAGGACGGGATTCTTCTCCGCCTCCATCAGGGCTTCTGTCACCATGGCCTGCACCTCCGGGTGCTGCCACGTCACCTCCTCTTCCTCTTCCTGCTCTACCTCCTCTTCCGCCTCCTGCTCCTCCTCTTTTTCCTCCTCCACCTGCTCCACCTCCTCTTCCTCATCCTGCTCCTCCTCCTTTTCCTCCTCCTTCTCCTCCTTTTCCAAGTCCTCCTCTTTCACCTCCTCCTTTTCCAACTCCTCCTCCTCCTCCTCCACCCCTGCAAACCACAGCACAGCCTCCTGGATCTCCTGCCCCCAAACCCCCAAGTTCATTTCAAAACCCTCCCAAGACCCAAGTGGAGCAACAGCCTCAGATAGACTGTGTTCCGTACGGGGTAAAGATTACACCAGTCCATTCCAGGGGGAAATTCTGACTAACCGAAAAGAGTAAATTAAAACAGCGGGGCACCTGTAATGGTGCAGTGTACAGACAGCAGTAAATAAAATGAGCTCAGGGAACTGTGACTTGCGTTGGGTTCCTCGTTCACCTGGCCCACGTATGTAGGCTGGTTTTCGGTGTCATGCACAATTGAGATACCTGTGCTATCGCTACGCATGATACGCTCCCAATACTCCCACACATTATTTACCGGTGAAACCAGTGCCATTCCGCGTAAAGGTAGTATACAATAGAACAACAGTACACTCTCAAAAGAAAGGGTTCCAAAAGGCTCCTCTGTGTCTCCATAGCGGAACCCCATCTAGTTCAAGGGTTCTTTGTTGAGCAAAATGGTTCAATCTGGGAACTTTCACTTTTCATACCTGCCACAGAGGGTTCTATAAAGAACTAAAAAGGGTTCCCCTATAAAGACAAGTCAAAAAACCCTTTCAGAACCCTTTGTTCTAAAGTAGCTGTGGCTAATATAAGTAGGAGCAGCTATTAGTCTTAGAGAGTCTCACCTTGTTCTTTCTCCTCACTGTGAGACAACGCAACTGGATCTGTTGGGTGCATTTTAGAGTAGTTACAGAGTGGCATACACTAATCCATATTTTAGTGATCAGTCAAAAAGATCACTGCAAAGGAAGAAGTCAGACCACCTCACGCCTATAATTCTACCAGGTGATTTGCTAAACTTAAGCTGGCAACATTTAAACCGTTTGGTCTCAGGTAAAGGTGATCACAAGAGCATACCTGTATAACTAGACAATAGGTGAAAGGGTGCAAAGTAAATTGCAAAAATGAAGCAGCAACCAAACTCCTGTTTTCAATGTGCCTTCAGGTGGATATACACAGAATACAGATGGGAAAGAAATAAAAAGGTAACTCGCCTGAATCTTCTGCCGTTTCCGTACCTCCCAGGTCCGCTTCGATGTCGCCAGACGCGTCTTTTCCATCCAAGTTCAGCGTATCGCTCACTGTTAGATTCAGGCATTTATGTTATCAGCACATTGCTTTTGTCTCAGGGGAGTTTCACGGCTCTTCTTAAGCACCAAACCGGGGGTGCACGTCTCCGGGCCTGGAGGGCCGGCTGCTCTGCTCTATAAACTACGCTGGTTCAATCCAGCGCAGTAAACCTTTTAGGATAGACTCGCAGTTTGCGGCTGTAGCTGGAGCTTATAAAAATGTCAGATCAAGATATGACTGAGCTAATTAAATAATTAAGATCAGACGTTGGCACAAAATCCTGAAAAGGATCCGCCCTTGTTGTGCACCTAAATTAAACATCTGACTCCCCTCACCCTGGTTTCTTGGGACTAAACTTGGTTGCTAATTTTAAGATGAAAACAAAAACCAACAAAAAATCTCAACTCTGCGGCTCTCCAGGATCCAGACGGAGGATACCTGCACAACGGGGACTTCACATCAAAGGCCATGCCGCTCCTCTGCCTCAAAATCACCTGCTTTGCGTGACGAGTCGAGCTTCATCTTGACTTTTTCAATGGCGGCTGCCGTGGCCTCCTCCCGGACCTTCTCCAGCATGGCCTCTTGGGCCTCAGCGATGACAGGCCTCATGAGAGCCTCCACGTCCAGCACCGCCAAGCCGTAGTGACCCGCGATCAACCCGCTCAGCGCCGTCTTCCCCGCCAACGGCGGCCCAACCACTGCAGCTCTGCACGGCGGGCGAGGCATGGGCGGGAGGAGGAAGGGGCGGGGATTTAACATGAACTTCTGCAGGGCTTCCTGAGACGACAGGACGTAGATCTTATCCAGAAACCTGGAAAGAATGGAACGTGTTCCGAGCATTTAGCCATCTTAACCAGGAACCTTAAAAAGACTGAATGGCTTTCGAGTTACTCTAAGAAACGCCATTATAATATCATCACAGTTTGTTGTTTTCATCAGGAAGCACCTTGAAGTGAGAGAAAGTGCTCGGCATTAGCCTTCGAAACGGCACTGAAGCATTACTGCATTAGCCATTGCATCATTTACTCATTTCCTTTATCCTTTTTTTCTGGTAATTTTTTTCCCCCTTAAAAATATAATAAGGCTGGGTGTCTCGGTGGCGTAGCCTGTAGAGCACATACTCATTACGAGCCACGGACCGTGCGACCTTTGAAGCGTGTCTCTCCCTCTCTCTCGCTCCCCATTCTTCCTGTCTGTCTAAACTGCGCTGTCCAATAAAGCTGGAAAAAATATATTTAAAACTAAAATATATACATAATAATTTTGTGAAACAAAAGGGAGCAGAGAGAATACGACGTAACCCGACAGAAAACTCCGGCTTCCCCTTGACGATTTTCCCTTCTTTTAGCGCCACAGGACAGGTGCGGCCCCAGCGGCTCCGCCTCCATCGGATCCCGGGAGCCAACATCTTGGTGCCGGAGAGCATCCGCAACAGCTCCTCCTGCAAGAGGAGCAAGCGCACCTGGTGTTACACCCAGCCTGAGGCCACCTGGCCAGAGGTTCGTCTGGTTACACTGCAAAAAATGTCTGACTTGATTGATTGATTCTTTTTTTTTACGGGTTTTAAAAGACATATAAACAATCCGGAGGTTAGTGCATGAAAGTGTAGAACACTTATTTGCAATGTGGACCTCAGATACTACATTAAAAGACACATTAACCACATCAATTTCATCAATCTATATTACAAAACAACACTTGTCTTAACAAGTGTTTTGGACTTGAGACATAAAACCTTTTTTTTTCTCTCAAGTAGAAAATATTAGCTTGTTTTAAGTTGAGTGAAAGTAAGTAAGTGAAATTGTCTTACCTCATCTGCAAATCTTGAAATTAGTAAAACTATCTCACCTCATTGGCAATCTTTTTGTCTTATTTAGCAAAAAGGTAATAGAAATTAGAGTTTAAGTCTAAATATAAGACTATAATGCTTGTTAAGATTGACTTATTTTTTGTTTTTTGCAGTGTAAAAGATCGTTCCGGTATGTGTATGATGAATTAGCATTAACGAAAAGCGTGCTGTCTGAACCCGCGCAGAGCCGCTCACAGTTTCCATCTCGTCCGCTGACTCCTCCTCCTCCTCGGTCTGCAGCAGACGGATGGGTACCGCGGCTCTATTGACCACCATCGACTCCAGCCGTGACATCACCGACTGACCCCCCGTGGAAGATGGAACCATAAGAAGAGTTAGTTAATGGTCAGCATTTAAAACAAAAAAACTGTTGTAATGAAACCCTATAGGAGATGAACTAATGTACCAAATTAGCATGAGCTAACCTATCGCTATATAGCCCAGTGTTCATTTTCTGGACCCCGAAAACTCACCACAAACATCTCCCCTAGATCACTGTTTCCATCCAGCTCAAACACGCACAGGGGATCGTGGTCCAACATGTAATTCTGGAAGTAAAAACACAACCATTGCAGCGGATTATCTGTCACAGTTTTATGTGTAGTTTCCATGTTTACAACATAAAATTACTGGACCAACACTAATCCACCATGGTCCTCTTTGATTTCTTCCTCATACGTTTCATCCTAAACATCCGAAATATTCACAATTACTTATAATAATAGGATTATGTTGGCACTTGGTCTTACTTCTATGGGTCTGAGAATGACATCTTTGTACAGAAGAATCCTTTGTTGCACATTGTCTGGAAAGTTTTCTGGCAGTTTGACAAGCTGCGCGAGCATTTCCTTCTGAAAGTCCTTGTCCCCCATCTGTCCAAGAGAACAGACACGTGACATATCAAATTTAACATCAGAGCTCTTTCTGTGACCGCCGCTGCTTACTGTAAAAACACACAGACATTGGAAGACTGCTGAAGCACCTCCTCTTCCTCCTCTTCCATCTGTTCTTCTTCCTCCTCTTCTTCTTCTTCCTCATCCCCACCTTCCTCTCCATGGCTCTTTGTCTTCGTTGCGTCCTTTTTGACAGGGTCCCACTGTTCCTTCTGGAAGACCTGACCAGTCTCGGGATGCTGTTTCTGGGTGCTGAGCCGCTGAGACAGGTCTCTGTCATTGCACTGGTATCAGAGGGGGGATGACAGACCATGGGGATACACACTACACACACTAACTTCCTGTACCACTCAAACAAGTACCATGGGTCATTTAAAGATTCCCTCACCAGATAATTTATGTATTTGCTTGGATGTATTATTCCGGTTATGGGATTAAAGTTTATATGTTTTCATTTGTTACTCGTGGTACAGAACAAAACTTATTACTACGTATACAAAATTTATAATCTGTGCCTGAGGAAAAACACATTTTCATGTTAAATGTTAATACAGCACAAAGCAATAGTGAAAGGCAACCACAGGAAAGGGGAACCTTAATGTTTATGATGAAATCGGGTGACATCTTCAGATTTTGTAGCTGCTCGATCTGTTCGGTTATCGTCAGGAGGTCTTCTGACATCGACGGAAGGCAGCTTAAAGCATAGCCTGTTCAAAAATACCCCCATCACTAAAAGCAAGCTGCAACTGACAATGGTCTCAATTTAAAGCTGAATATTTGGTTGGCCTTCAACAGCGTAGCCTGTATATTTAAGGCATACAGTACATACCATAATGCTCCACCTCAGGGGACTGCAGCCTGTCAAGAATCAAATTAAAAACCATTTCTTCAGGAATATTTCCCCCCTTGTTTAGAATCTGTAAAATCTAAAAAAAATAAGAATAATTAATGCACAAAAATTACTCACTCCAGTACTCCAGTAAAACAAAACTTTACCACAACGATATCCAAGAGGTTCAACTGTACCGCATTTAACAGTACAAAGACATTTCACATGTATTTAATTGTATTATTTTAGTACAGAAAAACCTGTTTATTGTATGTTGTTGAAACATTTGGAATCTTTGGAAGGAGAGGATCTGCTGAAACAGCTTTGTCCCTGCAGTTGTTGGACCGCTTAATGACACTGGATGTCTCAAAACAGTGGGGGTGGATGACAAACTGTTGTTGCTTTTGATGCTCAATTGTATAATGTAATAATTTGTTAATTAAATTTGATATAATTCCGATCATAATGCTATTAATAATAGTAATTTTAATCATAATCATATTTCACTACAATCATGCCTTCACTTTGATGTCTTTATTTAATATGTTTGTTTGTGTTTTGTGGGTCTGTCCACTGTCTTTGTTTTTTTTATTGCTGGCAACTACAACTGAAGTTCCCTCACAGGAAAATAAAAGTTATTCCATTCTATTCCATTTCATTCTATTCTAACAGGCGAAAAGGTTATCAGTATGTACACCAGTCATGTATATTTTTAGGTTACCAACCTTCAATCCTTGTTCAGTTTGATTAAGAACATGATTATTGAGCAATTCAGTATCTGAAAAAATAAAGGCAGGTTAATTGGCAAAATAGGAAAAAGCTTGAAACATTCAAATGTCATATTATAATGTAGTCAATGAGATATGTACCATCAATCAGGACACACTTCCAGGACTGGGCGAGCCTTTTGGAAAGTGTAGATTTCCCGACTCCCTTTATAAAAAATAAAAATAAAAATGAGGGTGAGTATTTTAACCATTACATCAAAATATCAGAAATTAATGTTGAATTTAACTAAACCCATCACATCATCTAAATCTACCATAATATAATGTTCAATACTATAGACAATTTAATGACTGTATGTACTTGAGATGGCGATGATGAAAACAATGGTATTAAAAAACTTGGTCCGTGACTGAAGGAAGCACAAACCATATTGAAAACTTACAGGCTTTCCAATAATTATGAAGCAAGCCGGTTTATTAAGAAGACGTTCTCGCTCTGCCTCGTCTTCAATGAGGTTGTCAACAAGAGGAACCATATCTGTGCTGTCTTGGAGTACAGTAGGGCACGTGTTTTTCTAGAGACAGAAGTAGAGAGAGAATATGGAAGAGAAGGCGCATAAGAAATAGCCTACATACAGGTTATCAAATATAAGAAAGTTATTTTTTTAAATGACGTCGTTATATTATTGTACTAGTCAGCATGTTACTTGATCAACCAATGGCAAACTATAAAATTACACACATTCCTTCACTTAGCTAGCTCGCTAACTAAACTATCGAAGTAACACTAACATCATGTTTAAACCACGAATTACCTCTGATTGTTATCGCATGAGGAAAACACAAATATGATTGTTAACTAGGCTTAACGTACAAAAATGCTAGAAATAAATCGTGTCGTTTGTTTTACTCACAATTATTTTGCTAATCAGCAAACCACTATTCTCGCTTTGTTTTTCTTTTCGACCCAGCAAAGATAGTAAACGTGTTTGATGGTTACTATAGCGATATGGGAAACAAACTCATTTTTATTCCTGTGCTCCGCGTTGCTCGTTCATTTTGGACTTTACGGCGTTCCGTCCCAGCTGGACTCCATGACAGTCACCTGATCGAAACAAATGCTTCTACATCTCATGCGCAATTTTGAGAGCTTCATTGAGCAGCAAACGTTTTATGGTACGTACAGTTTGTTATTATTATTGAATACGTTTCGAGTATGAGGTTGTTATGTTGTTATGAACTGGTATCAAAAAAGGTTAGCTGGGTTTACATTTTTTTTTTTTTACATTAGTTTTCTGTCAATTTGTTATGTGCAGAGCTCGCCATTTTTCGACCAATATTTGTTGCACGCGCAAAAATAACATTACCTTGCTGTTTAGCTGCGTCGCGTGGGCGCATTAACTAGTTGGTGTGGTGTCTTGATAATTAACTTATAGCAGTTAGGTAGTTTTGAATGTTACTGTTATGTCTGCTTTCATGAATTATGCAACTTGTGAATTTGGCTAGCCAGCTCAGTAACTAGAATGTAGTTGGTGTAGCAGGGTTATTCCGCTGGACGACAACCATGTTTTGGCTTTATATTTTTGCTGGTATGTAATAGCTAGCTACATTTCAATAAATTGTTATGCAGTCAATTGAAGCACTGACCTTTGCCATTGCATTTTCTGGCCTTTGCTTTTTCTTGGCCTAATCTGAACTAAAATGGTAAAAGCACTGTATTGATGTTATTTCAAAGCTCTTCACATGGGTACATAGTAGTGATTTTTGAAGTTCATGCAGAGTATATTAAACCAAATATAAATGACATGATAGCCTATCGTTTTTTTAAAAATGGCAATATTCTACATTCTGAAGAGGTCTACATCTAAAATGGATTGTATGAGAGCTCAGCATATACTTGGAGCTTTTCTTTTACTGAGACATGGCTCTTTTTGGGGGAGATGGTCTCATTTTCCATGCCTGTGGAGCGTCCACATTGAACGTGAATGGATTGATGAATACAGTGGGGACATTGGAAAACATTGGATTCGAAACGGAACAGTGACTATGAGGTTAAAGTGCAGACTTTCAGCTTTAATTTGAGGGTTTTTTCATCCGTATTGGGTGAACCGGGTATCAATTGTAGCCCTTTTATACACAGTCCCGAGTCCCCCCATTTTAGGGGGCAAAACGTAATTGGACAAATAAAAAAAACTTAAATAAAATTTTCATATTAAATATTTGGTTGCATATTCTTTGCAATGCCATGATTTCCTGATGTCTGTGACCCAACAACATTAAAAGACTATTGATATCTTATTTTCTGGTGCAATACTACAGGCAATACTATAACCTATTTGCATTTGAATGGATCTCTATGGGAATTGTGTGTGTGTGTGGGGGATGGATCAGTTTAAGGGTTGTTTTCCTGACTTATTTTTCCGTTGAGTTCAATAGGAAAATGAGTGAGGAGAAACAACCTTTAAAGTAATGATCCATCCATATCTACCACATATCTGACAGCACAGTGATGGTTTGAGGCTTGTTTCATACCTTAGCCCCTTGATGACCTACAGCCATTTAGCCAACCATGTGTTCCATACTGTTTCAGTGTAATTTACAGCTAAATCTAGTCCCACCCCACAATTCCCAAAGAGATCCATTCAAATGCGGAGAGGTTATAGTATCGCTTGTAAGAGTACCAGAAAATAAGATATTGAGTCTTTTGATATTGTTGGGTCACAGACATTAGGAAGTCATGGCATGCAAAGGAGATGCGACAAAATATTTGAAATTATTACTTTATTCAACATTATGTTAAACTGTCCAAAATTTTTTGATGCCTGAAAATGGGGGGGGGGGGAAGGAGGAGGAGGAGAGACTATGTACAAAAGGTTCTATAATTTCTAAACGGTTCATCCGATATGGATGAAAATACCTCAAATCCAATGCTCTGGAGTACAGAGCCAAAACTAGTAAAATTGTGTCACTGCCTGAATACTTTCCGTCCTCACTCTATGTAGTTTTTGAAATATTGAAAGCACGACTTTGTAAGACCACAGAAACCAGTCATCTTAATGAACCTGCAAATAGATTTAAAATGGCTCCAGGATTGTGTCTGCATTATGTATGTAATAGTGAAGAAGATGAGTAAAAGTCAAGGAATTGGATAATAATAAATAATAATAATAATAATAATAATAATTTGATCAAAATTTGTAATGACATCTCTTCCAGAAAGGACTTTGACAATTACCTTCTTTTGATTGGATGGTGTAGGCTGACATCACCAATCCACCATGCCTTTGTCAGCGGCCATCATCAGCGGCGTACAGAAACTGGTCTTGTATGAGACGAGAGCGGTGAGTGGAACTGGAAAAGAATCTCCCAAAAAGCAGCTCAGTATAAAACTGTAACCAAAAACATATGAATATCATTGGGTTTGAGATATGTTTTTGGTTATTAGTAATATTTTTATTTTAGATAGGGAAGCTTCAGATTGTGGTATTTCCATATAAGGTCGGCATGCCATATTTGTTTAAAAAATTACTGTTAAAAAAAAAAAAAAAAGATTTGTCTGGAAGTTCAGGTGCAAGTGTACAGTACTGCAGTTCAATATTGAGACACTAGATGGCAGTATTTCAAAAGATGGAGTTTATAGATGATCTTGTTTGCTGTATTGTATTTTGCCGAGTGATTTTAAGCGGGTAAAATCTATTTTGATACCCAGGACATCAGACTACAGTCGAGAGGGCAGGTTTACATTCTCGCCCCTCTGCTTGTTAAGATCCCTTGGCCCTTAATGGCAAATAATTTTACATTGGTTATGTTCCACAGAATGTTACAAACATCTGCCAGTGATGAATCGTTTTCCTTTAACAATTAGGCCTAAATTTTTACGCCATAAATTGTCCTTTCGGAAATGTTGGTGCCGCAGGGCACACACAACATTCACTCACACACTCTTACCTATGGGCAATTTAGAGCCTCCAATTCACCTAACCTGCATGTCTTTGGACTGTGGGAGGAAACCTACATGGGAGAACATGCAAACTCCACACAGAAAGGCCGGGACTGTAGGCAGAAAGGGAGCAACTCAGTACCTTCTTACTGTGAGGCGACAGTGCTAACCACTGCACCACCGTGCCGCCCACAGAGTCTATTAAGATTAACAAATGTTATGTCCCTTCTTGTAGACCCTGCGATAATGGTCAATTTACTGAAAGGGAAATGACTAACAATGTGTGTGTATGGAGTATGTGAGAAAAAAGAAACCAAACCATGGGCAAGGCAGCTTCCACAATCCCAAACAGGGAACAGCGTGGGCTCACCCCAGTCACAGGAACCTGTTTTTCTGCAAACTGTAAAACTCTGAAAGCTATCCTGCACTGCAACTGAAGAACAGGGCCTTTACTGGTACCAGACCATGGGGCCCATCCGTGCACTAGAACAGGGCCTTTACTGGTACCAGACCGTAGGGCCCATCCGTGCGCTTGAACAGGGCCTTTACTGGTACCAGACCATGGGGCCCATCCGTGCGCTAGAACAGTGCCTCCTTAACAGGTACCTGAATGTGGGGCCCATCCGTGCGCTAGAACAGGGGCTTAACAGGTACCAGACCATGGGGCCCATCCGTGCGCTAGAACAGGGGCTTAACAGGTACCAGACCATGGGGCCCATCCGTGCGCTAGAACAGTGCCTCCTTAACAGGTACCTGAATGTGGGGCCCATCCGTGCGCTAGAACAGGGGCTTAACAGGTACCAGACCATGGGGCCCATCCGTGCGCTAGAACAGGGGCTTAACAGGTACCAGACCATGGGGCCCATCCGTGCGCTAGAACAGTGCCTCCTTAACAGGTACCTGAATGTGGGGCCCATCCATGCGCTAGAACAGGGGCTTAACAGGTACCTGAATGTGGGGCCCATCCGTGCGCTAGAACAGGGGCTTAACAGGTACCAGACCGTGGGGCCCATCCGTGCGCTAGAACAGTGCCTCCTTAACAGGTACCTGAATGTGGGGCCCATCCGTGCGCTAGAACAGGGCCTCCGGAACAGGTACCTGAATGTGGGGCCCATCCGTGCGCTAGAACAGGGCCTCCGGAACAGGTACCTGAATGTGGGCCCCATCCGTGCGCTAGAACAGGGCCTCCGGAACAGGTACCTGAATGTGGGGCCCATCCGTGCGCTAGAACAGGGGCTCCTGAACAGGTACCTGAATGTGGGGCCCATCCGTGCGCTAGAACAGTGCCTCCTGAACAGGTACCTGAATGTGGGGCCCATCCGTGCGCTAGAACAGGGCCTCCGGAACAGGTACCTGAATGTGGGGCCCATCCGTGCGCTAGAACAGAGCCTCCGGAACAGGTACCTGAATGTGGGGCCCATCCGTGCGCTAGAACAGGGGCTTAACAGGTACCTGAATGTGGGGCCCATCCGTGCGCTAGAACAGGGGCTTAACAGGTACCTGAATGTGGGGCCCATCCGTGCGCTAGAACAGGGGCTTAACAGGTACCTGAATGTGGGGCCCATCCGTGCGCTAGAACAGTGCCTCCTGAACAGGTACCTGAATGTGGGGCCCATCCGTGCGCTAGAACAGTGCCTCCTTAACAGGTACCTGAATGTGGGGCCCATCCGTGCGCTAGAACAGGGCCTCCTTAACAGGTACCTGAATGTGGGGCCCATCCGTGCGCTAGAACAGTGCCTCCTGAACAGGTACCTGAATGTGGGGCCCATCCGTGCGCTAGAACAGTGCCTCCTTAACAGGTACCTGAATGTGGGGCCCATCCGTGCGCTAGAACAGGGCCTCCTTAACAGGTACCTGAATGTGGGGCCCATCCGTGCGCTAGAACAGTGCCTCCTGAACAGGTACCTGAATGTGGGGCCCATCCGTGCGCTAGAACAGAGCCTCCGGAACAGGTACCTGAATGTGGGGCCCATCCGTGCGCTAGAACAGTGCCTCCTTATCAGGTACCTGAATGTGGGGCCCTTCCGTGCGCTAGAACAGTGCCTCCTTAACAGGTACCTGAATGTGGGGCCCATCCGTGCGCTAGAACAGAGCCTCCGGAACAGGTACCTGAATGTGGGGCCCATCCGTGCGCTAGAACAGGGGCTCCTTAACAGGTACCTGAATGTGGGGCCTATCCGTGCGCTAGAACAGTGCCTCCTGAACAGGTACCTGAATGTGGGGCCTATCCGTGCGCTAGAACAGTGCCTCCTGAACAGGTACCTGAATGTGGGGCCCATCCGTGCGCTAGAACAGTGCCTCCTTAACAGGTACCTGAATGTGGGGCCCATCCGTGCGCTAGAACAGTGCCTCCTTAACAGGTACCTGAATGTGGGGCCCATCCGTGCGCTAGAACAGTGCCTCCTTAACAGGTACCTGAATGTGGGGCCCATCCGTGTGCTAGAACAGGGGCTTAACAGAATGAGCCTCCCAGCAGTCACTTAGAAAAAGCAATGTTAACTGTGCTATGGCAACATAACAGCCTATAATTTACAAACTGCAAGGGAAGGACATTGAAATGATTCCACTGTCTATTAGAGGTGGAAATGGAGCAAAGTGACTTTCTTTCAGATATTCACATTAGAGGCAAAATGATCCTCTGGATCTCAATGAGGAAATTGATTATTTCACTGCATTCCATTGTGTCTGTAATGATCGACTGTCATTGCTTGTAAAAGGTTTCTGCTGTTTTACGGTTACTGTGTCACTTTGCTGAATGTGTATCTTACGTGTATTGACTGTTTCCCACTAGGGTCACCTACTTTGTGATTACTTTTTCTTTCTGTTTCACAGTGTCACACTTATCTTAGAACTGAACTGAACCAAAAGCAGTGCCTCGGATGTTGGAATAGATTGTTGTTTTGCTTTTTGAAAAGTACTCTCCTTGAGTCTCCTTGTTTTCTTAATTTGGAATAGAGATCACAGAACTGGGAATTTAAGTGAATGAACCTCATACTCAAATAGCAGGAATGCTGTTCCTTTAAACCCTTTGGTTTTTTGGAATGTTTTAAAAAAAATTATATGTCGGTGTTCTAGAACTCCATAGCTTTCAATTGTTACATCAGAAGTAGAATGTTCAGTGAAGAACATTCTAATCACATATTTGTGATCTCACTCATTAAATAGAATAGAATAACTTATTTTCCCGATCGGGAACTTCAGTTGTAGCCACCAGAAATGACAGAAAAGACATACAGTAGGGCAGACCCACGACACACAAACAAACATATAAAATAATACAGCCAAACGTCATGATTAAAAATAGCCCCCGCTGTCCCGAGATGTTCAATGTAATCAACCAGTCCAACACACAAACTCCGCCTCGGCGCCTCCATGACTTTGCTCCATAGGCTACACACAGTCTTGCGGTCTCTGTCCACTGTCGAAACAGAGCTCAGCCTTCCCAGTCGCTGTCTCACTCCTCCCCCGCATTATCTTCTCCTTCACTGGTGGCCTTTTGGAAGATTGCCTGCAGTCCTGGATCAGTCCCAACATCTTCAACTCCGGTGAAGAGCCATGGCAAACTTTGTGGCTGCAGATCCAGCGAACGTTCCCTAGCATAATGTGAATGCGTCTCCGTGGTGGCGACCACAAACAAAATTATAGCGGCTATGCAATTTGTCAATATTATAAAAACTAGCAGCAGGAGTGCCCTGAAAAATCTCTAGCCCGCATCCCAACAGACACACAGCGCATGAAAAAAAAAAAAGACAGACACAACAAAACACATTCAACTGAACAAACACAAACACGAGAGACAGCTGGACTACATGTCACCATTACAGCGCCGCGTGACGCCACCTCTCAGTTTTAATTACCTGCTTTCTGGTCTTTATCTGCATGCAGTTGACCTGAAATGGAAATAGGACAGGAATGTGGTCTTAAGGTGATTTGAGCTGGTTTTTAAATCTGTAAACGGTTTAAGAATTGTCACTGATAAAAAGACTGAGTAACTGATAACTGATAACTGGATATACTCAGATATGAAATGCCATTATGATCCATAGATCTATATCAACCCTGTTTTCTGCTAGTGTTGATGAAGGCTCCGACCCAAAGTGTTCTTCTATGTAAAAGCAGATAATCCAATCAGTGTAACCAATGTAATCAGTGTTTGTCTCAGCAGTTACTGCTGTGGATGGACAGTTTAACCTTTTACCTGCCTGTGAAGAGCTGTTTAAACATATGAGAATCCCCCAAATGACACCATTATCTGCCGATGATCATTTGGTGTCAATCAAAACAAGAATGTGAAATGTTACACACGTCATGTTCAACATCTGTCTTCCTGTCCGACTGGTTTCCTGTGAAAAGACAATTATGATATTTGCAAACTGCTGTATAATCTGACAAAAAAAAAAAAGCAAACCACATACAATTGCAGTCTTATCAGCATGTTTAAACAAGAAAACCTGTTATTTTATCTGTGCGTAGTAATGGCGGTATGCATCCATGCATGATTGGTTGATTGTTTTTCAGAGGTATTTCCTGGTCGGGAGCAACCACGCGCAAACAAAACACCGTGTTTTGAAAATCGATCGCACAGAACCAAAGGACTTGGTGATTATTGATGACAAGGTGGGTTGCGCAACAGTCCCAATGCGTTTCATGTGTTGAGAGCTTACATAAGGGGCTGGGGGTTGGTGTCGTTGGGGGTGGGGGTTGGTGTCGTTGGGGGTGGGGGTTGGTGTCGTTGGGGGTGGGGGTTGAGTATTGCAGAGGAGGCTACTGCACCTTTGCATGCGTGTAGATGGGAGACTGTTCGATTTTATGATTACAGAGTAGCTCATTACAGGTTAATCTGACAGACAATTTGTTTTTGGTCCTTTGTGCATGCAAGGATATTGTTATTATGAATATTCTTATTATTATGGAGTCTTGTGTTTTTTTCAGGCCCAAGAAAACATGTGTAGTATCTTCTCAAAGGGTTTTTATGTAATGATGTTGCGATAGATGTCTTTTGTCTGAGATGGATGTCTTTTTCCCCATGTGTTAATACATGTAATATACTACAGCATTTGTAATAATGATGATGAACACAATGGAGAAATGTCCTTCTCAGACAAAGGACATCTATCGCAACATCATTACATAAAATGATGTAATCTATCATGTTGCGACTAGCTGACCAATAGGAACACTGAACTGTCTTCAGTTCAGCTGTTGGAGCAGCAATAGTGGCAATGTAATTGTTTTTAGCAGAAATTTTTGTTCTTGTTCTTATCTTTTTATTTTTTGTTTTTATGTTGTGCCTTTATGTTGTCATTGTTTTATCTTTGTGTTATTTTATCTCTTACTCGACGTCACTGTAAATGAGGGCAACCTCAGTGTCCTTCGAGTTTAAATAAATGTTATTGATTGATTGAATTATCACTTGACAGCGAGATGTGTACAGTAACCGTGAGATGTATTCACTAGATGTCATAAAGAGCCTGTTAATAGAGGCCTCTCTGAAACAGCTGGTCCAGTCCTGCGAGGTTATGTCCTTCTTTACACGCTGTAGTTGCATAAAAGGAAAATGATAAAAATCTAGAGGGTAATACAGATCTTTCTTGCTTAATTTGCCAGCATGTTTACAATCAGCAAGAGGTACGGGAACTCTTGGGACGCCTGGACTTGGGGAACCGCACCAAAATCGGGCAGAAGGGGTCCTCCGGTTTGTCCAGGGCAGTGTCCGCCTACGGCATTGTGGGTAAGATTTGTCCGCCATGCTCTCCGTCCCCGAGCACATGCTATAAACAGTCCAGTGATGCGTTTCCTTTTGAGGGACACTTTGCAAATGTCAATCATCTGCTCACATTAACACAGCCGTGTCTTCTAATCTTTCTTTCGTTTGGGTTCCTTGTCGCTTGATTCGGGAAACAAAGGTGACAGACGTGCGTTTATCTTCGGAGGATGTGAACACAAAGCGACAAGGTTCAAGCATGCAATCAGCTTCTGCTCCCATGTTGATTAGACTGAATGCAAATCTTTTTTTAATTTAAATTTCAAACTTACCTAAGAATTTCCTGAAGATGAAGACTGTTCATTTGTGTCAAATTCCTTGCGGTCGGAGTCGCTGAAGGCGATCACGGAAGCCCCTCTTTTCAGACTCCAGCCAGAAAGCTTAGCGACTTTGTCTAAAATGTCACACTGTGCTTTTGAGGTCGCTGTGAATAGCGAGTAGGTAATGAACCGGTTGGCACGAATCTCCGCACTCTGCCCAGATGTTGCGTGAGGGAGGTGCCTGACAAACGTCCAACAACCCCCCCCCGTTCTCTTATGTTTTTCTTCCGTAAAGCTCTCAGGAACCGTTGCCTCGTATGTTTTCATTCCCGCCACTCGGGTAGTAATTTTCAGCAACAACATTATGTGGCGATTGCATCATCCCCAACCGACAACAGGTCTGACCTCCGGTGTAATTTCGCCTCGCAGTCAACATGGCCGCCTCAGCGATGCAGGTACAGCCCGGTTCTCCACTGTTGTTCCCTCTGGGATTATCTGCTATTGAAATAAGGGGTGACGCAAGACAATATAGCCCTTGAAACAGTATGGGGGGGCTTGAATGGAGTGGAGAACAAAGAGAAGTGGACCAGCACCACAAACAAAGGGGCTCTGTGAGGCTTAGTCGATCCGCCCGGTTTTTGCGACAGCGCTGACGTCCGTTCTTTTTTTAAAAACATTTTTTATTTCTGATTTTTTCCCATTTTCTTCCCGACGTCCGTTCTTTCACCGGCAGAAATTATCTCCGAGACTTTTTATCTGGGTTCTATGTCTGTCGTGATAATCGGCTGGAGAAAAAGAGTAGTCGGAATATACATGTCAGTGAGGGACATTCATCTCGGGAACGGGGTCGGCCGTGATGAATTCAGATCTGTTTTTGTTTGGGTTGGATGAGTTGACACACAATTGTACACAGTTACTGTGGTGCTAGACTTAAACCACGAGGCACAATTTCACATTTGCACCTGAACTTTACTGTCCTTTAATGGCCTTTGCTGTTGTTTTTTGTCTACAAAGCCAAAGGCTTCCTTTCATGTCACTTTGTACCTTTTTTATGTACACATGATGCAGACAACGTAAGTGCACCAGTAACTATTTAGACCCCTCTTTTCTCTGAGTTAGGCCTAACTTGGTGCAATTTTAGTCTCTGAGTTAGGCCTAACTTGCTGCAATTTGGGGTTTTCATTAACCCTCATGACAGCTCAACCAACGTAAAGCAGTTCATTTTGTAATTTTAAATTTTTTTTTGTTTTCTGCCAGATCTGTCACATTTGGTTGAGAGAATTGAGTAAAACGGAAGCTTTTTGCAGTGCAGTACTGCACATGTAATATCTCGTGACAATATCAGCGGGCTGATTTCTCACATGGCCTGCTGAGCCGGTGTAATGGAAGCGGTTAGACGCTTAACACAAACATAATTAACTTGGCAAAGCTGCCATTATAAGATGCCACTGAGCTTAAAGAAAGCCTGCTGAGGACCCGTTACCCAGGCTGAAATTGCCCCAGCGCAATTTCCAGCTGTGCATTCTTACCGCGATTATGTAATGGATCTGATTTACATCATTTCAAGCAAACACACGGTCTCAGCAAACAAACTGACTGTTTTAGTGCAAGAGTACTAGCAACATTAGAAAATGCTTTCTCAGGCCAATACAAAGCTTACCATTGAGAAGAATGTACTCAGCTGAAGTCATTGCTTCGTGCCCAAGATGACCCATCGAACCCAGATGTTCTACATGTATTTCTGGAACATCTGAACACTGATTCTTCTTTTTTTAGTTGTTTATTTTGTCTCATTTTTTCCCCTCGCGATTGTAGGTTTTGTCCGTTTTTTGGAGGGCTACTACATCATCCTCATCACCAAAAGGAGGAAGATGGCTGACATCGGAGGGCACTCGATATACAAAATCGAGGACACAAACATGATCTACATTCCCCACGACTCGGTGCGGATCACCCATTCGGACGAAGCCAGGTGAGCCACACAGAGACACGCCGGTGTCGGGTTATTCCGACCCCTGAGAGTCATCGGCACCTCTAGTGAGCGTGGCGGTGTTGTGGCAACACTCTGACCTGAAAATGTAGTGACTTGTGGTCAGTAATCTATTCATGATATGAAAACAAGCGGCGCTGGAAACGCTGTGTTTTGAAATCTGGAGACTGGAACTGTTAAAGAGAACCTTCACTGGGGGGAAAAAAACAGGTCTGCAAAATACAGGGAATGATCAGTTAGTCAGGCGTATCTCCTCTGGCTCCCATCTCAGAATTTCATACTTTTTTGAAAAAAAATTATATTTTAAAAAAGACCTTTGCAAACGAACACAATGGAGCAATTATTTTTTACAGCATTATATTCCTGTGATATTAATGAGTGGAATTAGTAGGTTTCTGAACGAATGAAACGTATATGATTCCAAGTTAACCATTTTTTTGAGCTCATCGTTGTCTTTCTGGTGGAATGTTCCCTTGACAACTTCACTGCTCTGTTTTAACCAGCTATAGAATAGAATAGAATAACTTTTATTTTTCTGTGAGGGAACTTAATTTGTAGTCACCAGCAAGAACAAAAAAGACACGGACAGTGGGGCAGACCCACAACACACAAACAAACAAACATATCAAACAAAGACATTCAATATAATCATTGAATCAATTAAATTAAAAACACAATCTCTTGCAAACAGCATTGTCTTACCTCTGACTGTTAACATTCTGTGTTTTTTATGTATTTCTGTGTAGATATGTGAGAATCTTCCAGAACGTGGACCTTTCCAGTAACTTTTACTTCAGGTAAGCCCGTCTCCGGTCGGGAGCAGGATGTTGTGTCGGTTATGCTAGCCGCTCTCCATTAGCATTCCCTGAAAAACTTTATTCTTAGCTGTGCCTGTATCAAGCTGGTTGCCAGGCAACAAGAGTATTTAAAAAAAATAAAAAAATAAATCCAGTAGTCTCGCTGACTTGTTGAACTCTGCTTACAGCTACAGCTATGATCTGAGTCACTCCCTGCAGTACAACCTGGCCCTCCTCAGCACCTCCTGTGACCTCGGCAAGGCGGAGGAAGAGGAGCAGGAGGAGGAGAAGGAGGAAGAGGAGGTGGTCCAGAGCCGGCAGGATAGCTTTGACATTTTTGAGGACGAGGGCCTTCCCACTCAAGGTACAGCAAGCTTGTGCACTTCTTGAGTGGACAGCCAGTTGCACAAATTTGCCATTATCCACTTTTGCAGCCTTGTTTAGGCGGTACCAGAACAGCACCTTGGCCAGGATTCAAATTTGCAACCACCTTGGTGATGACCTCATAAACGCGATGTTACCATGCTTTTAAAAACTGCTTTGTAGAGGATGGTTTTGATCCATCTGGGCCTCTGGGTTACGGACCCAGCCATTTTCTGCAGAACTGCAGTGATGTGATGTTATGATGTGAAGCAACATTATGGAGTGGTGTAACATTGTAACATTATGACATCATGCAGTGATGTAACATTATCTTGTCATGCAGTGATGTAACATTCTGATATCTGCAGTGAAGTGACGTCATGCAGTGATGTAACATGGCGTAATGCAGTGATGTGACATTATGGCGTCATGCAGTGATGTAACCTTATGATGTCTGCAATGAAGTGACGTCATGCAGTGATGCAGCATTATGACATCATTCAGTGATGCAGTGACGTGATCATGTGACGTTGCTGCACCGTTATCCAGTTGCGTTGCAACGTGGCGCATGCCAGCACCTCCCACCCTGTCACTGTCTATTCACTTTTTGCAGTCTTTAGTTTGCTTGGAGCACCTTTTTAAGCTTGTGTCTGCTTCTCCATAGTGGTTAACGGGATCCGGAGCGGGCCGTATGCCAAGTACGTGTGGAACGGGAAACTCCTGGAGAAGGTCAAAGATGTGGTGCATCCCGACTGGCTCATGTACATCATCCATGGCTTTTGTGGCCAGTCCAGTATCCTTAGCATGCAGCCGTCTGCCTGGGGGGAAATCTGTGTGTTACATTACATTACATTACATTACATGCTCTTACCCAGAGTGACGCCAAAGCACGCCTGTATTCTGGGGCTTAGTGTAATACTGCTGTGCTTTGGTTGAGACTTTGCACGGATATACACCGTACTTCAGTAGAAAGCAGTTTTCAAAAGAACCGTGTACACAAAGAGGTCTGGACAATCGTGAGTAACCATGGACGACGTTGCTGTTGATTTATTTTTTATTTTTTATAATTTACATTTTTGGCGCTCACACTTTGGACCTGTTGAGGTCCGTTTTATCATGGTATATATATATCATTGTGAGTTGCAGCGGATATCTATAAAACTAGTGGAAATTTGTTCTTTACAGGTCAAAAATGTACCTGTATTTTTGAGAGTATACAGGGGCTGCAGTAATGGTTGGAATAAAAGAATACGCCCCAGAATACGCAGCTGGACGAACCCTCTACTCCGTGTCAATTCAATTCAGTTCAGTGAACTTTGAAATTTGTGTAGCGCTTTTTACAGAGAACTGTCACGAAGACGCTGTTCAGCGAAACAGAGGGGAAACCCCCAGGCCTGAACCCCCAAAAAGCAAACGAGGTAAAAACTCCCCATTGGGGAGTTTGCTCTCCTGTGGCGAGAACACTCCCCGATGGGAAGAAATCTCAGGAGGGACCTCGCTAGAGAAGGGGAGCCCGTCCTCCGCTGGCCGGCCCGGTTTAAACTAACGGTAGAATTGATGGTAGCGATGCAATGAGGGATCGATCACAGCAAATAATCAAATGATAACTTTTTTGATAGAAAAACAGCATTTATGATAGAAGTTGGCTTCATTGGGATTTCTGCAGTTCCTAGCACTGAACTTGATTTATGGGTTTCCATGTGGCTTTTGGAAATGACGGTACTCAAAGCCGTTAGCGGCTCACTTTTTTCCCCAGGTGTGAATTAAGCGATTAAATCGTTATGAAATGGGGACTGCAATAAAGCCTTCAGTGGATGTTTGCTAAAGGTAAGAAAGGTCTTTGTCCTTGTGGGTCTTTTTAGGGGCCTTAAGGTAAAACATTTTGGGTCCTGTGTGTGTAAAAGATGTGCGCTCACGCCCTAGGCACGGTCTGTCCGTTGTGCCTGTTGGCCGTGGGCTCTTCTGATTCAGCTGCAAAGCCTTGCATTACAAGGGTCTGGCACTAGTTGATGTTTTATTCAGTAGAATTGAAATGAAAATTTGAGAAAATGAATCCTCCCTCGTTCCCCACCTGTTGAAAAATGTGCCTGCGACCGGAGGAGGCGCGTGGCAGGACCTCGCTTCGAAAGCAGATGCGAAATCAAATGAAATTTGCGCTGTAACGCCGTTTCTTTTTCAGATGGTAATTAAGAACTGATCATCAGGTGTGTAAACATGGCGTCCTGTCTGGAGCACTCGCCTGGCTCATAATTGCATAATGAGAACCCATCTGTTTCTCGAAGATGAAACATCTTTCTAGAATAATAATGTGAGACGTACAGCCAAACTAGTCAGTCTCTTGCAATATTAATGCTGCTGCCTGTGCTTTGCCGCACGTGACATTTTAATTTATTTATTTTTATATATAATTTTTTTATTAGATTTTATTCTGCTAATTTGAATGTTTGTATGCGACAGGATTAAAATTACGTTGCTACTCTGTCACGGCTTTGCTCGTCACTCAGCAGCAGGGGTTATTCTGTTATTGAAAGTTGCGACTTCTTATTGATAAGTTCAAACGGCACTATCGCTCAGAGTTTGCCCAGCGCGGCGGCTGGGTGGTGTTGTATTCACAGTCGTGTGATCCTCCCTTAACTCTGCGCGTCAGAGTTGCTGATCTACGGCAGGCCGGTGCACGTCACCCTCATCGCCAGGAGATCCAGTAAATTTGCCGGAACGCGCTTTCTGAAGAGAGGAGCCAACTGCGAGGTACCGGAATGCTCTTTCTTTTTCTGTTGCTCTGACGACGGCCGGCTTGGCCTCTGTTTCCATAATGTTAGAATGTGGCCGCCGGTTTTACTTCACCTTTCCCCCTCGTTTTCATAAAGAGCTGTAGAAGGCTGCAGGTGCCCCAGCTAAATAAATATGACATTGTTCCCCATATTGGAAAATAAATTAACAAATACATTGTTGGACAGCTGTGTTTCATACTGAAATTCCAGCACTGTTGCCTCGCAAGAAAGAGGTTCTGGGTTCTGGCCCCTACCCGGGTTTTTTTCTGCATGGAGTTTATCTGTTCTCCCCGTGTTCGCATGGGTTTTCTCCGGGTTCTCCAGTTTCCTCCCACACCAAGGACATGTATGTCAGGTTAGGTACACTCCTGCCATTGACCGTGGCACTGGCCTCAGAACTGGAGTTGGTGCCCGGGCGCTGCACTGTGCCTGCCCACTGCTCCAAAGTAGTCTAATACATTCAGCGATTTCAAATATAATAGTCCACAGGTTATTTTGTTAGACCAAAGTAAGTAACAGAACCAAAGTAGTCCTTTCTGGATTATATCAGCTCATTAGATTTTACAGTGAGTGGATTTTGTACCCCTTTGAATAGTGTTCTAGAACTCCGTTGCATTCAAATATCAGTAGTGATTGTTACATCAGCATTAGAATGTTCAGGTAAGAACATTCTAATTACATATTTGTGATCATCTTACACCTTACCAGGTAGAAGGTGGAATCATTGCGTTGGGTAATGTGGTGGATGGAGTTATGCACCTGTCATGCCATTCAACAGGGGGATGTGGCCAATGAGGTGGAGACGGAGCAGATCATCCATGATGCTTCAGTCATGTCCTTCAACGCGGGGAGCTACTCCTCATATGTTCAGGTCAGGGGTTCTGTCCCTCTCTACTGGTCTCAAGACATCTCCACCATGATGCCCAAACCACCCATTCGCTGTAAGTATTATCATCATGAGAACAATAATATGGAAATAATACTATGCTACTAGGACTACTGCTATTACGCCAATTGCTCAATTTCCAGCAGCCATACTACCATGCACTCTGCTCCTGCTGAATGGCTGAAGCTAGGCAGGTGTGGGCTTGCCCCTACACAGCATTTTTGTTGGTAAAACAAGAATAAAATCAAAATAAATATGTGTACCAGTGCGCTGTCCCAATTTCACCTGCGCCTCAGTACAGCCAGCTCAGAGCTCTTATCCCGTTGCCAGCCATGCGAGCACATTTGGGCTGTGTCCGAATCAACACCCTTCTATAATAATAATAAATAAATACATTTTAAATAAAAAACCACAAGCGTTTTAAATGTTGAGATGAGAAGAGGGTTACCTCAGGAAAGATGAAAGAGCGCTATGCTGAGCCTGCAGGTGATAAGGAGATGGACCCAGTGCCTGCCGTTGGGTCATGGCAAGATTGAAAGGGAAGGAGCCATAGGTGTGTTTGTGTTCCACGATCCATTCCACGCTGGACAGTGTCCTGAACCCACCTCTAAAGCCATTATCAACATTGATTATCTACGGTCCTCTCTTGATCTTGAAAAATGAACATTATGTCTCTCTTCATATGCTATGTTTTTTTTTTTTTTAAACTTAAATGTTTATTAGGTTTTGCATACAATACAAACAAAATTAAAACAGTCATGGTGTCATATTGTACATCATTTTTACAAGGGTGAATACAGTTATCCTGAAATGTACTGTGTCGATTGGCTCACCTGCCCAAGTCATAGGTCAACCACCTCTCCCATTTCCTAACAAACACATTTTCTCTTAATCTAAGCTGGTAGGTCATCTTTTCCATAGTGCAGATTTCTCTTACAATTTCCAACCACTGTTCTACAGCAGGGGGTGCAGTCTTATACCAATTCCTTGTTATTGCTTTTTTACTTGATATCAGTAATACTTTGGTTAAATCCCTATCCCCTTCAATTACATATTCATCTATATTTCCCAGGTACATCACTTTACCTTCCCTAGGTATTGCATAGCCCAAGATGTCTTTAATTATTATGTGTATATTCTCCCAAAACGAGTTTAGTTTATGACATTCCCAAAAAATATGTGTGTGGTGCGCTTCCCTATTTCCACAGTCCCGCCAACATGATGGCTGTGAACCCGTCTGTTTACTCTTTATTTGGGGTGTAATAAAGTAGCGAGTTAGGTTCTTCCATCCAAATTCCCTCCATATTCTAGAATTTGTAATGGCGTGTTGTGATTCACACATGCCAGTCCATTCTTCCTCTGTAATGTCAATATTCAGTTCCCTCTCCCATTTCTCCTTGATGTATGTAGTAGAGGAAGCTTCACAGTTTCTTAAATTCTGGTATAGCGTTGAGATCGCTTTGAATCTTGTGCCATCATACGCCCTAATCATTACATCGACCACTCCATTTGAGGCTTTCGTGGTCTTTACCTCCTTTGAAAGATAGTCCCTCAATTGCAAGTACCTAAAGAAGTCCCCATTTTCTAAACCATATTTGTCTTTCAAATCCTGAAAACTCATTACCTGGCCATTCTTAATTATTGTACACATTGCTGTGATTCCCTTTCTCCCCCAATTTCTGAAATGTTGGTCACTCAGACTTGGTTTAAAGCTATCATCATATGCAAACCAACTCAACAATCTCACCTCCTTTTCTAGTTTGTATTTTTTTATTTGATCAAACCAAATAGTCAGTGTATGGGAACTAATTGGATCCAATGAGTCTTGCAGCTCCTTTACTTGTTTGATATTTCCAATTAAAGACTGAATAGGAATGTCAGCTACAACCCTCTCAATATCTTTCCACCTGGCGCTATAATCATTGTCACACCACTTGATTACCGGCCCGAGTTGTGCTGCATGGTAATAGTCTTTTAAATTTGGGAGTGCCATTCCTCCCTTTTCTTTGGCCAATTGTAACGTACAATATCTCGTCCGTGGCTTTTTACCGTCCCAAATGAATCTCGAAATCATCTTATCCCAGATTTTAAACTTTTCTTGAGGAATCCTAACAGGGAGAGTCTGGAAAAGATACAGCAACCTAGGGAGAATGTTCATTTTAATCACTTCAATTCTTGAGCTAAGGTCTAATGGCAAGGTTGACCATCTCCCTATATCCCTACTAGTCTGAATGTGAATCCGCTCATAGTTTGTTTTGTAGAGATGAGTCAATTGTTTTGTTAAGGTCACACCAAGATATTTCATAGTTTTCGAATCCCATTTCAATTGGTAAGTTCTCTTAATGCTTTGGGATGGGATATAATTAAAGGCCAAAATCTGTGTTTTGCTCACATTTACTCTATAGCCTGAGTGACCTCCAAATATGTTTATAATGTGCATCAGATGGTTTAAACCTGTGTTGGGATTCTCCAGATAGACTATGATGTCATCCGCGAATAAGCTAAGTAGGTGTTCCTGTCCTTTGATGTCTATTCCTTTCAGTTCCTCACTCTGGCGTATTGCCTGTGCTAGGGGCTCGATGTATAGGGCAAAAAGGAGAGGTGACAGGCAACATCCTTGACGAGTGCCCCTCTGAAGTGATATTCTGTCTGTTAGACTACCATTGATTTTTATTCTGGCTGTGGGATTTTGATAAATAGTTTTAATACAATTAATCGAGTCTTTATTGAATCCAAATCGCTCTAATACTAGATATAAAAAGTTCCAATTAACACTATCAAAGGCCTTTTCGGCATCTAGACTTACCAACATAGCACTAGTTTTTTCCGTTTGTATCGAATTGATTATATGTAGAGTCCTCCTGATGCTATCTTGTGTTTGGCGGCCTATAACAAAACCGGTTTGATCCTCATCAATTAGTTCAGGCATAAATGTCCCGTACCTTTTCGCCACTATAGATGTGTATATTTTGTAATCTATATTGAGGATAGAGATGGGTCTGAAATTACTACAGTATTCTGCATCCTTCCCCTCTTTGGGAATCACAGAAATGATTGCCTCATTCCAAGAGGGTGGAATGTGACCTTCTTTGAGGGTCCAGTTAAGGGATGATGCAAGGAGGGGGGTTAGTTCTTCTCTAAAGGTTCGATACCATTCTGATGGAAAGCCATCGCTACCAGGGGACTTGTTAGCCTTAAGGTTTGAAATGGCCTCAGACACTTCATCAAGTGTTATAGGGGCTGTGAGATTATTGTTTTGCAATTCTCCAATAGCTGGCAAATCAAGAGAGTTGAGAAATTGTCTTTTTGCATCTTCACTGGTAGAAGGCGGTTGCGTATAGAGGTCCTCATAATAATCTTTGAATGTGTTCTCTATTTCTATAGCATCGTATCTCAGTTGATCAGAGCAAAGGTCCCTGATCTTGTGGATCGTGCTTACAGCTTGTTGCTTTTTAATTCGCCTCGCCAATAACCTGGTAGCTTTAGGGCCAACTTCATAGTAATCCTGTTTCACATATCTGAGTCTTTTCTCTACCTCCTCTCCCAAAATATTGTCAATTTCCCCTTTAGTATCTTTTATTTCTTGTAAAAATTTAGCGTCCTTGGTAGTACTATAATTTGTTTCCAATTTCTTTAATTTTTCAGCCAAATTAAGATATGTAGTTCGTTTAATTCTCTTTTGCAACGAGGTGACAGCTATTAATTTCCCCCGTATGACAGCCTTAAGAGTGTCCCATAGAATAGTGGGTCTAATCTCTTCTGTATTGTTTTCTTCTATAAATCTCCTTATTTCCATTTTAATTTGCTCTGTAATTGCTTTGCTATTCATTACACCTACATTCAATCTCCAAGTAGTGTTTTTCTGCCTACTGTTCAGATGTATAATGGCATGTATTGCATTATGATCTGAGATATCAGCCACCCCAATTCTACAGTCCCTCACTCTACATAGATCCCAGCTATTCATAAATACATAGTCAATTCTAGAATGTGTATTATGGGTGGCGGAGTAATGTGTGTAGTCCCTGTCCGATGGGTGAAATTCTCTCCATACATCAACCATCCCCTGCTCCTCCAAGGACGCATTCATGAGTTTAGTGAGGTGACTCTTGTTCCTTCTCATACTCGTAGTATCTATCTTATGGTCCAGGATCACGTTAAAATCCCCTGCACACATTACAATGCCCTCTGATTCTGATGCTATAACTGTAAATAGGGACTTAAAAAAAAGTTTGTCACTCTCCGGAGGGGCATAAACATTGATTAATGTGACCATCTCACCTTCTAATTTTCCTTTGACAATAATGTATCGCCCTTCTTTGTCACTAATTTCTTTTAAGCATTCAAATTTAACTGAGTTTTGTATAAGTGTCGCCACCCCTCTTTTACTACTCTGTCTGAATGTACTATAAAATGTGTTTCTAAATCCAAATTTCTTTAGTTTCTCATGTTCGTCCTGTGACAGATGTGTTTCCTGAAAAAAAATTACTTGGGCTTTAACCTTCTTCATCTTCAGAATTACCTTCTTTCTTTTGATCGGATTGTTAAGCCCATTCACATTTATCGACACTAGCGTTATATCACTCATATCTTCTTTGTGGGAGTGTATATTTCCCTTGCAACCACAATGACACTATCAAAACCATAATGTTATTATCATTACCATGACAAACAGAAAAAGCCCTAGCAACATAGAGCAGCATAAAATGTAAAAAACAAACAATTGAACTTCCAAACATAGGTGCTCGTTCGCGTGCACGCCTCCCACGTTGCGGTCGTAGGGTGAGGGGAATATCCCATTTACTATGGGGGCCCCTCTCTAAGAAGGTCAGGTAACTCTTACACATCAACCTCTTAGTAGAAAAAATAGATAAAATATCCTACTCTACCGATCAGTAGCCTAGTCTTATCAACTAAGAAGACCATCAGATATATTAACCAACTTGAGGAGCGCAATCAACATTAGTCTGGGTTAGGCCCATTCATCCTGAGAGTTAGATTGGGGAAACTATTAAATAGCCATACCTATTTCTGTTCATTATTTCCTCTGAAATTCCTGCAGCTTGTGTTTAGCTCGTACAGAAATGTCCACTGAATGTCCAGCCCGTTGCCACGGCAATGTTCGCTGTAATCGTTCTTCCATCCCCGTCCTGGTTGCATCTCTCCCCGGTAGGCTTACCTCGGTCTCAAGTCCCCTCCTGTTCAGTTCTTTCGCAGCCTCTCGTGCGCTTTCATATGTCCGCGGACCGGACTCCCAGTGGATTCGGATTCTCGTCAGGGGTGTCTGGAAACGGATGCCTCTCTTTTTCAAAACTCGTTTAATGTCGATATATTCCTTCCTCTTTTGGATCACTTCTGTGGCATAATCGTGATCGAAAAACAGCGGACGGTCTTGATGATGCACTTTTTTCTTCCAGGCTTCCTTCAACACCATCTCTTTCATCGTGTATTGAAGAAAATTCACCACAATAGACCTTGGCGGCTTGTCAGAACCCGGTTTCGCCGCCAAAGCTCTGTGTGCTCGTTGTATTTGTAAGTCTGTGTCTGACGGCAGGGAGAGTTCGCGTTTCAAAAGTTGCTCTATGAATTGAGAGACAGAGCTGCCCTCTACTCCCTCTTTCAGGCCAAAGATACGAATGTTGTTCCGTCGACTTCTTCCTTCTAGGTCTGTTAGCTTGTCTTGCAGTATTTTCTGCTGTTTCAGTGATTGTTGTAGGGCGTCACTTACTTCCATGTTCCAGCTCTCTATCTCGCCGACTCTCTGTTCGGTTTCCTCAATTCTCGCGGTTTGTGTTGCTAGCTCTTTCGTTGTTTCTGTGAGCTTTTGGTCGATGCCCCTCTTAAATTCCTCAAGTTCTCCCTTAATTTCATTCTTTATTTCCTCTTTGAATGTGGTGAGCTCTGTTTTCAGTTCAGCTTTAGAGTCCTGAATTTCCTTAATGATATCTTTTAAACCCGCGCGTATCTCATCAGATGCTCCGGCCTCCCTGTGTTCGTCCTCCTCGTCCTCCGTGTCTGTTATTTCACCTCGTTCATCGTTGGTCAATTCGCTTTGTTTTGTTAGTTTCATGGTACTTCTTTGTCGTCTTGTTTTTCTCCCCATTTCCATCTTAGTTTGGGACATATTATTTATTTCTAAACTTTCGAATTCTGGGGTTTATTTCGAGTGCTGATCGGGAGCTAGTAATTTATGCTGCCATCTTGGGTTGCGTCAAACCGGAAGTCCCTTCATATGCTATGTTTAATACATGGAACCCTATAGTAACAAGAGGTTTGACAGGTGCCCAGTCTCACTCTCACAGGTGCCCAGTCTCACTCTCACAGGTGTCCAGTCTCACTCTCACAGGTGCTCAGTCTCACTCACACAGGTGTCCAGTCTCACTCTCACAGGTGTCCAGTCTCACTCTCACAGGTGTCCAGTCTCACTCTCACAGGTGCTCAGTCTCACTCACACAGGTGCCCAGTCTCATTCTCACAGGTGCCCAGTCTCACTCACACAGGTGCCCAGTCTCACTCTCACAGGTGCTCAGTCTCACTCACACAGGTGCCCAGTCTCACTCTCACAGGTGCCCAGTCTCACTCTCACAGGTGTCCAGTCTCACTCTCACAGGTGCTCAGTCTCACTCACACAGGTGCCCAGTCTCACTCTCACAGGTGCTCAGTCTCACTCACACAGGTGCCCAGTCTCACTCTCACAGGTGCCCAGTCTCACTCTCACAGGTGCTCAGTCTCACTCTCACAGGTGCTCAGTCTCACTCTCACAGGTGCCCAGTCTCACTCTCACAGGTGCTCAGTCTCACTCACACAGGTGCCCAGTCTCACTCTCACAGGTGCCCAGTCTCACTCTCACAGGTGTCCAGTCTCACTCTCACAGGTGCTCAGTCTCACTCACACAGGTGCCCAGTCTCACTCTCACAGGTGCCCAGTCTCACTCTCACAGGTGTCCAGTCTCACTCTCACAGGTGCCCAGTCTCACTCTCACAGGTGCCCAGTCTCACTCTCACAGGTGCCCAGTCTCACTCACACAGGTGCCCAGTCTCACTCACACAGGTGCTCAGTCTCACTCTCACAGGTGCTCAGTCTCACTCTCACAGGTGCCCAGTCTCACTCTCACAGGTGCTCAGTCTCACTCACACAGGTGCTCAGTCTCACTCTCACAGGTGTCCAGTCTCACTCACACAGGTGCTCAGTCTCACTCTCACAGGTGCCCAGTCTCACTCTCACAGGTGCCCAGTCTCACTCTCACAGGTGCCCAGTCTCACTCTCACAGGTGCTCAGTCTCACTCTCACAGGTGCTTAGTCTCACTCTCACAGGTGCTCAGTCTCACTCTCACAGGTGCTCAGTCTCACTCTCACAGGTGCTTAGTCTCACTCTCACAGGTGCTCAGTCTCACTCACACAGGTGCCCAGTCTCACTCTCACAGGTGCTCAGTCTCACTCACACAGGTGCTTAGTCTCACTCTCACAGGTGCTCAGTCTCACTCTCACAGGTGCTCAGTCTCACTCTCACAGGTGCCCAGTCTCACTCTCACAGGTGCTCAGTCTCACTCTCACAGGTGCTCAGTCTCACTCTCACAGGTGCCCAGTCTCACTCTCACAGGTGCTCAGTCTCACTCTCACAGGTGCTCAGTCTCACTCTCACAGGTGCTCAGTCTCACTCTCACAGGTGCTCAGTCTCACTCTCACAGGTGCTCAGTCTCACTCTCACATGCACTTAGTCTCACTCTCACAGGTGCCCAGTCTCACTCACAGGTGCCCAGTCTCACTCTCACAGGTGCTTAGTCTCACTCTCACAAGTGCTTAGTCTCACTCACACAGGTGCCCAGTCTCACTCTCACAGGTGCCCAGTCTCACTCTCACAGGTGCTTAGTCTCACTCTCACAGGTGCTCAGTCTCACTCTCACAGGTGCTTAGTCTCACTCTCACAGGTGCTTAGTCTCACTCTCACAGGTGCTTAGTCTCACTCTCACAGGTGCCCAGTCTCACTCACACAGGTGCCCAGTCTCACTCTCACAGGTGCTCAGTCTCACTCTCACAGGTGCTCAGTCTCACTCTCACAAGTGCTTAGTCTCACTCTCACAAGTGCTCAGTCTCACTCTCACAGGTGCTCAGTCTCACTCTCACAGGTGCCCAGTCTCACTCACACAGGTGCCCAGTCTCACTCTCACTGGTGCCCAGTCTCACTCTCACAGGTGCTCAGTCTCACTCTCACAGGTGCTCAGTCTCACTCTCACAGGTGCTCAGTCTCACTCTCACAGGTGCTCAGTCTCACTCTCACAGGTGCTCAGTCTCACTCTCACAGGTGCCCAGTCTCACTCTCACAGGTGCTCAGTCTCACTCACACAGGAAAACAATGTGCATATAAGAGTGAGCTGTGAAGATGACATGATACATGCTAAGGTATGCTGGCACACCTGTGAAGGTAAAATGGGGAACATGTTAAGAGATGCACACCTGTAAAATCGGGAAACGCTAGTGGGAAACGGAGGCCAACTTGCATTTCTGTGGAAAACATGGAAAACCTTTCCTTTCATTTATTGTTTATTTGATAGGGAGAAATCAATTAAAATCAGCACTTAATTGTACACTGTTGTCGGTGTTAACTGGCAAGGCTAATTCCCAACAGCAGTGTTTATATGGGCAAGGAGACCCTTTTGTGCCATCTTACCTGCAAGAGAGGTAATTTCAGTGTGGCTTTTCTTGAGTGGGCACAAACGCGCATCACAGGTAATGTTTCTCTCACAAAAGACTCGACAGCTTTTTCAGTTTTAGAATGAGACTTTCTTCTGAATGCTTAGTTTCAAAGTGCGGCGGTTTCTTAACATTAACGTTGCCTAATAATTATTCTCATTTTTAGTTTACATAATGTGTCCTGAAAGCTAGGCCTATGCTCCCCCCCCCCCCCCCCCCTCCATAGCTTAAATAATCACATCATGGTTACATTTGTCTGTAATGAGCACAAGGTCATCCTCTCTCTGTACTAGTTTGACTTTTTCATGCCAGTGACATGAAACTGGGCCTGCTGCTGTCGGTGAATCGCTTTGTTTCGTCCCAAAGGCAACTTGGTATTATCATCCCGCAAGGCCAGCAGGGTGTTATGAAACGGTGTTATTGCTTCGATTACTGTGGGCCATTATCCTGTCTTTCAATAGAGGAATGAATGGGGCACGAACTGTGTGTTTAACACGATGGAGAGAGGTGTCTTGTCAGCCATTTTCTAGGTCTTTTAATACCAGAAAAAAAGAAAGTTCTCTGACTGACTGCCTCATGTTGTTTTTGTTCGACGGAAGCCTTTTGTATTATATTTACGGTGCCCTCCATAATGTTTGGGACAAAGACAGACATATTTTTTTCTTGATTTGGCTCTGTACTCCACAATTTCTAATCAAACAATTCACATGTGGTTAAAGTGCAGATTCCCAGCTTTTATTAAAGGCTATTTTTATACATTTTGTTTTCATCATGTAGAAATTACGGCACTTTTAATACATGGCCTCTGTCGAAGATAAGACAGTTTTTTTTTCTTTTCATATTAATGAAATGTAGTATGAGTAGAACCTGAATGTATTTATTACTTATTAAAAGGTTTACCTTTCCTGTACTGATTTGCTTTTGCGTGTGTGAGAGAGAAAGTGTGTGCGCATGTGTGTGCGTGCGTGTGTGTGTGGGTGCATGTGTGTGTGCGTGTGCGCGCGTGCGTGTGTGAGGGTATTATGCATCTCAGGTTTCTGAGAAATGCTGCCCTTCAGTATTTTCCGAATGCTGACGCATGTTCAGAGCACTTCTCCGTCGTTCATCTTTGTGTGTGTGTGTGTGTGTGTGTGTGTGTGTGTGTGTGTGTGTGTGTGTTGCAGTGGACCAGGCCGACCCGTACGCCCGTGTCGCTGCCCTGCACTTTGACCAGATGCTCCAGAGGTTCGGTTCCCCAATAATCATCTTCAATCTCGTCAAGGTATGGCCGCCGTGGCAACCACGCTGTCCCATCATGCTCCACACTTGCGTATGGCTGTTTTAACGGGCCTGGTGGTGACTCACGGCCTTGTGGGCCTGGCTTCCATAAAGCAAGTCCGCTTTCTTTCTCAGAACACAACGATGGTCCATTGATATGTTTTATGTTTTTGTTGAATTTATTTATTTATCCCCGATGATGGGGTCCGTAAAGATTGATGAGAGATATACTCTGTATTCAATGTTGGGGTATTTTGCTAAATAATCAGCGCATGAGGTGTATTAATGTGTTTAACCGTGTTTTTCTGTGTTAAACTCACCTGCGTTAAACTCACCTGAGTTGTTTTCTTCTTTTAAAGGAGTCGTATTTCACAGTTTAATTGAGGCGCTTTTTGTGAATGACGCAGGGTTTATGTCTTTATTTTTTTCTGATGGGGTTTTCAGTTCTAATTAATAAAGTTATCATGCGGTAGTTATGCATCGGTCACCCCCAGCCCCCTGGTTGCAGAGTGTTTCCCATCTGTTTATCAGCGGCATTTGGGCAGAAAGGCCCTTTTTACCTGATTAACTTTGGTCGCATCGTTTTGGTCCTGAGGCGCAGGCGTTTTCGCTCCGATCACCCCGGATCATCCGAGGGAAGAGGGGCTGCTAACGGCGGCGGGGGGGGAAGGGGAGTTTGAGGAGCGACTCCGGCTGTCTGTGCTCGGTCTGAGAAGGTGGTATCGAGGCACCTGGGAAATATCCGCTGCCTGTGTTTAAGACAGCCGTCCCGGTTCTCTGTGGGTTCTCGAATGTTGCGGTCACGTTGAGAAGTGTGCGAGGAACACTGAGCGTGCGTCTGGCAGGTGGCACATAGGGCCATGTGACTCGAGGGGGGGGGCGGGAGAAATCGAACCATAAAGATCTGTCTGGCGAGCAGCGGTTTGTGCCAGCCGTGCAATCCCAAGGGGGATAGCTCTCTCACATGGACTGGCATGCGCACGCCGTCTGCCAAAAACCGCCCCCCGTACCCCGCCACAGAACCATGTGCACGCCTTCACCCCCGAGGTAATTGTGTGCAAATTACCTCGTTAGCATGTAGATACGCCTATCCGTGCTAATCTAACCACCGAGGACCTCTTGCCGTTGCCGCGGTGGCGCACGTCCTCTGAGGAATGATTTAAATGTTAATTAAGATTTCTCCCCCGGCAACAGCGCCTTCTCTCACCCCGGAGAGAGAGAGAGAACTTGAGTGAGTGAGAGAGAGAGACTGAGAGAGAGCTAGAGTAAAAGAGTAAGCAAGCTAGAGTAAAAGAGTAAGCAAGCTAGAGTAAAAGAGTAAGCAAGCTAGAGTAAAAGAGTAAGCAAGCTAGAGTAAAAGAGTAAGCAAGCTAGAGTAAAAGAGTAAGCAAGCTAGAGTAAAAGAGTAAGCAAGCTAGAGTAAGAGAGTAAGCAAGCTAGAGTAAGAGAGTAAGCAAGCTAGAGTAAGAGAGTAAGCAAGCTAGAGTAAGAGAGTAAGCAAGCTAGAGTAAGAGAGTAAGCAAGCTAGAGTAAGAGAGTAAGCAAGCTAGAGTAAGAGAGTAAGCAAGCTAGAGTAAGAGAGTAAGCAAGCTAGAGTAAGAGAGAAACTAGAGAGACTGAGACACAGACAGACAGACAGACAGACAGAGAGACTGAGACAGACAGAGAGACTGAGACAGACAGAGAGGCCGAGACAGACCGAGAGAGAGACCGAGACAGACTGAGAGAGAGACCGAGACAGACCGAGAGAGAGGCCGAGACAGACCGAGAGAGAGGCCGAGACAGACCGAGAGAGAGGCCGAGACAGACCGAGAGAGAGGCCGAGACAGACCGAGAGAGAGGCCGAGACAGACCGAGAGAGAGGCCGAGACAGACCGAGAGAGAGGCCGAGACAGACCGAGAGAGAGGCCGAGACAGACCGAGAGAGAGGCCGAGACAGACCGAGAGAGAGGCCGAGACAGACCGAGAGAGAGGCCGAGACAGACCGAGAGAGAGGCCGAGACAGACCGAGAGAGAGGCCGAGACAGACCGAGAGAGAGGCCGAGACAGACCGAGAGAGAGGGACTGAGACAGACCGAGAGAGAGGCCGAGACAGACCGAGAGAGAGGCCGAGACAGACCGAGAGAGAGGCCGAGACAGACCGAGAGAGAGGCCGAGACAGACCGAGAGAGAGGCCGAGACAGACCGAGAGAGAGGGACTGAGACAGACCGAGAGAGAGAGACTGAGACAGACCGAGAGAGAGACCGAGACAGACCGAGAGAGAGGCCGAGACAGACCGAGAGAGAGGCCGAGACAGACCGAGAGAGAGGCCGAGACAGACCGAGAGAGAGGCCGAGACAGACCGAGAGAGAGGCCGAGACAGACCGAGAGAGAGGCCGAGACAGACCGAGAGAGAGGCCGAGACAGACCGAGAGAGAGGCCGAGACAGACCGAGAGAGAGGCCGAGACAGACCGAGAGAGAGGCCGAGACAGACCGAGAGAGAGGCCGAGACAGACCGAGAGAGAGGGACTGAGACAGACCGAGAGAGAGGCCGAGACAGACCGAGAGAGAGGCCGAGACAGACCGAGAGAGAGGGACTGAGACAGACCGAGAGAGAGGCCGAGACAGACCGAGAGAGAGGCCGAGACAGACCGAGAGAGAGGGACTGAGACAGACCGAGAGAGAGGCCGAGACAGACCGAGAGAGAGGGACTGAGACAGACCGAGAGAGAGGCCGAGACAGACCGAGAGAGAGGCCGAGACAGACCGAGAGAGAGGCCGAGACAGACCGAGAGAGAGGGACTGAGACAGACCGAGAGAGAGGCCGAGACAGACCGAGAGAGAGGCCGAGACAGACCGAGAGAGAGGGACTGAGACAGACCGAGAGAGAGGCCGAGACAGACCGAGAGAGAGGGACTGAGACAGACCGAGAGAGAGGCCGAGACAGACCGAGAGAGAGGGACTGAGACAGACCGAGAGAGAGGCCGAGACAGACCGAGAGAGAGGCCGAGACAGACCGAGAGAGAGGGACCGAGACAGACCGAGAGAGAGGCCGAGACAGACCGAGAGAGAGGCCGAGACAGACCGAGAGAGAGACCGAGAGAGAGGCGTGTGAGCGATGGCTGTTGTAATATGGTGGTAATTGGACCCGTGGAGCTGAGGAATCTGATTGATGCGTGTATGTAGATATGAAAGGTCAGTTTCTCATTTCTATTCCCCCCCCTAAATTAATCCCTGTGATGATCAGAAGCTGTCTCTCACATGAAAAGGCAGGGGAGGGGGGGGGAGAAGGTGATGGAACGACTGCCTCTCAACTTCAAATAGACTCGTACCTTTTGCTCGGGAACAAGCGCAATCATTCTGTCTGTGATTTATTTATTTATTTATTTATTTATTACATAGAAAAGTGTACAAAAAATAAAAAAATAGAAAGCTTCTCCTTGCTGGTTCTAAAATGACTCTTCATTTTAAAATAAGCAGCCATTCAGGACTACCACAGAAGGATACCGTTATATTTCGGTGCTCACCTATTTCAGTTTCCATTTTGTGAAGATGAAAGAATGTGTAGGTTATGCGCCCAATCTTGCATTATAGATATTCAGTTATGTATGCGTGCAGTTTTTTCCACAGGATTTTCTGAAACTGTGGTGGGTGGACCCTGAACTGTCTCGGGGGGTCCGGGGGCATGCTCCCCCAGAAGACATTTTTGGTAATTTCAACAGCAAATTTGGTGCTCTTTGAGATGAACATTTTAAGACGAGATCCACAATTTTTTGTTATTGGAACGCGGGGAATGGAACGTGTGAAGTAAATATAATTTTGGTTAGTTTACTTTTTTGGATAGACAGCTAGCTAACATGCACAAACGTAGTATGATGGAAACAATGGTCATAAAGTTATGGTCAGCTTACAAGACTATACAGAAACTATTCAACTGAACTTGAAAACTAGCATACAAAAAAAATATATATATTTATTTAAATGAATAAGTTCAGTAGATATTTGTTTATTGACAAAACGCCTCTGAATCTGATTGGCTGGCTATTAAATATTTGCTACCTTGATTCTTCCTCTTCGTCTTCTCTAGGCTATGTCTTTAAAAAGGTAGATATGTTATATGACATGGAAGCCTAACGAGTGGGGAAACGCCAGAGATGGTTAAAAACTAAGACTGCGTTGAAGGGAAATGGGGAAACCCTGTCCTGAACACAACAGGTTGCGTTACATTGTGCCGATATCTCCCTTGAATAACGTCTGTATTATCTTCCACGAGATACTACAACATACATAAACTAGTATACATTACATTTTGTTTTGCTTCTCAAATTTTCAAGCGAGATAACATTAGCTTAGTTGCGGCTAAAATGTTTTATAGCCGCTAGCTTGCTAGCTAAAGTTGTACAAAGTTGTTACATTAGCTCATGCAAAATTTATATCGTAACACAGTTGAGAACTTGGCTCGCTTGATGCTTGAACAATTTATTCATTATAGTGTAGGCTACCAGAGGGTTTACCTTTCACAAACATACTAACCACGTCTAATCTCCTCAAAATCGTGAGGAGTCACAGCCGCTGTCTCGGACATGCACTAATGCAATATGTGTGTCTATGCATGCGCGTTTGTGTGAAGCAGGGGGACGGGCAACGAGTAGAGTGATCATGAGGCGTTTTTTTTGAAGCGACAGGGCTACAGTATGCACATACAACAAATTATTATTATTTTTTTAAATATCTTTTTTCGATCAATTTGAAACTGTGGCGGTATTGATACATTAATGGGAAACACTGGCGTGTGTACATGCATGAATATCTAATGATTTGATCTTAAGAGTTAAGAGTCAAAAGTTAAAATGACTATAACCAAATGATGACTAAATTACCTTGATTGATAATAATGATTGTTGATGGGATGGCCATGAGTGTACTGTTGGATGTTGCAACAGTGACTAAGATTGCTAATCCAGTAGTTAATGTTACACAGTGGCGCCGCTAGTTGGGGGGGGGGGGGTTTCTGCTAACAAGCTGGCTATCGAGCTAGTAGTTTGACAGAAGACGACAACAGCAGAACATCTTCCTCCTCCTCACCCTCTTCTTCCACGCGGGGTGCTCCACACGCCTCTTCTCTCCAAAAAAAGGGTGATTGACATGTGTGTTGACTCCTGAGGCTGCATTTTCTCTCTGTGGCCTTATTCAAAGTCTGTTACTGTTTGAGGTTGTAGTCACGGTGACAAGCCTCGTCTCCAGAGCTGGCGATCAATTCCATTTCAATTAATGACATGAAACCACCTCTTGTTTTGGTTGTTTTTTTTGTGTGTTGTCTCTCGACCAGGGCTCTTCTAGGAAAATATATTTTTATCTCAACGGGAATCTGGATAAAAAAAATAAAGAAAGTGTGTTTAAAAATAAATAAATAAATAAATAAATAAAAAATTTAATTGACTGAATCAAAATGGAATTGACCCCAGGCCTGCATGTCACGCTAGACCCATTATGACATCACGCCGTGACATCACTCTCTGCCTGCAGAAACGGGAGAAGAGGAAGCACGAGAAGATCCTCAGTGAAGAGCTCTTACCCGCCGTTATCAACCTGAACCAGTTCCTGCCTCCGGACCACTGCATCGACTACATCGCCTGGGACATGGCCCGCTACACCAAGAGGTAAGGCCTTGTCCACACGTTGCATTACACACATTTTAACATTACATGCATTTCTGTGGTGGGGTATTTCTTTCATGGACCTTGACCACTCCCTGTGGATTCAAACATGCAACACTCAGATTAGAAGCCAAGTGCTCCAGCTACATCCTTGCTCTGCCACCCAGATTGGCACAAATGGACGTATCCATGGAAATGCACAGGGGGGGGGGGGAGTGGGGCAGCAAAACAAAAAGCCATCTTCTGCCTCTTTTGATTTGTGCAGCCTTGGATTTGTGTGTCACGTTTCAGTCGCCTTGCCTTTGCTTTCCAGGCCTTCTCTTTGCAGTCCTAAAAGCTTCATTGAGCTGCGTTTCAATGGGAAACATGTGTGTTTTTTTTTTTGTTGATGTATTTGGAAAGCATCCGTTGTGGAGGGGGGCGTTGCTAATGAGATTTTCTCCCGTCGGTCTCGCTAACTGAACCTGGACACTGACGGCAGCAAGCTGTGCAACGTGCTGGACCGGCTCAGCCTGATCGCGGAGAACGTCGTCAAAAGGACGGGCTTCTTCGTCAACCGCTCGGACTTCTACTGCCACGCCCTGCGGCCGGACGAGAGGTGAGCCCGTCCATCCTGTTGACCAATTGACATACGCTCTTTTGACATATAACATTTCTTTTACATCCTTACTTCCTGGTTACTTACTGAAATTGCACAGTTCTGCAGATGACTGTGCTCCTGAATTCCCTCAACAAAACCCTGGAAATAAGGGGTTCATCCTGGTGTTTTAAGTGCTCCCATTTCTGAGAAAAAGTCGCCCACTCAAAAGCTTTTTGACGAAGCGGACTCAAATATGCACCCTCAAAAGGGTTTAGGGGTTGTATTTGGACACAGCCCATGAAAGTTGAACCCCTATTGAAATTCCTGCAGTGATGCACAAATTTGGAAATTGTTCATACGGTAACTAAAAACACCCCCCCCACCACCACAACACAAATATATCGCTGGATGGAGAAAATTATGAGTGTTACAGGGTGACCGTGATGGAGCATTCCAAATTTCTGGCCAATGTTGCTATGTCTCTGCTAACGTGCTAACGTTGTCACGAAGGCATCAATGCATGCTTACATTAGCAGATTTGGCTGCGTTGTTTTCCAAAAGCCCCCCCCCAACACCCAAGCATAATTGTGAAATAAAAATTTTAAAAAACATTCATAATGCCATGTGTGAATTTCTTAGCATGTTCATGAAGGGGCTAAATACTTAACTCGATATGTGCAACTGGCTTACTTAGCCCCATGTTAAATTGGCTTTCAGTGTTAGGGAAATGAACTGAAAAAAAATTGAAAAAACCCGTAGCAGGTCAGGGTAACATCACCAGGGATAATGCCAGTCACTCAGGCCCCCCAGAAGAAATACTTCCGCTCAGGCAGCTGCCAAAGGCAAGATGTCTGGGACACCATGCCCTTGCCCCCACCCCACCTGCTACGTGTGCTTCTTTCATTACCAGTCACCCCTCTTTTCTCATTCCAGTGCTGAAGGTACTGTACTGTATTTAGACACTGACATAGTAGGTTGTCCAGGGGTTTGGGTTGTTTCTGGATTCCATATCAACTTCTCCTTAATTATTTAATTGGCTCAATCAGACACTTTCGCCGTTTTCTTTTGATAAGCTCATAAAAATAATATTTTGTTCTGTGTCCGTACATGAGACGTCCTACTGTGTTCTAATCTAAAGCTGAATCTAAAGTTTACAACGAATTATCCAACTGAGCTGGGACAATAACCCGAAACCTGCATAACCACTGGTCCTCCTGGAACGGGATTGCCAACCCTTTTCCCGCTCTTTTTAAAAAACTTTTTAAAAAAATGATTAAGCCACCTTGAGCAGGGCCTGCTGTAGAACAGGATTGATATATATAAGAACTCTGCTGTATATGTTTTTAAATTAAAAAAAAAATTGTATTTATTTAGGTGGGGGGACCTCGGAGGGTGTGTGACATCATATGGCCGAATGCAGGTAGGTACTGCAGAGCTAACGGGTTACAGTGTACAGTGAATCACAGGGCTTTCACTGCTAAGTAAAATCAGCCTTAAAGGGCCGATTCACTCTCTGGAGGTTTTTCTATATTGATGTACATTTTCAATAGATGTGTGTTGTCAAAAGGAAGTTAGTTGGTGAAAGTGACAATAAGAAGTTTTCATTTCCCCTCCCCCATATTCACACAAGTTGGAATTGTACAAGCGGGAACCATTTTGTCAATGTTGTGGATCTGTTGCTCGTTGCCGCACGGCACTTTTTTCTTGGGCTGAATGCGTCACAGGAAATACTTGCACCCAAAGATGTGATTAACTGTCATTTTTAAAAAGATAATCATCAGTTCATAAACACACATACAACCTCTGGAGGCGTTGCATCACTTCACAAGCTGCTTTGTGGTTGCTTGAAGTGTACGGTCTTGCGTTCCACCACAAACCTATTGAGGCCCATATACCAGCCATTGTGAAGCTGACGGTATGAAACTTCTGCATCTAAAATATCCTTTGTCGCATGCAAAAACTGTCTTGTATACTCCAGAAAGTGAGCTATCCCTTTAAATACATCACCCTGCTAGCTGGCAGCGAGTACTTCCTGGCCCGGACCATGAACTCTGAATTATACTAGTGTAAAATTTCTGGGGATGTCGACGGGAAGAAAAGATGCCCATACCTAGAATGTCTGGTATTCCTGACAGCAAAGTCTTGTCCATACTTTCAGTACTGGCATTGATCCTCCGTTGACATCGCCAACAACTGCAAACGATGGCAATCGTCAAAGAGGCGCATTAACTTTGAGAAGAACAGGCTGTTCGGGCCGTCTGGGCGTGCCCGTTTTATTTATAAATCTAGCGCTGTGGCAAGCCTGCGCTTCAACCCTTTTCTCTGTGGCAGACGGGTGTGCTGCGGACCAACTGCGTGGACTGTCTGGACCGCACCAACACGGCCCAGTTCATGGTGGGGAAGTGCGCTCTGGCGTACCAGCTGTACGCGCTGGGCATGATCGACAAACCCAAGCTGCAGTTCGACACCGACTGCGTCAGGTAAAGCCCTCAGACGCCGTTTTACGGACCGCTCGCCACACAGGTCTTGCGTCCGAATCAGAGCCCTATCTACTGCGTCCTGTTTACTGTGTACTCGAATACTGCATACTGTTTGGTGACATGCATTATGTGAAAAATATCTTCTATACTATTATCGGCGAAAGCCCGGAAATAAGTATATCACCCGGGACAATAATTTTCTGAATTGTCACGTACTTAACAGCTTTAAAAAAAATTAAGTATATACTCAGTTGGCATACTCAATAGTGGTGCGCTGATACAGACAAGGCCCCCTGTTTTGTTTTGTTTTCCCAGGCTGCTCGTTGCAAATCGGGCCATTTTATATGAAGATGATTTATATGTCCGTTCACTGAATATGTGCTGGTCGTCACCACAGTATTTGCAGCGTTTGATCGACATATTTATTGTGGTTATTGAAAAGCAATACAGTTGAAAAGGCGGTGCTATGTCACCGGTTTAAAGCTGTGGAGGGATACTGCTATGGCCTCGTATGCAGCGGGGACATCCCCTCAAATAAGGGCGCACCCCAAAATCCATAAAAAAGGCTTTTTAATTGAACACGCTCAGTTGCAAATGTACAAAGTCTCACACGTCCATACATACTTGTATATGTGCATGTGCATATTGTAACGCCGGCTACGCTAACAACTGCACTACTAAAGATGAATTCACCGTTAGCGTAGCATTTAGGCCACCTCAGGAGCTGATCGCTACAATATCTATATCCATGTGCCACCTGTACACAGACAAAGCTACAACAATGCTAATTGAGTGCTGCACTTATTCATTCGTTCAGCCACTTGTTCTTTAGATATGGTAAGAATGGGGGCTTGTGCATTGGATTGCACAGTAGCTTGTGTGTGGACAGGAGTGTACCTCCTGCAGGTAATTTTAGGGTGTCCCCTGTACCCCTTCCCCAGGTTGTTTGAAGAGCTGTATGAGGATCACGGGGACACCCTCTCTCTGCAGTACGGGGGCTCTCAGCTGGTGCACAGGGTCAAAACCTACCGAAAGATCGCCCCCTGGACCCAGCACTCCAAGGACATCATGCAGACCCTGTCTCGCTACTATAGCAACGCCTTTTCGGGTACAGCACCTCTCCGCCTGTTACACAAACCACTGAGGAAACCAGGGTATTCCCATTGACCTTTTTCTCTCGCTCTCTCTTTCTCTCTCTCTCTCTTCCCCCTCTCCCTCTTTCTCTCTTTCTCATTCTATATCCCTCATTCTCTCTCGCGCTCTCCCTCATTCTCCCTCTGTTTCATTCTCTCTCTCTCTCTCCCTTTCTCTGTCCCTCTATCTCTGCATTTTCCTCTCTCTCTCTCTCTCTCTCTCTCTCTCTCTCTGTCCCTCTCAATTCAATTCAATTCAAAATGCTTTATTGGCATGACATATTTCTATATATATATATATATATTGCCAAAGCGTAATAGTCAATTAAAACAACAGTCAACAACAATAATAGTAATAACAACAACAATATATATAAAAATTCTAATTTAACAGACACAAAATATATTCTATTACTAGTAGTAATAGAAATACTATTACTACGAATAATTATATTATTAGATAAATAATATGTTATATAATTAAATATAATACATAATATAAATATACAGTATTATATCATTATTAATTAAACATAATATATAATACAAATATGTTATATAATTTAAAACAAATATATATTAATTGGTGCGGGGGTTAGGGGTCACTGCTGTCCCACATATTGTGCTGCCAATTTTGCACAGCACCTTACCTCTCCCAAGAGGATTTGTAATAATTGGGTCTCAGGTAGGATTGGGAAGTTTTGTTGTATTGATTTCAATTTTGGAAAGAGATATTCTCTCATTGTTTTGTAGTTTTCACATTGGGTGAGGAAGTGCAGCTCTGTTTCAATTTGTTTTTCACTGCAGTGGGAGCACAGCCTCTCTTCTCGGGGCAGCCAAGTCTGCCGGTGGCGGCCGGTTTCTAATGCTAGGCTGTGCTCACTGAGTCTGTACTTTGTCAATGTTTTCCTGAATTTATCATTTTTCACTGTGGTCAAATAGTCTGCCACAGTGTATTCTCGTTTTAGGGCCAGATAGCATTCTAATTTGTTTAGATTTTTTGTTTGAATTTCCCAATAAGTTATATAATTTTGTTTTTGTTGCTTTATAATTTGGTTGATTCTGATTGGTATTGTTGGTATGTAGCTGTCCTGAGGCTGGGGGGTGTTAGTGGGGGTTTGTGAACTGAGCCTCAGGACCAGCTGAGTGAAGGGACTCTTTTCTGGGCTCAGCTCTGCATCTCTCTCTCTCTCTCTCGCTCTCTTGCTTTTTCGCCCATTTTCTCTCCCCCTCACTCTTTTTCTTAGTCTCTTTTTTTCATTCTTTTCTATTTTTCTTTTCCCCTTTTTCTATTTGGCTTTCTGTCTCCCTCTCCCCTATCTCTCTCTGATTCTGTCTCCCTCTCCCCTATCTCTCTCTGATTCTGTCTCCCTCTCCCCTATCTCTCTCTGATTCTGTCTCCCTCTCCCCTATCTCTCTCTGATTCTGTCTCCCTCTCCCCTATCTCTCTCTGATTCTGTCTCCCTCTCCCCTATCTCTCTCTGATTCTGTCTCCCTCTCCCCTATCTCTCTCTGATTCTGTCTCCCTCTCCCCTATCTCTCTCTGATTCTGTCTCCCTCTCCCCTATCTCTCTCTGATTCTGTCTCCCTCTCCCCTATCTCTCTCTGATTCTGTCTCCCTCTCCCCTATCTCTCTCTGATTCTGTCTCCCTCTCCCCTATCTCTCTCTGATTCTGTCTCCCTCTCCCCTATCTCTCTCTGATTCTGTCTCCCTCTCCCCTATCTCTCTCTGATTCTGTCTCCCTCTCCCCTATCTCTCTCTGATTCTGTCTCCCTCTCCCCTATCTCTCTCTGATTCTGTCTCCCTCTCCCCTATCTCTCTCTGATTCTGTCTCCCTCTCCCCTATCTCTCTCTGATTCTTCCTCTCTCTCTCTTACGCAATCTTTTCACCAAAAAAAGAAAAGAAAAAATCAATAAGGAGTTTCAGCCTGTTTTATGGGCCCCACATTTAATGAGGTTTTAATTAATCAAATAACCGGTCAGCAGTACTTTGCGACCATGCGCCATTAGGATTTACGCTGCAGGAAAATTACGCTGAAGATTATACGAATGAGTGAAGCTTTTCCAGCCTATTGTTTCGTCTGTCATTCTCCTACTGTTCAGCTCCTCGACGTCGTCGATCATCTTGGCACATTGTGTGTTTGCTTCTACAGTATCCAGACTTTGAAGGTTGTCAACATGTACAAAATAATAACTCCAGTAAATTATGCACTGTACTTTGGGTTTCTCTCTTGGGGGTGGGGGGGGGGTCCTAACTGACAACTGTAAATTAGCTTAATGTGGAGAATTGTGCAAGCACAGTCTTGAAGGAGGTGCAAATTAAGCGAAGCTTACAAGCAAAGCTTCCTCTGAGTTTTCCGTATTATGCCGCAATATACTTCTCATCCACAGAAATGAGCATCTGCCCGTTCGTTGTCTGCCGAGCGGCTTCATTATCACAAAGCAATAAGCCTGTGTTCTACGTTTCGTATTTTTTCAAATTGGTTGCGTTCGGCACCTCGACGGCTTCCCGGCTGATTAACTCCACATTATGAGCTTTAAAAAAGTGTAAAAAGTTATTATTTCCCCATAATGCATCACATTGACTTAGGAGAATTGGAAAAGACCGCCTGCCTTCTGTGCAGTGAGGCACAGGCCTCTCCCACACCTGACACCCCTGTCAGCTAGCCGAAGGGGGAATTGGATTAAGCCGTGTCACCTGCGTGGGCTCGAATGCATCTGCTCGGTATAAATTCCCACCCGCTTCCCACAGAGCGCCCCTGACCCACGGCCTCTTTGGGGTGTCTCGGAGACGTAGCCTGTAGAGCGATGTCCATATGCTCGTTACGGCGGTTTGAAATCGGCCGTGCGACCTTTGTCGCTATGGTGATTTTTTTTTTCTAATTCATGCTGTGAAATACAGACCGTATTTTCAAGAAAAAAAAAGTTTAAAATAATAATAATAAATAATTAAAAACTTTTTACAATATATTGCAGTGTATTCCATTTTTGTAAGGGGGCAGGAGGTCACAGGGTCATGTGACCTATGATGCATCTGTGCTTCTCCTCTGGGGGAGGGGCTTCAACCACAAAGCGACAGCAGCCGCTGCAGGCCTGCAGAGAGCGCGTGCGAAGCCGTGCTTAGACGCAATTACCATCCAGACGAGCCAAACCTTTGTGTCACGCAGCCCTCCGTGAAGATCCTTCTTTTCACTCCATTATTTCAGGCAATTACGCTCCGCAGACCCTACAGTAGAGTCTCCGACATCTCGCGGCCTGGCGTGTTTCCTGCCTGATTTCTTATTTTGCATTCTGAGGGCCTGGGGAGGGGGAGGAAGGATTGTATTACAAAATGGAGAAGGAAGAGCGGAATTTGAAAAGTGGCCATTACTGTTATAATGAAATGGGAGCAGGAAGGTGGAGGGGGTATAGAATGTTACACTTTAATGGGAGTCTCATTGTGGAGAAAATCAGGGCAAATTAGTCTCGCGGTCCCGCTCTGCCGCGCGGCGCGTTTTAGAGCAGTCTGTGGCCTCAAAAAAAATGTAATAAAATAACGCGGTCGAGTGCTCTTGCTTTTTTGAAGGACCCTGAGTTTTTTAATTAGCCTTAGAGATTTTGGCGGGCTTTGGAGTGTCTGGGTAATTTTAAGGAGCAGAAAAAGTTGGTCAGGAATGGATTTGTTGATAATGAAAGCTTTACGGGGCGCTGTCTGTTTTGCCATAATGGCCTGTAACGGTTGCGCCAGGAGAGCTGAGTTTACACTGCAGTGTTTTTCCCAGGATGTTTTTGTAGGTAGGGTGGTGGGATGGTATGACCATGGCGGGTGCGGGGATTGTGTGGTGTTGCCCAATCGTGGACTGGGGGGGGGTGGGTTGGTAGTTGCGTCCATTTGCATAATTTGTTTTCCAGCTGGAAATAGGAGTAATGTTGTGTAATATTGTGTAACAGTGCCCAGCGTCACATCGCGATACGGAAGTAGACTGGAAGATAGTGCTAGCATTTAGTCTGCCCGTAAACGAAGGAGAAGCAGCTAGCGTTAGTTTTCTTAGCAAAATGTCTGATTATGAAGAAGATGACGGGGTGGTGATTTGTAGTTGAACCATACTTGTTCGAGCCGGAATATACTGATTTAGAATTGGAAGCGATGGATGCTGCAGCTGCAGGACAGCGTGAGGAAAACGCTCCTCTTCATCCCCAGTAACTGGTGGTGCACAAAGTATGTCTACCGTTGACGAAAAATGTTGTGTACAACTGCCAACTTTACCACGTGCTATTTCAGCATGTTAAATGTATACCATGCCATCAAACTAAAACTTTGTTTATTTAACAATTTCAGTTGATTTAGGTGGTTATTTAAAAATTTTGACGGGGCGGGGATTCTACCCAATGGTAAGTGGCTAGTTGTTAGCATTGCTCCAATTCAGAATAGCTACAATGTTGAGACGAGGGCTGTGTCCGAATCGGAGCCCTATCTACTGTGCCCTCTCTACTGTCTCTTGCGTACAGTGCACTGGCATAAATGCACAGTTTAATGTGCACTGTTTAGCATGCAATGAAAAATATCCGCCATACTATTTTCCAATTGTAAGAAAAAGGATGTACGTCTTCGATGTTCGTTGAAAATGACAGAGTTTATTCTTCGTAACAGCAGTTGTCAGAGATACAGCAATGCACTCTGGATTCAGCGGAGTCAATCTGAGTCCTGTTCTGTGAATTGTATCACTTTAAATACCATTTTCGGGCTTTGTTTTCTACAGGCAGGAAACCGAAATGTATATTCAAAAATGATGTGATTGATTTAAGGAAGCCACTGTCTGGCTCCCCTAGATCAATCAGTCTGCTCATGAGTAGGGGGGTCTGAAGGTGCAACTTCCCGTGGTCTAACCAGGAACCAGTCTATTGTATTGTTAATCTAACTTCCTTGGTTGGAATAGGCCTTGATCACTCACTCCCAGCTGCTATCCTATAATTGAATACTATGCCTATCAGTGGCGAAGAGTCTGCTTACACTTGCCTGTTAACCTTTCATTGTATTTATAAGTTGGTTGATTCGGCTGGCCGCATGGTTGATTTGTCAGCGTTTGAGTGGGTCACATAGATTTAGAATCTTACACAATCGTACTGTGGAAGTGTCGTAAGAAGGTTCCCAGGATCCCGGTGTTTTCCATTACGATTCCTTCCCGTTCCCAACCGGGAGTGACATCGGGAAACCGGGAAATTTAACGTGGGCAATGCAGATAAATAACTCTTGCATTATATTTGGCCTAATTAAGTGCAATAAAATAATCAATATATTACGTTTGTTTCCAAAATGCAGTATCCGCCATTTGAAAAAACTGACGCCTACTCATGACTGCTTATTGACAAGCGAAAACTCTGTAACTGATAAGCGCACGCACAGGGAAAATAAGTTCAATATACCTGCTTCAAACGTGGAGAGCAAAATAATGTCAAGCAACGTGTGGAAGAATTTTGAGATACTTAATACTAACGAGGCAAAATGTCGGGTTTTTTAAAGTTGTAAATTCATTTCAGAGCAAAGAATAGGCTACTATAATTGAGACGTCAATGAATAGGCTACCACTAGGGGGCAACTGTGGCTAGGGACAAGGGGCAGCCTAATAATGAACACAAACCCATAGTTTTGTGATTCAAGGACATAGGATTCTGCAGAAATATAGCCCAGCTATAATTACAAAACGAGCTGGAATTCTTAGAGCAAGTTGCAAGTATATTGGTTACCTTCGCTTTTCTTACCAACTGGTAGCCTATGGCTAAACGTTCTTCCTTTCACAACGGTAGGCTTGCGTATATTTGCTGATGTGTCTTCATGGAAATATTGTATTTATGCCATAATATTAAGTTATTGTATTTATGCCATAACATTTACTTAGGCTATATAATGTAGGCCTATTCTCAGTTCTTGCAGCAAAAACCTAGATTTTTAAATTTGGGTTGTGTTCTTTTATTGGCTTGTTATAAACGTAAGAAATTTCGGAATAACATTTTATTTAAAAATTTCTCAGTTTTGGGCATTCACCGCTGAAACCCTCAACATTTCAAAGAAGAGGGTAAAAATGTGTAGGCATAAATTTTTTTTGCGGGGAGGGTATCATCCTTTTCCTTGAACACTGGCCATTTGCCTGTAGACCTAAAGCCTTTTTGTCGTGAGCAGTTATAGCCAGCGTTAATACTTCTCCCGGTTCAGGTAGGCCTACCAGCCCTATAGCCTTTGTTTAGATGTCCAAAGTTCCAAAGCAGCCATAATTTTGTACAGAAAATATGTTGCTTTTATTAATAAAACGTCTTTGAAAAAGTTAGTTGTTATTGATATTCAAGAATCTCAGCCAATACTAGTGGACAATGCCATGGTGCTGAAAGATAGTTTTATCTGCCATATGGATGCCGGTAGCCTGTAAACCAATAAGTAGGGTCGCACATTTGATAATAGCCTTCTAGAACGGCCCTGGTTTTTTAGACGGGATTTCCCAGGAAACCCGGGAGCGAGGTGTTATAATCCCGGGTTTAAAAATAGCACATTTTTGGGAAAATATTAAACACGAATGCAGACGCATTTAATCAATCAGTGCTGAAAACTGCCAATGGCGCAAAGCATTAAATTACACCCCTGCTTTATTTGGTTAATGGTGTTATCACAATCAGAGGGGAAGCACGTGGATCTGCAGGCGAGCGAGATGCGTAACCGCCCTCCTGAACCGTACTGAGCACTACTTAGGGAGACTGCGAGGCACGTGTAGGAGCTCTCAACACCAGCCTCAGAATCAAAGGGACTGCTGTTATTATAGTTATCATTGTCATAATGAGGATGCTTTTGATGATTAGTACCAGTAGTGGTAGTACTGTGTGTGTGTGTGTGTGTGTGTGTGTGTGTGTGTGTGTGTGTGTGTGTGTCTGTGTGTCTGTGAGTGTGTGCGTGCTTTTGTGTGAACGTTCGCGTATGATTGTGTTATTGCGCTAGCTTGTCATTCCTGACCCCTCTTGCAGCCCCGTTCAGACGGGCTTGTGCTTCTCATTGACAGAGCACTCATTTTCCATCGCTTTCCTTTTATCGGACCACAGAGGTGAACGGGCCTCTATGTGTGGAGTGTCTCGGCTTTTAAATACATGGCGCTCACATTTTCCTCTCCCTGCCTATTTCTTTATCACACATTCCCCCTTCTTTCTTTCTGTAATGTTTTGTATTTTCTCACTCGCCCTCACTTTTTTTTTTTTTCTCCTCCCCCCCCCCCCCCCCCCCCCCCCACACACACACACACACACACACACACACACACAGACGCGGACAGACAGGACGCCATCAACCTTTTCCTCCAGGTGTTCCAGCCCTTCGAGTCCAAGCCACACCTGTGGGAGCTTCCCACCGACTTCTACCTGCACCAGAGGAACAGCATGGAGCTGTCTCGCCAGACGCGCAGGTGAGGCTCCCGCTGGGGGGGAGGGGGAGGCGCATGCTGGGGGGAGGGGGAGGGGGAGGCGCATGCTGGGGGGAGGGGGAGGGGGAGGCGCATGCTGGGGGGAGGGGGAGGGGGAGGCGCACGCTGGGGGCGGGTGGGCGGGTGGGTGGCTCTAGTACTCGTATGCTGCCCTAAACAACACCACACAGATACTGAATGAACAGTCAGTGCCTCTGAGATGCACCGGCATAGAGCAGACGCCTGAAACCCTGACTGTAGGGAGGATCCGCTTTCCCCTCCTCCCCAAACCCACGTACCCTTTCCCCCTCTCCCCAAACCCACGCACCCTTTCCCCTTCTCCCCAAACCCACGCACCCTTTTCCCCTCTCCCCAAACCCACGTACCCTTTCCCCCTCTCCCCAAACCCACGTACCCTTTCCCCCTCTCCCCAAACCCACGTACCCTTTCCCCCTCTCCCCAAACCCACGTACCCTTTCCCCCTCTCCCCAAACCCACGTACCCTTTCCCCTCCTCCCCAAACCCACGTACCCTTTCCCCCTCTCCCCAAACCCACGTACCCTTTCCCCCTCTCCCCAAACCCACGTACCCTTTCCCCCTCTCCCCAAACCCACGCACCCTTTCCCCCACTCCCCAAACCCACGTACCCTTTCCCCTCCTCCCCAAACCCACGTACCCTTTCCCCTCCTCCCCAAACCCACGTACCCTTTCCCCTGCTCCCCAAACCCACGTACCCTTTCCCCTCCTCCCCAAACCCACGTACCTTTCCCCATCTCCCCAAACCCACGTACCCTTTCCCCCTCTCCCCAAACCCACGTACCCTTTCCCCCTCTCCCCAAACCCACGTACCCTTTCCCCTCCTCCCCAAACCCACGTACCCTTTCCCCCTCTCCCCCTCTCCCCAAACCCACTTACCCTTTCCCCCTCTCCCCAAACCCACGTACCCTTTACCCTTTGCTGGTGTCCTGACCCAGATTCTGCCGGCTCATCCAAGCTGCACATCTCTGTGGAATTGTTTGCATAATGGAACGCCCTAACCACACTATCAAGAGAAAAATAAAAGGACCGATAGCTATGGGCCGTCATAACGAAATTGGAAAAGGGCAGAATTAATGCAACAGCGCCGGCACAAAGCCCGCTCGGAGCGTTGGCGTCCATCTCGCCACGAACATAAAACTCGACTGATTGCTGTATGATTGAATTTGTGTGTGGAGATTTTAAAAGGGAGAAAAGAAAAAAAATTACATGCTGATATATTTTAAATGGGGCAAGGTTGTTTTTTCCAAACATTGTTGGATTTTTGTTTTTGGATTTCGTAATGCGTTATGATGTGAAACAATTATTTTGCCACAAAATTGCCAGATTAAATGTAATTTTCTTCCTTTTCATTCATTGTCATTGTTTTGTTCTCTAGCAACACGTATTGGTGGTCCGAGGGGATTTTGACCTATCTACCGCTTCCCTATGATGAAGGTATCAACATATTGTTCCACATAATCTGTCACCTAACCTGGTCCATTTTTTTGTTCTTTCTTATTTAAATGAAGGTTTTGACAGTGTTCTTTAAGGAAACCGTCCTGTTCTTTATCCAGTGAAGTGCTTCTGCGTTTTTTTAAAGGAAGCCCTGGGTCACTCAGTTGAACGAAAATGCCAAACTGAAAATGGATTGGCACGTGGTTTACGTCGTAATTACAATTTTGAGAGATTATTGTTCAGTAGCTCAGTCTGCAAAAACTATTTATTTTTGTAAGAGTTTGTAAGATTATTTCTTCCTTATCTAAGGTTTTTTTAAGGCGAATGGACAGTCCGCCCTCTTATTTTGAGTAGGTCTAGATTTTGGGGTGTGTAGAAACAGGTCATCTGAAAGTATGTGTGTGTTTGTGTATTTGTGTTTCAGTCCCCTGTGAGGAGAACAAGAAAAAAGTATCGGTGAAGAGGTTGAACCGATACGACGAGAACATCGACACCTACACAGAATTCTTTAAGCCCTATGAGCTGAGCTCATTCGATGACACCTTCTGCATGGCCATGACCAACTCGGCACGGTACTGAGGCCTTACGTTAATAAAAATAAAACTTTGTCTTCAGAGTGCCTTACAAAAACACAATTACCCACGTTGCATCAGCAAACAACACCCCATAACAACCAGAAGAGACGAGCCCTCTCCGTAGCCATGACGACAACAATACACATTAACTGAGGAATTCTTATTGGTTCCCAACTATAAAAACATGACACGTTTTTCAGGAAAAGGGCTGCGTTCGGATTGGCTACCTATACGCTTTATAGTGCGCTATTTAGGATTTAGGGTATCAGCCTTTTCCTGAGATGTCCTAATTCTCAGTGTTCTCAATGGACAATTCGGAAACCATCAAAATAGCCAATTCCGGCCGCTGCGGTAGTACAACGCAGTTGTACTCCGAGGATCGGGGTTCGCGCCCCGGACCTGCCATTTTCCGAGCATGGCCGGCGCCCTGTGGAAGCAGCAATTGGCGGCTGCTTCCGGGTGGGGGGAGGGGCTCGGAGAGAATCGCTGCGCATATAGCAGCCACGGACGGGTTGGAATCACGGTCAGGCTTGGAAGGAGTCGCGCGAGCGCGGCGCCCTTCGCTCTACCGCCGGCTGATGGAGGTTGTGCAGCAGTGATTCTCTAGCGGTTGCTACATGGGGGGAATTGAATTAGAATAGGGGTTCAATTGGCTACTAAATTGGGAGAAAATGGGAAAAATCAGAAACAAAATTTTAAAAACAAAAAAATAGCCAATTCCCTAAATGGTGCAATATAAAGCGTATTGGTAGCCATTTCATAGTTATTAACTTATAATATTTGAAGAAGTATGATTAGTAGTGTTCTTAATATCACAGGCCCTGCTGACAGCCGACGGGTAAGCGTTGAAGTGTGAGCGTTCTTTTAAAAATAAATAAATAAGAAAAAAAGATTTTTGTCCCCGCGACCGGCATGTTCATTAAAACGCAGCCGCTGGCTGTATAGCGAGCCCAATAAAACCGCCACGCCGCGTAATATTGCCATAATGTTCCAGAGGAAAATGGCTGTGTGATTTTGGAGGGTGAAGGTGGTCAGAAAGGCTCTTATTTTGTTTCGGAACTGAATAAAAACGGCGGGGCGGGGGGGGGGTGGTGGTGGTGGTGTACAAAGGGTTTTGGGGGGGGCGGGGCACGGCTGTGTATATTCTGCTCAGCCTTCATTCAGCTTTCTGGTTTTCTCTCAATAACAGAAACACGGTTAATCTGAATTGTAAATACTCATGTTTGAAATTGCTGCAGTCCTCTGATCTGGAAAATAAGGGTCCTCACAACTGCTGTTTTTCTGGGCAAAGTTTTTGACAGGTTGTGTGTTGCGGCGCAGCTAATGCTGTGTGAACACAGTCCCTTTGCTAAAACTGAATACCGGTCCTCTCGCTTTTGTTTTGGAAGGGAGTTCATGCCGAAGACGGTCGGTGTGGACCCCAGCCCTTTCACGGTCCGCAAGCCAGAGGAGACGGGGAAATCTGTCCTGGGGTAAGGTGACCCGAGCCCGCCAAGGTTATTGAAAGCTTTTGCGGTTGCAAAAGGCGGCTTGTCCTCACTTTGTGGGAAAAACAAACCCGCAATTGGCCGGGTGATTGCGAACTCTCATAGCAGTGGGCTCGTCTCAGATAAATTATTCAGTCCCTGCTATCACTTTCAGCATGAATATATGAGCCTGTGAATCAGCCAGTCTTCTATCAGACAACAGATGTCTGATAGCCGCATGGATTGTTTTTCTCTCCATCATGGATTTCAGTATTCAGTCCACTGCGTTGCACGTGGAATTTCGCTTAGTAATACATTATTCCATAATGCATTTCGTAAGCATAACATTATCATAAAATTATGTATTTTCGTATTCCTGAGAGTAACACAACTGCGTGTGTGTGGGCGCGTGTGCAGGTGTGCGTGCATGTGTTTGCGTGTGTGCGTGCATGTGTATGTGGAGAGATAAAGTATTGTATAACACCCTGCCTGTTGAGTATATTGATGAACCCCTTTACCCATCTGCCATAATTTGATCTGAAAAATTGGCTCACTAAGGTCTTGATGCAGCTTCACCGGCAAGGGATTTAAGTTACTGTGACAAATGCTGCTTAAGTCATTACGTAATGTGCATGTGTAACCACAGGTCTGTTGTGGTGTGACTCTCTGGGCGGTATTTTTTGTGGGCAAAATGGCATGCTGTCATGTCACATGACCTCGCAGATAGGAAGTGAGCAGCTGTTTGGGGGCCATGGCGCCAGGGTATTCCCGCAAACAGGCAAACTTGCGTGGAGTCTGTCCGCGATGATGTCTGACCGGTCCTTCCGTCTGTCTGTCTCTCTTTTAATTTCTGTCTGTACGTGGTTACCCCAGCAACAAGAGCAACAAGGAAGAGGCGGTGATCCAGCGCAAAACGGCGGCCAGTGCCCCGCCCCCGCCCAGCGAGGAGGCCATCTCCAGCAGCTCGGAGGATGACTCGGAGGAGGACCGGGAGGACGATGGCACCGTGTCCCAGAGATCCACGCCCGTCAAGCTGGCCGAGCCAGGGGACGGCGCCCGGGCCCCGGAGGTGAGGGGGTCGGGGGGTCAGGGGTCGGGGGGGAGGGGAGCATGCCATACGCTGCCCGTCGCTCCCCAGCTGCTGGCTAACACCGATTTTGCCCTCTGCTGCTGCCAGCCCTGGAGCTGATACCCTAAAATAGAATCTGTACCAGGAGGTGAGGAAAGGGCGGCCCATGCCAGGCCTCATTCACACCCAGACAGCCTGGCTCCGCCTCCGCCTCCGTCTCCGCTGCTGGTAACCATGGAGGAGAAGGATGATTGACTGCACCGGGTCACGATATTCCTGTGATTGCATTACATTACTTTACTTTACATCAAGAGCCGCTTGCAGCCAGTGTTAAGGGGTCAGTTCCATTTCAGTTTAAATCAGTTCAGGAAGTTAATTGAAATTCAGTTCACAAGTTAAAAGATGCCCACCAATTAAGGAATTTAATTTCAATCCAGCTCTTGAACTGGACCCCAAATTCTGCTTACAATGTGAGAGTAAACTTCCTAAATAAACCATGTGAGCAACAGTAGCAGACTTGGCTAAAAATACCAGTGGGTATACAGTCAGGTCCATAAGTATTTGGACAGTGACACAATTTTTGTTGTTTTGGCTGTGTACTCCAACACATTGGATTTTAAATGGAACAGTAACTATGAGGTTAAAGTCCAGACTTTCAGCTTTAATTTGAGGGTTTTTAGTCCATATCGGGTGAACAGTGTAGCAATTGTAGCCATTTTTATACATAGTCCCCCCCATTTTAGGGGACCAAAAGTAATTGGACAAATTAACAAACTTTAATAAAGTTATAATATTTAATATTTGGTTGCATATCCTTTGCATGTCATGACTTCCTGATGTCTGTGACCCAACAACATCAAAAGACTCTTGATATCTTATTTTCTGGTACTCTTACTCTTACGATACTGTAATCTCTCCATTTGAATGGATCTCTATGGGAATTGGGGGTTGGGACTTGATTTAACTGTACATCACACGGGAATAGTATGGAACACATGGTTGGCTAAATGGCTGTAATTTAACAAGGGTCTGAGGGACCAAACTAGCCTCAAACCATCACTTTGCTGCCAGATATGCAGGAGATATAGATAGATCACTTTAAGCGTCTATTGAACTCTATGGAAAAATGAGTCAGGAGAAATGACCCTTAAAGTGATCAATCTATATCTACTGCATATCTGGCAGGTTTGAGGCTCGGGGGGGACCATGTATAAAAATGGCTACAATTGCTACACCATTCACCCGATATGGACGTTAAAACCTTCAAGTTAAAGCTGAAAGTCTGCACTTTAACCTCTTAGTCACTGTTCCATTTATAATGCAATTTGAGCCAAATCAACAAAAATTGTGTCTCTGTCCAAATACTTATGGACCTGACTGTATATGCTACATCACAAAAGCCTTGAACACTACGCCAACCTTGACCCATGATACAAAAACCTAGAACTGCGTGTACTGTAGATGATTTTGCTGATAAGCCATTAATGGTGTTTTACGGTCTGCGCAGTAGGCGTTAAATATAGCTTATAATCGGGGTTCCCAAACTCTCAACACCCCCTAAAATGAGTACCCCTCACCTCAAGAAAATGGTTTGTGTTCGACATCTTTATCCAATACGAACTGCTGCAATCCTAGGTGGCTGTTGTGTTTTTTATAGTTTACTTAGTAGAAATTCCACTCCAGACTTCTTTTATAGTTTTGGAACAGAAAATAATAAGAAAACAGCCCGCTGTCCTTCTCCAGATAATATTAACTACAGTTACTTGTTTGAGACGCTGTACTGCTTTGATAAAAAGCTGTTGCCAGTTGGTAGTGACTATCAAGATGAGTGTGCACACAAACATCTGTTTTCAGAAGGAAGAATATGAGAAATTCAATTGGTTTAATTGAAATCATCTTGTTTTAGCTAGTGCATGGCACGTGTGTGCTTGTTGGTGCAAGCACGTGTGCATGCGTGTGTGTGTGTGTGTGTGGGTTGGACAGGAAGAATACAGTAGGTACTCAACCGTTGTGGTTTGAAGTGAAGGACACAAAGGTAGAGGCACTGAGAGATGTGCTTTCATGTCTTTAAGGAAGGTCATTGGTTTCGGCCGAGAATATCAGATAATACAACAGCTACAGAGTTACAGAAACATTATTTTAGCCTGAATAATAAGTCCAAGGCTTTTATCATTGCTTCACCGCAATGTCTCTCTCTGTGTGTGTCTCTTTCTCTCTTAATTCAATTCAATATGCTTTATTGGCATGAAATACACGTACAGATGAACCTCGATCCAACGGACTCATAGGGGGGAGCAGTTGTCCGTTAAAGCCGTTTGTCCGTTGCAGCGACGAAATTTTCCGGGTGCGACACTGCAAAATATCACTATAAACGAGATGTTAGCGCACACAACACAGGCAAAAACCGAAAACGCTTGTACGTAAACACAAACAACACAAGCGCGCGCCGCCGCCACCTTACTCAGCGGCGGTCTCGGTTCGCTTCACCCGGGAGTTTTAAACGTTCGGACCAGATATTCACTCTAGCGGATTGTGTCCGTTGGATCCGGAATCCGTTGCATCGGTGTCCGTTGGATCGAGGTTCATCTGTATTGCCAAAGCAAACAAGAAACATACAGTACAGCATGAACAAGGATTAAAGAACAAATACAATTATAATTAGTTGAAATAAAATAATAGTCACAATAAAATTTTGTTGAAATGATAAAATAATAAATAAGTTTTGTTGCCTCTCTCTCCATCTCTCTATTTGTTTCTCTCTCTCACTCTCTATCTCTGTTGTTCTCTTGCTGTCTGTGACCCAGGGTTTCTGTGAATTACCAAGACGACAGAAGTGTGTTGTAATTTTTCTTTAAGTGCGGGAAAGTGTCCAAGCCTGCAGAGAACGCCGCGCGCAAAATTTACATTCGCGCGGCGAAGCTCCGGGTCTCAGCGGCCGATTTATCACGCCCGCCGAGTCATGCCTCATCTCAGAGCCCTGGCGCTAAGCCCAGGAGCGGCGGCTCCGTCAGAGCGTCGCTCCCTATCGGGGGCAGACCGAGGCTCGGGCTAAATGAACCGCGTTCGGTTGTCAGATGTGCAATCAGCACACAGCAGAGGATAAGTGGCTTTTGACATTGTTTGGCTCCTTTTCCGGACAGAGCTGTGGCGCTCGCGTTTTTTCTCCCCGGCGTTCACACCGAAGATCACCGCCATTCTGTGAGGGGGCTGCCGCTGTTCTCTGCTGTGTCAAAGGAGAGGTTTGATAACACGGTTTACACTCAAAAAGCTATTCTGAGAGACCAAATCACTTAGCATAAGGCATTTAGCAGATGCTCTCATCCAGAGTGAGTTACACAGCTCATGATGCATTTATACAGCTGTATATCTTTACTGAAGCAGCTCGTGTTTGGCACTTTGCTCGCAGGTACAACGGCAGTGCCCCACCTGGGAATCAAACCTGCAGCCTTGGACTAGCAAGCCCAGTTCCCTAACCGTTATGCTCCTGATTACAGTGAGGATTGCACCTGTTTCAGTTTTGTGAAGGCAGCTAGCTGGCTCATCCTGCTAGCACACTGGGTACCAGTGTGTGGATGTACCCCATGGCTGGTTACTGACTGGCTGGTACTGGGTACCAGTATGTGGGTGTACCCCATGGCTGGTTACTGACTGGCTGGTACTGGGTACCAGTATGTGGGTGTGCCCCATGGCTGGTTACTGACTGGCTGGTACTCGGTACCAGTGTGTGGGTGTGCCCCGTGGCTGGTTACTGACTGGCTGGTACTGGGTACCAGTGTGTGGGTGTACCCCGTGGCTGGTTACTGACTGGCTGGTACTGGGTACCAGTGTGTGGGTGTGCCCCGTGGCTGGTTACTGACTGGCTGGTACTGGGTACCAGTGTGTGGGTGTACCCCGTGGCTGGTTACTGACTGGCTGGTACTGGGTACCAGTGTGTGGGTGTGCCCCATGGCTGGTTACTGACTGGCTGGTACTCGGTGCCAGTGTGTGGGTGTGCTCCATGGCTGGTTACTGACTGGCTGGTACTGGGTACCAGTGTGTGGGTGTACCCCATGGCTGGTTACTGACTGGCTGGTACTGGGTACCAGTGTGTGGGTGTGCCCCATGGCTGGTTACTGACTGGCTGGTACTGGGTACCAGTGTGTGGGTGTGCCCCATGGCTGGTTACTGACTGGCTGGTACTGGGTACCAGTGTTTGGGTGTACCCCATGGCTGGTTACTGACTGGCCTTGGCCATACTGGGTACCAGTGTGTGGGTGTGCCCCATGGCTGGTTACTGTCTGGCTGGTACTCGGTGCCAGTGTGTGGGTGTGCTCCATGGCTGGTTACTGACTGGCTGGTACTGGGTACCAGTGTGTGGGTGTACCCCATGGCTGGTTACTGACTGGCTGGTACTGGGTGCCAGTGTGTGGGTGTGCTCCGTGGCTGGTTACTGACTGGCTGGTACTGGGTACCAGTGTGTGGGTGTGCCATTGCTGGGTTTCTCAGCAGGATGTGTGGTGGGTACCAGTGTTTGGGTGTACCCCATGGCTGGTAACCCCCACTGGCCTTAGCGCCATCCAGGGATGGAATATTTCAGTTGGCGAGATTTCACATGTCTGTGTCTGTCCAGCTGCATGAAGCTGAAGCAAGCTGCTTTACTCTCCTCTACTCCGCCCGCGCGCGACTCCTGCAGCCTCGGCCGGTAGCTCCCGAAAAAAAAAATATTTCCAATATTTTCCACATTTGGCCATTACACACGGCGTTCGGATTCCCGTTTTCCGCTGCGCGCATAGATTTTAGATATTTTTAAGACCGAACAAGATATGATCTCTAATCCTCTGGGCTCTTCTGCTGTTTGAGGACTCCCCGAGCAGCAGGGAGATGATGCAATGCAAATGTGGAACGTGCAACACAACGACACTACATCATTGGCTGTCGTGGTACATCCTGTCGTGTGCCATTGCTGGCTGGTTGGGTTTCTGGGTGTGGTTCATGCATGTGGACCAAGCAGTAGCCACATGTGACCGAGTGTCTCTGGACTGCTAAATGTGGCCCATAAAGATGGATAATTTGCCCCCCGTCTCTCGAGATTATTTTTATAAATGTGCACATTAGTGACGATCATGGTGAGTCACCTGTTCCTCTTGGATTTCAGAGCTGCTAATCTATATGTATACATGTATTAAGCATAGTGTCTGTCTGTGTGTGTCTGTGTATCTTGCTATCTGTCTGTCTATTGATCTGTATTCGTGTGAGGTGCTGGAAGTTTATTTTTCTCTTTGTCCGTGTTTTGTGTGATTACTTGAGCGGGCTCACAGCCGTATCCCATTTCTATATAAAACACGCAAACAAAAGGGTGTCTCCTGCTCAAGGCTCATAGGCAAGAAGGTGTTAAAGATTTGTTACCTGGCTTACTGCGTAATTATAACTTTTTAAATTGTCTGCGTGTGTGTACGCATGTGTATGTATATGCTTGTGTGTTCGCCTGTGTTCGCCTGTGTGCGTGTGTGCGTGCGTGCGTGCGTGCGTGTGTGTGTGTGTGTGTGTTTGTGTGTGTGTGAACCCCTCTCTGCCTGGGCTCTTGCCTGATTGATAATGTTTTGTTTCCCCTCTTGGGCTCCTGACAAAACAGCGCATTAGTGTCGAAATGAAGAGTAATTTGGAGCGTATTGGTATGTATATTGTACAGTTGAAATTGAGTGTGGGAGAGAAGATGAATTTGCTGTTAACACACTTACACGCACGCACGCACGCACACCTTCCCCGTGGTTACATAAGCACTGCCGTGATTTGCGGGGGTCATTTGGGTGCAGGAACGAGCAGAACCGCGCACGGCGTTTAATCAGGATAGAGCTGCACTGGTCTTAAACGCAATGTAAGCGCAGCAGAATGAGACTGATTGAGCGGTTGATTGATTATTCTTGTTTTCATTGAGAGATCAACATGACTAGGTTAATACTGTGGTGTTTGTGTTTGCGTGCATGCGTATGTACCCCAGCATAATTACCATGGCAACAATATGTCGAGCGCTGCACACAGTGGCGTCTGTATGTATTGTTCACCACTATCGCAGCATGTGATTCCACGTGCTGGAGCCATCTAAAGCTATAAATCCCACATGTGAGTGTTGTAAGTGCATCCAAAAAAAAGAAAATACAAAAGCTTTTGTGCTTTATTTTTTTAACAGTCATTACACATCTGCAATCAGAGTTGCGCTAATACAGTATGAATTGTATGAATTGCACTTTTTCTGAAGTGCCCTTGCTCTTATTAACCTATATGAATGCGCTCGTGCTCAGTCATTGTGGATTAGCATGTACGGCTAAATGGGTGTCATGTAAAAAATAATCACCTGCTCGCTTTCGCAAATCGGTCAGTGAGGAGGCTGCTGATTGGCTGGGAGGCTTGTTACTCTGCCCTGTGACTCGCCCCCATCTTTTCCGGGTCCTGTCTGTGGACAATAGCCTAATTTTAAGTATAAGACATTTGTGATGTCAGGAAACGGAACATAGAACGTTGGTAACATTGCCATAGTGACCCTGGCAAAAAAGCAAGAAAATGTGTTCGGAAGAAGAGACATTGCCTGATGTTGATGTTGATGTTGCAAGTGCATCAAAGGCTATATTTTTGCAAATTGACTGATTGAAGTCTATGTTGGGAACCGCCATTTTAGAAAAGCTAATGGTGGCTATTCATTATGTGAGTAAACCTTTTCTATCGACACCTCAAGTGTAATTTGTTTTTAGTGTAGCAGACTTTCAGGTCTCTTGTTTACATACAGTTTTAACTGAAGAATGTGTTGGGGTGCAACAGTGTGAAAATAATTTTTTGGCCCCTTCACGTGTAAGTGCCCTGGCTCGCTGTAGTTAGCAAGCTAATGGCACCAACCAAACCGGTGATTACCAAGTCAGTTCAGTTATGCATTCCAATGTCAACATTGATTCACACGGTGTGCTGGAGTCCTTCAAGGTGGTCGTTTGCTTCACAGTCCCTGTAATATAAGACGGCACATTGAAGTGTAGCCTACATACGGCTCAAGAGTGGGTGAAATGGTCCGTGTGAGGCCCGTCTCATTGCGCTTTTCTGTTAAGAGTGGAATGGCGCTGTGTTTTAACCTCTTACTGAAATGGCCCAGTTGAGTATGCATTCAATCCTGTTCACGTTATTCACCCATGCTTTTAATTTATAATAAGGTGTTATATAGTGTGTCTTTGTAAGGGGGAAAAAGTACTGTTTGGTTATTGGTTGTTTTTTTTTACATTTGTTGTTAGTTTCCAAAACAATTATTGAAAACCACTATCGCGTAACTGAATAGTCGTTTGTATTGTTACTTTGAATATCCACGATTTTGAAGGTGCATTAATATATGGTGTTGCAGGTGTATGTCTGAATTACAAATGGTCCTGTAACTAGTTAGAATCGTTAACTAATTATGTGTTTGCTACTCAGGCAGACGTGCACATGTATGAATTGGGTTTAGGGCTCCAGAATTCTTTTATTTAAAACATTTTTTTTAAATGGGCTCAAAAGATCACAGTACGACCCACAGTGTGGTGATCTTCAAAGACCAACCATCAGCCGGTGAATTGTCACCCCTCCAAGTGCCCTGATGTCGGCCTCTCTGTAAACTTACAATGGGAACGTAAGTATTATTAATAACGTATAAATAACGTAAGTACTGTTTTTCTCCTCCCTGTTCCAGGACCTCCAGCACCAGCCGATGAGGGAGACGTACGGACTCAATCTCTCCCAACTTCCCGCAGAAGACGACATGATGATCTATCGGAGGTGAGAACGCTCGGAGAAGCTCAGCCGCACGCTCCGTTATCGCAGCACTCTCCCCGGCTCGCAAGGGAATATTATACGCGTTAATAATGGCGGACTGCATTAACGCTGGGGGCCAAAGTCAACGCCGTTTATTCATGTTTATTTATTATTATTTCCCCCCCCCCCCTCCAGGACACTACCTTTGCATTGAAAAGGCGGGGACAAACCGTTCACGGTTACATTTGTCTTGGTTTTTTATTTTATTTTATTTTTTTTAAAACTAGGGTTGTATCTGTTCTGTTCTATTCAGGGGTTCCATGGTGGTTAGCGTGGCCATTGTTGCTGTGCTTGGATTGTGCACTTTCTGTTTTTCCAGGATGATGCTTTCCTTTGTTAATTTTCGCCATTTCGTTTCGCAATTTCCAAAACCAGGGTCTCTTAAGTTGAAGTAGCCGGATGAAAAGGAGGCTGATTTTCTGGTCTCTAAACTGTCTCAATACAATTTGTCTTCTCAAAGTGGTATTTAACTCTGACCTGAATCTACTCCACATTACTAATTTGTGTTTGTTTCCGATGTCGCAGAACTACAGCTTTGATATAGAGATCTTTTACATTTGATATTTTTAGCCAGTCAACACTTGTGGCTTACTTACTCACTTTTTATAAACGTACAATCCCATTTATTCTGGATATTCAAGTCCTGTATCAAGGGTACAACGGCTGTGCCTTACTTGGGACTTGAACCTGCAAACTCTTGAGATACGTAAAAGCCCAGAACCCTAAACATTACTCTGCGCTGAAGCATAAAGAAAGACGCTTGCTTTTTGTCAGGGTGAACGAATGATAAAAAAGTGTTTCATGCTCATGCGATCACAGCTGCAGGGTCATTAAAAAACCAAGTGTTTTTTGAGCTGTTAGTGAGGGTTTTAATCATTTTTTTTGGCAGGAGACTTTGAGGTGCACGCCCCACAAATGGGTTCCCTCTATTCTATGGCCGAGCGTAATTGAAGCTAACCAATGAAACGGGCAGCAGATTGCATAAAACACTTCATTGCAAATGCACAGTCATCCTTTTGGCACCGCTGCGCCGATCGGCGCCTGGCTTCACGCGGCCGTTTCAATCATTAACGAAAGATGGCAGGTCCTGTCCTTAACCGTGGGCCTCTGGAGTATCGTCTCTCTGGGTGTCAAAGATATCCTTTTTTTGTGTGTGTGTGGCAAATGTACTTTTTACAGAAACCGGTGCTTTAAGGACGATGATCAGAGCACCGGGGCGTCCCGTTTCAACCCGTTGGTCCTAAAACCGGATTCCATTTCGGCGGCATAATTCGACCAAAGACTCCCACTTTGACTGGTTATAAAGAGCGGACGTGGGCTCTCCCGTAGCGCTCTGTACGAAGCGTGTTTTTCGATCCGTCTTCAGTTCCATCCCCTCGTTTCACCCTGCAGAAAGCTCCGATATGCCTCTCAGAGCCACTTGTCCATTATGTCCCTCCTCTCTCTGCGGTTGCGGCACTTTGAATTGTGGGTAAATTGAGGACCGGGACAATAGCCTGCACGTCGTCAGGCTCTCGCAGGTCCTACTCATGCTCTCAGGACACACATAAAATCTCCCATTTCATAAATTCCCTTCCATTAACAAAAATTTAAATAAAAATAATAAATCCCCCTTGCCATCTTCTGTTGATAGCTTTGTGCACGCTGTCTTATTTTCAACTTTATTTTTCTGTTTATTTAGCAACTGGGATGTGATGTGACTTTGGGGTGAGGGGCAGTTTGTAATGCATTTGGGATGACTCAGAGTCTCCAGTATTCTATGGTTACCGTGGTTACCATGGTTGCCATGTGACTGATGTGTCTGCTGTGTGTTCAGGTTTGTCCATCTGGGCCAGAACCAGCACAAAGTGGAGAGGACAGGCCAGGTCACGGAAACCAAACACCTGGAGAATGTGATCAACCTGTGAGTGCCTTGCCTTGCCTTTTATGGTGTTTGTACAGTTAGAGGGTTTGAGGACTGAAAATTCTCTGTGTGCGCAGACATTGCATGCATCCAGGATGTGTGCTCTGGGTACCGCTTTTCATGTCTTTTTTTTTTTTGGCCTTTTGGAGGACATACAGTTTTTCTGAATCTTTCTACACAGTAAAAAAAAAAAAAAAAACACACACAAAAGATGCAAAACTACTGCTATAGTACACACGCACAGGCACACATATACACGCACACACACAGACTACTTTTCTTAGAATTTTTCCTGCTTTCATGGCATTCAGAACAGCAACAAAAAGTCTGGCACATTGCATTTAGCTATTGCCATTATTGAGTGGTTAGCCTGGTCCCGTCACTGACTGCAAAACTTGGTAGTTTTAGCGAAATAAGTTGAATCTCTCTGACGGAACACCAAATGCTGCATATGTAGCCCAAAACTGTTTTAGCCACCAAGCCAGTGATGGGTCTTACTGTGATGTCACAAAGGAAGGGGAGGTGCTTCAGTCGGTTGGCCGTCTCCAGCATTGCCCTTCAAATCAGCTGGTGAACTGCCAGGCAAATTTTATTTTTTTATTATTATTTTATTCGTTGCCTAAACTCAGCCACAACATACCCTGTTTATAATGAATATAGTTATTCTCACACAGTAGCGCATGTGTGCTGTGTGAGTTTGTCAGCCATACTCAATGACCTTGATGTCTGAGATTTTCTTCAAGGAGAATTGGCTGAGCTGCTATGAATTTAAATGCAATATTTGGTGCTTTTGGAATAACAAAAGTGTATATACATCAAACATATAATTTAAAGTTGAAGAGCACCACAGAATGTGATTGAATGTGATTGATGTGGTCTCTCTTTTGAGATGTCGGGGGAGCTACGGACGTCAGCCGCTCAAAGCACCTGCGTTGCATGTGCATGTGCGCGGCCGTGTGCGCGATGGCGCCGTTCACGTGCGCGGCTCGCGTGTTCGGTCACAACGAGCGGATTCAGATGAGGTTTTCTGTCGGTTTCGATGGCGCGAAAATCGCTGCCGCTCATCTTGTGTTTGTACTGAGGTAATAACACGCTCCCTGTACCGTACCTTTCTACGTGGAGCTACCCAACACCAGCCACGGTCACCTCAGGCGGCAAGCCGTGAAATGAGCTGTTCTGGTACTGGGTAATGAGGGGAATTATAAAGGTGTTGGTGTGAATGAGTTTCATGAAAGGAGTCGGGAACAACACTGCTGTTTGCTTTAAAGAAAGTGCTTAATTTTGAGGTTCCTTCACACCCTCAATGTATCACGAGAATGTTAAATAAAGGTTGAATGAATGAAGATCTGTCTGCTGAAAGTAAAATGTTTTGACTAATTCATTATTAAGTTTCATTCATCACTTGTGAATTATTTCCCTGTCACACCTGTGTGATCAAACTGATAGAGGAAGTGTTTTTTTGAGGAGGCAGAATGGAAGGTGTGTCTCTGGGACACGTGTGGAAGCCATGTGTGTGTTCCTGTGCTGTCCAGTCAGACCCCTGGAGGGGGGGGGTTATAATGGAGTGTTCCCTGTACATGACTCACCCGCTCCCAGCTGCACTGTGCCTTTCTGTCGGGCCTTGGTTAATGTGGCCCTGCAGTTGTGTTCTTAGCTGGCTCTGTGGACCCCCCAGCACACAGCATTGTAGTGCGTGTGTGTGTGCGTGCGTGTGCGTGCGCATGTGTGTGTGCGTGTGCACGTGCACCTGTGTGTGTGCGTGTATATGTGTGCCTGTGCGTGTGTGTGTACTATAGCAGTAAAACAGACAGCCTCGGTGGATGCAGAGTCCAGCAGCGCGATCCATCAGCCGTCCACCCCAGCGCTTCATTTACCGCCTCCAGTCCAGTGTAGAGGCAGAAATGATTGGAGTGAAATGTTACCCGGCCGTTCTCTTTCTGCCTCTTATCCAGGTGAGCGACGCTGACCGGCCAGCAGCTTCCGTTTAATGCTAGGAAATCCGCCGACGTCAGAACTGGACATCACACGGCCCTTTAATTTCAGTCAGTGGACACTGCCCACGTGCCTCTCGATAAACAGAGCATCGCATCCTCCTCTTTAAACCTCAAAGAGCTCCGATCCGTTTGTCTGGACGGTAGCTACCGGTTCCTGTCTGTCCGATAGCCTGCCTTTTTGTACGATACCGCACGGCGCTGAACTTGTGATGCCTTTAATATCTGAGGTCTTCCTGTCATTTCTTACCAGTATTACGATGTCGAGGCGTTCGGTCGCAGTGATGTGTTAATATCGGCCTGGCAGACTCTAACAGCGGGTTGTTATGGCAACTAGCTTGTTTCTTTCATGCCGCCGAGGCAAACTGAATGAATATCAATTGTGTCGACTGATTTCCTGGTGTATTCACAGTCAGAGAACAATATAATTGCGGATATTGTTGTTTCTTTAAATGTCGGTACAGCTCAGGAGGTAGTTGACCTTTCTTTGATCTTGCTTTCTTGCGCTTACTTTTCCGTTCTCGTGCAAGGGTCTCAGAGTCTCTCTCGTTGTGTCTCGTAGCTTGGTGGTAGGTTTCTTGCGGGGAGAAAAATGCTCGCTGTCAAAGTAGCCAGCGAGCACTAGGCTTTATACGTGCAGGAGAAAGCACACAGACTATTTGTCACGTGTGGAAAATGAGTGTCTTTGTGAGGCGAATTTGCTTCTTTTTGTTTGTTTGTTGTAGTTAAGTAGACTAAAGGAGGAATACGTGGGGTGATGAGGGATCTGAGCGTGAATAGGAACCTTCTCCATCCCTTCGCCAGGTCTGTGTGTGTGGCTGGGATAATGGAAGCGTGTCCGCAGGCCGCCGTCAAGAGTGCTTTCGGTTAAAGAGGTGTGAAATCAAAAGAAACCGTCCTGGGCACAAATTGAGTGAATTTCAAGAGTGAAAACACGTGCAAATGCAGAAAGACTCCCTATTTATAAGACGTTTGAGAGGGAGAAAATGGTAATTTAGAGTTAACCCATGTTTGTAGTGGCAATTTGTAAGCTGGTTGCCTGGCCGGATTGGTCCAGTTGGAACAGGGGTATCCATACTTGGATGCCTTGGAGTATCCTACATTATTGCAAGAAATAAAAGCATAAATAATCCATTCCATTATCTACTACTTTAAAGTAAATCTTTAATGAATTTGTAAATTTTTAGGAGAGTTTCACTTTAATCATTAGGCTTATATGTACACATTTCAGCTTTTAAAATTGTGCCCATTTGAGGCGGCAGTTAGATAATAATGTTATTAAATAAGATTTTAATCTTTTTTCATGTTCAGATTTTTCACTTGGCTGTCACCTGAGGCGTTATGTACAGTTACCTGTGGCAGGTTTGGGGAACCTCACGTGCTGCACGTACCTGTGTCTTACTGTGTGTCTGATCTCAGCAGGTTTGAGGAACCTCTCATTTCGGCGGGAATATAAGGTGTCACTCACTGTGGCCTGAAAGGCGTAGGCGATGGGAGGACAGGTCCATGTGAAAAGGGCCACGTTGGTGTCTCCTTTCAGGCCCCGTGTAATGGCGAAAGGTCGGCTCTCTCTAAAAACCTGGCGTCCCCGCTCTCCCCTCTCCCGGTCGTGACCCTACATGGCTCCTCTCACTTACAGCATCCTCTGTTGGTTATGAATTATGCACGTGTGCCAGGGAGAATATGTTCCGCCTCGTTAGGGGAGATCGCTGCTAGCCCGCGGTGGTTCGGCTGTGTCCGCCGTCGCTCCAGGGGGCCGACTGCTCCCGTCTCGTTCAGCCCCGAGAGGCTGACTGCTGCTGCCATGTTAATTGTGATGAATCCACAACTAGTGTCTCTACCCTGCTGTTTCCGTGGCACCAGGGGACTGACTGGTGCTTCTGCTTCAGTTCTGCTGTGTCCACGGCAACGGGGTACTGCTTCACCCTCAGGCTGTTGTTGTGAGTCAGACCCCTCCGTAGCCATGTGGGCCACTTGGGCTAAATTTGGGATGTGGGGGTACGGGGGTACGAGATGCCCCTGTGCATTTGCTGTGTGGGCACACCGCTTCAGTTAAACCCCTCCCTCTGGCCTGTACCTGTACAGTGGTGCCGCGCTCGTGGCGGGAGGTCCTCCCTCTGATCTTACGCGTTTGACAAGTCTGACACTCCTTAACGGGGCGAGAGAGGACGAGCTGTGGGGAGGGATCGGGGGAACGGGGCATTAGCGGTGAATCTGGCGGCCCGTGCTGGCCCCTCCCCCCTGATCGTTCTCTTCGTTACTACCTCGCAGGCTTTTCGCCAGAAGACCCGGCTGTGACAGAATCAAATCGCTGTTAAAACCACACTAGAGCCAAACCGTCAGGTAATTGGTCGCGGGAAACAATTCCCCCCCCCCCCCCCCCCCCATCACCTGCACAGGGCGAAGCACTCGGCCTGTCGCGTGTGTGAGATCCAGGGATCCGTGAAGGTGATGTGCGGCAATTTCTGCATCTGTGACAAATCAAAACGTTTGTGTATGTCGGCCATTTTGCTGCTTCTCGCTGTTTACTGGACACAAAGGCCTCACTTGAAGCGAAGGTGAGCGGTGAAGACCAATCGGACAGGCTACGCCCCTAACCCGAGCCCTAACCCTAGCCCATTCCTCAATTATGGAAATGTTCAGCTTCGCTTTTTTTTATTATCATCAATATTCCAACTATTCTATCCTTTCACATTGTTGTTTGTTTGTTGTTTTCACGGGAATCCCATGCAAATTACAGCCTGGTTTGACTGCGTTCGCTCTCCTCTTGGCAATAAAAACCCATCAAAAAACCCATCTAGTTTTGTGAACGTCCGCTGCGGCGCTTATTTTTAGACGGGTAAGTGAAGCAGAATTGCTGCGGGCTAATTGCCGCGGGCTAATTGCTGCGAGCTTCCCTCTGCAAACACATGCAATGACCAGTTGGGCCTGCGTGATGTCCCCTGCGCTATTAATAGAGAAATATCCCGGCGCTCCACCTGGTCTTGCACTATTCGCGAGCAAGGCCCATTCCGCTAATATTTATACCAAGGCCGCATTCTGGGTGGAAATGACAAGGAAGGACAGTGGCCTTGTTGTCCAGGCGGCTGCTGGTGCACGTGCTCCGCGTGTGCTGCTCGCTGCTCGGACGCGTCCCTCTATCTCGTTAGCCAGCTGTGGATTTATTTCTGAACGTGCAGGCAGACACACGCCTGACAGACAACCAATGCAGTTTTACACAAACCTAAAAACAAACCCGTTGGGTGTCTCGGTGGGGTACCCTGTAGAGCACCGTCCGCATGCTCTTGGCGAGCCGCGATATCGGCAGTTTGAATGTGGCCGTGTGACCTCTGTTGCATATCTCTCCCTCTCGCTCCCCATTCTTCCTGTCTCTCTACACTGTGCTGTCCAATAAAGCTGAAGATATATAAAATAAGTAAATAAATTTAAAAAACACATCCTGTGACAGGACTTGCGCTTGTACTGCCATGTGTGTGGATCAGGTCAGGGGTGTGCTTGCACTGCCTGCGAGTTTAGGGTAGTACATTTCTTTTATTTCAGATTTTTCACATTTTCTCCCTATGCTATTAAATTCCCCCAAGTAGCAAACGCTTGAATTCGCCACTGCACAACTCCGTCAGCCAGTAGTAGGAAGGAGGGCGCTCTTCAGGGAGTGACTCCTCTTGCTCCTGACCGCAACCCGCCCGGGGGCATTGTGTCCGCAGCGAATTTCACCGCCAATTGCTGCTCCCTCAGGCACCGGCCATACTCGGATTTGGCAGGACCGGGGCGCAACCGCACAGACAAAGTGTGCGCCTTAGACCGCGGTGCTTAGGCTCGTAAATTCTGAGCTTGTTAGTGATGTTGCATTAATACATACAGAGAGAGTAAACCGTGGGGAGTGGTAAGCCAATCTCAAAAAGAAAAGAAAAAAAGAGCCTTGTATAGAAGGCTGTATTTTTTAACTGGAGTATACACACTGTTATAAAGCGCTGGGGTATAGACTGCAAGTCACAGAGAAAATGGTGCTATCAGCGACCATTTGTACACTCTAGTTTAAAAATATGGCTTTCTATACAAGCTTTGCTTTGTTTTTTTGGCATCAATACATTGGCCATCGTCGGTCTGGTAATGTTGTTAGCCAGATCTGGCACTAGTGTTCATCCGAATCAGGTGGATGTGCTGTTTCTCTGGTAAAGGAACGTAATGTGATGTACTGACCGGAGTGTCGCCCAGGGAGCGAGGTGGAGGGTTCCAAACAAGGGGGGTGGGGGGCAGCGTCACCCCCCCCCTCCACAGTAAGTAAAGTGCTTGGGGCTTAGGGAGAACGGTCCCACCGGAACCTTCTTGAAACTACTGTGTGTATCCAGGATAATTTGAGTTGCAGCGGCCACTTCAAACAGCGACAGATGGTCCGAGCCATCGGGCTCATCACTATGTGCATAGTAGGCACTCCAGGGCGACCCGTTTACAGAAATATTTGCATTGTGCAATCTCTGTCCCCTTTGCCCTCCATTTTGGCTCCAAGAGCAGTGAATCCAGTGGTCTGACGGCAGCCCCACAGTCCTATCGTTTGAACTCTAACGGCACTAATGATCAGTTAATGTGCCATTGCTTTTTTTCACGTGGCTTTTTTTACCGTTTAATTCACTTTTCTCTCTCTCACTTTCTCTCCTCACTCTCTTTCTCTCTCACTGTCACTCTTTCTCTCCTCTCGTGTGTGCGCACACACACACACACACACACACACGCTGTCTTTCACATTCATTCCTACCACCTGCTAGTCTGTCTGTCTGCATCTATGTATGCATATACAGGTGCAGCTCAAAAAATTAGAATATCGTGAAAAAGTTCAATATTTTTTGTCACTCATTTCAGAAAGTGAAACTCATATATTATATAGATTCATTACACATATTCATTAAACATCCCTTTAAGGGTTGTTTCTCCTGACTTTTTTCCCCATAGAGTTCTATAGGAAAATGAGTCAGGAGAAATAACCCTTGCAGTGATCTATCCACATCTACTCCATATCTGGCAACAGAGTGATGGTTTGGGGCTCGTTCAATAGCTCAGACCCTTGATGACTTACAGCCATTTAGCCAACCATGTGTTCCATACTGTACCAGTGTAATTTACTGCTGAATCTAGTCTCACCCCCCAATTCCCATAGAGATCAGTTCAAATGCAGAGAGGTTATAGTATCGCTTGTAACAGTACCTGAAAATAAGATATCGAGAGTCTTTTGATGTTGATTGGTCACAGACTTCAGGAAGTAACAGCATGCAAAGGATATGCGACCAAATATTAAATATGATACTTTAAAAATATGTTAAAGCAAAATATTCTAATTTTCTCTGAGACTGAAAATTGGGTTTTATTTAGCTGTGTAGCCATATCATCAAATCAACAAAAAATAAAGGCTTGAAATATTTCACTATGTGTAATGAATCTATATAATATATATGAGTTTCTTTTCTGAATGAGTGGACAAAAAAAAAAAACTTTTTTATTTATATTTTTTTTTTTTTTTTTGCATTTGTAATATAATATATAAATGTTCACAAACATTTTTCTTTTAGTTAGTAGTTATATGTAAAGTATTATATACTAATTGGCATGTGATTCGTTAATTATGTGTTTGAAAGAGTGAGCTGGGCTGATATCAGGCTTAGTGTTCCCCACAGAACCTGCCCGGGTACCTCTGAGGGTAGAGCAGGTAATAGATTGTATATCATTCAGTGTTTTCTCTCTCTTTTTTCAGGAGTCCTGTCTCCTACTTCCCAGAGGACAGCATCTACGAGGCGCAGCCGCCCAAAGTGGACAAGACGAGCCGGGAGCTGTTCGAGAGCCACATCCAGACGGGACAGGGCCAGGTGCGCACCCTGTGCAGAGAGGACATGCTCGTGTACAGAGAGTACATCAAGAACCGATACATGTAGATACATACCCCCCCAAAAAAAATGTATGTTTCTTTTTCTACCATGGAGGACTGGAGGGGGCGGAGCTCTTCCTGAGTGTGGGGTCAGCCCTGGAGGAGCCGCCATTTTGGGGTGCAGTTAAATGCGGGGTGAAGGGGGGGGGGGGGGGGTAGCGGCTGTTTTCCCAGCTGCTGTTTTTCTGGGTGTTAATATTAAATCTGAAATGTTTTGACGCGATTGTTGTTGTTTTGTTTTTTCCTACGCTGATATTCCCAAAGAAACGCATCCTCTGATTTAAGGAGTTCTTTATCCTTAATATCAAAAGCAGACTCTGTACAGCGCACAGTATGCCCTGCTCACACCTCCCTGTTATTTTCAGAAACGCACAGTCAAGATAACGAGACTACACGCGCAATACACATTGTAGGTCCCTTTGTTTAATTGTGGTCTGTTCCATTTCAGTTGAAGGGATGAATAGAAAGTCAGTTCAATAATTCAGATCTTTGAGTCTCGTAGAATTTTCGATTCATGGATTGTAGGTCGGTTCATTTCCTCAGTCGACAGACTTGAAATGGAACTCTGCAGCCGCTGTATCCTGCGTTTCCTGTTCAAACGATCGTTAGAGTTTTGAAAATAAAAAAATCAATAAACAATCTTGTTCCTCACTGCCCATTCTATTTATTATTTACCTTTTATTTTCTCACCCTGTTATTTCCACAAGTAAAATTGGTCTAAATTTAATTGCAATACCTTTTTCAAAAACCCTTGCATCACAATGCCTGGATATGGGCTCTTTGGTCTGATCATTACCTTATTTATTGTGATTTATTTTCTTCATGAAGAGCTCGTGTCAAGGAATATGACAGACAAAACCCCCCTCTGTATTGAATAGTTAGCGGAATTGTGGGGGCGGAGCCATTCTGGGCAGCAGGTGTCTGCCAATGTGAGGCGAAGGCCTTCCTGCGCTTCCTCTTCTCGTCCTGAAGCCACACACCACAGCCTGTGAAGCCCCGCCCCCTCTGGTGTGTGACCACGTGCCTCGTGAGCAGAGCCCCCCCCCCCCTGAACGACACCCCCCCCCCCCTCCCCCCACCACCATCGAATGTCCTCACATGTAGCTCCCACTTTGCAAAACAACCCCCCCGTACATAACCCTAGGTTATTTACCGTGTGTTTCTGTAGCATGCCGGCCTCACGGGATGGGAACAATGTGTACGGGTCGCTCTGGCGCCTATAAAACTGAAGATGAGTTAAGGGGGTAAAGCCTGGCACTGCATGGCATGCTTTGTGTACCTGTGCCAGTTATTCCTGGAGAGGAAGGGAGGGGAGTGAGAGAGAACCCACACAAAAAAGGGTTTTGGCTTTCGGTTTGGTGTAGAACAGTTGCAATGGATACGGAGGAGTGGTTTATAGAGCGATCTCCACGTGCATCACCGGCCAGGAGAAAACTAAAGCGCTTTCTGTGAAAGGAGCAGCAGCAGCTGCCTGCCGGGCTGTGTTTTTGCTCCAGATGAGTTGGGGGTGGGGCTTCAGGGTAACACTTGACCAATCACCAAACCCCCCCCCGCCTTCCCACCGTGAATCACAAAGATGAAATTAATCTTAACGTGGCGGTGTAGAGTTTTTAAACAAACTGTCGTTTAACCTTTCCTTTGTCTCTTTTTTTAAAATCCGCGCCTCACCGCCGCTCGCTGTAGATCTGGCGCCTTTAACCCAGGCGCTGTAGAGCTCCAGGGTCAGAACATTGTCTCTGTCACTCGGCACTTACATGACTAATTAAAGCCGCTTGTTATCTGCAAGACCTCAAAGCTTAAGATTCTGGGTTTTTAAGAAAGAATGAAAATAAAAGCGAAGCAAAACATTGTGTGTTTTAAACAAAAGCGAAACGTTGTGTGTTTTATAGGAAGCGGAGACCCTCCGGTTTGCTCAGCCGCGAGCGTAAAGCAAATCCATAAAACTCAAAAGAGTAGAAAGACAAATGGGCTCTGGTCCGCCTTCACCGCAGCCGGGTTCGACCGGCTGCATGTTGCCCCTCAACTGCTGACGAGTGATTCAAATTCCTCTATTTCTTGAGGACACGGGAGAAGCGAACACGGTTGCTACGATACGGAAGGCAGGCGGTGACAGGAATATTTCTGGGATGAAATGCTCTGCTGATTTGAACTCTGCTGTGCTCTGCAATTATTGCGACATGTGTCCCTCTTTCAGACCGGCATAATTTCACATACAATTTTCTGCATCCTGAATTGTGCGATGCTTTTCAAGTGCTGTGCTGTTTGTCACATACTGAAAAGCTGTTCCTTGAAAAGCGCTCTTGTTTTACAAGCATTGATGCCCTGTAGCTGTAAGTGTGCACTCTGGGCGTCCCTGATTAAATCTTCTTTGACCATTTATTTAAAACTGAATGGAACGTCATTAGAGCTAGAGAGGGCAGAAGGGACAGAAGGAGCCAGGGCCAATGGTAGAGAGGGCATTAGGGGCAGGGCCAATGGTAGAGAGGGCATTAGGGGCAGAGGGGGCCAGGGCTAATGGTAGAGAGGGCATTAGAGGCAGAGGGGGCCAGGGCTAATGGTACAGAGGGCATTAGAGGCAGAGGGGGCCAGGGCTAATGGTAGAGAGGGCATTAGAGGCAGAGGGGGCCAGGGCTAATGGTAGAGAGGGCATTAGGGGCAGAGGGGGCCAGGGCTAATGGTAGAGAGGGCATTAGGGGCAGAGGGGGCCAGGGCTAATGGTAGAGAGGGCATTAGAGGCAGAGGGGGCCAGGGCTAATGGTAGAGAGAGCATTAGAGGCAGAGGGCCAATGGAGCCAATGGTAGAATAGCTGTATTTGTATAGTACCTTTTATACAGAATATTAATTTTTTCCTTTTATTGTTTTTTGTTTTTGAAATGTCTGTGTGGGGTGGGGATCTGCAACCCTGTTTTGTAGCAACCAGTTCAGACCTAAGAAACCACACAAGATGCCTTAGCTGTGCAATTAACTGCTTTAATTGACCAATTAAGCACTGAGTACAAAATGTAAAAACTATGGCAAAGCAGCCAGCCAGCCTCTGAAGGAGCCAGGTTGCAGCTGTGGGGCCTACATCTGTTTCCCACACTGCAGGCTACACAGTACTACAGGAAAGTTAGCACCAATCTGCGGAAATGCACATTTCTCACAGATGAAAACTTGCACTCTGTAGGGGTCTGGTATTGTTGCAGCAGTAAAATAATAAAATGTATAAAAACGCACACATTCAATTAAATAAAATTTGTATAGTGCTTTTTTTTTTTTTAACAAAGGGCATTGTCTCAAAACAGCTCTACTGAGATCCGGGCCAGAAACCGCATCTCTGCACATCCAAAATATCGACAGTTGCCAGCCTGAAAACAAATTGTAATCGATAAAAGTGGAGTCCGACCCACTGTATACAGTTAAAAGTGTTCATTAACATCCCAAATGTGACAAGTCAGGTCTGATGAAGATTACGTAGCTCGAAACGTCGCGTTTTGTGGTGTTAATAAACGCTTTTATCTTGAGCAGTATAGTTTGCAGACTCCACTTAGCCTCTTGTGATTTGTTGCCGCAGTAACCTATGGAATGCTGGCCAGAGTGAACCCCGCCTCGCCCCGGAATAGGCCAGCTGTGATGGTTCATCAGCATCTAAGATGATCTCATTCTTAACGGTCATTTATTCCCCCTATTTTTAGAATAACCTGTGAGAAGCAAGTTACCAGACAAATTTCCATGTTTCTTTTTTTTTCAGACCCAATAAAGTGGCATGCATTTGTTATTTTATTTTATTTATTTTATTTATTTTATTTATTTTATTTATTTTATTTATTTTATTTTATTTTTGTATTTTTTGTATTTTTTGTATTTTTTTTAACTCAAAGGTCGACAGAGAGGGCTGACCTTCCAACACCACAGTGTCCACCTATGAGTATCACTGATTGCTTGGCCCAGCCTGGCTACCTTTCACCTGTCCAAAATAAACCGCTGGCGTTCTTCTCGGGCCCTGAATGCTGACTGCTCGCTTGACTGCGCCGTTACTTATGAAAAATGTGTCCCAGTGCCGACTCAATTTGGTGAAGAGAAATCGTTCTCGACCCGTCTACAGAACTAGGCCACGTGTGGCTCCGAGCGCTCTCCGCCGGCCCTGCACATTCTTTTTTTTTTGTTATCAATTTTTTATTTTATTTTGTAAATTATAACACAAAACAAGACAAATAACCATACATGACAATCACAGTAACAAACACACACCCTTACAAAATCCCTCCCCCCACCCCATAGGTCCCGCCTGCCAAATAGATAACAATGGAAACAAGAATAAAAGATAAACAAGAAAAAAAATAAAAAATACACATACTGTATATACATACAAACAAACAAACAAATGCACGCAGACAATGAATGTGGTTTCGGGATATCAATAGATCTAGACCTAGAACATAGGCTACATATTGTCCACCCACCATACACAAAGTATAAGTACAACCTATGAACCCCTCAATAAGTACAACCCGAGAAGGTCAGTCACCCGCCTGCATGGCTTCGATAAAGGAGGACCATGTATTAATATTCTGTGCATTTGCACCATGCATGCGGGCCACAGACATCTCCAGTTTAGCCAGTTCCACCACGGATGATTCCCACTGATGATAGGACAGGGTATGTGGGGCCTTCCATCTCATGGCTATCATTTTTTTGGCTGCTGTTAAGCACAGCAGCAGCCAGCGTTGTTGTTTACTAGATACTGTCAAAGTAGAGAAATCATTCAATAATAAAATAATAGGAGAACAGGGAATGGATAAACTTAAAATAGAAGAAATTTTGTCAATAACAGTGCTCCAAAATAAAGAGACAGCAGGACATTCCCAAACCATGTGAATAAACGTGCCGGTAGTTTTCAATGTGCATAATTGGCAGTTAGGGGTTTGTGCTAGCTTCATCTTAAATAACTTATTGGGGGTACAATAAAGTCTGTGTGCGAAATTATAATGTATCATTTGATGGTTGGGGTTCCGAGAGGACAAAAGAATATTTACCCAAACTTTGTTCCAATTAATTGTGTTAGAAGAAATGGAAAGGTCATGACACCAGCGATTATTGACTTGAAGAGGCTTTTCTGCAGCTTTAGTGATAAATGTATATAAAGTAGAAACCAAGCCTTTAGTTGATTTACAAGTACATATTTTATGGATAGGGTGGGTCTTCAACTCTTCTCCCCAGGGAACCCCATAAGTGCGTAATGCACTACGTAACTGTAGGTAAAAGAAAAATGAGGTACCTGGTAAATTATAATGGAACTTAAGGTCCTGAAAAGATCTAAGCTCATTATGTGAGACTAGGTCAGAAAGGATATTAATCCCTCTGTCCTTCCACTGTGGAAATGAAATTGGCCGCCCACCCAAACAAATTGCTAAATTGTTAAATAAAGGAAGATGGGCAGGATATTTCAAATGTATATTGGCATGTGATTCGATTAGTCTCCATGTAGTAATAAGATGAGAAATTATAGGACCATAGGTGGATCTGCAAGTTTTGAGAGGGATATTTGAATAAATAATATCTTGAAGTCTGTGAGGACTAACCAGCTGTTCCTCCAATGGACGCCAGGTTGCTTCTGCATCTGGGTTAAGCCAGGTGCAGAGAGCCCGAAGAGTAAGGGACCAAGAATAAAACTTAAAATTAGGAAGACCCAAACCGCCAGAGTTTTGGTCTTTGTAAACTAGACATTTTTATTCTAGGGCGTTTCCCTTTCCAAACATACTTTGAAATCAATTTGTGTAGTTTGTCCCAGTAACCAGTAGGAGGCGGTAATGGGAGCATGGCACTATAAAAATTAATACGAGGTAATATGTTCATCTTAGTGATGGAAACACGTGCTTGAAAAGAGTTTGCGATGGGCGACCAGCGCTCTACATCCGACTCCACCTGCCTAAAGGTTTTATTATAATTATATGACACAGTGATTTGTAAGGACGGAAAGATGGATAAGCCCAGATATTTAAAATTATGGACCAACGGGATATTTGAAGGTGGTGTAGCCTGTCTCATGGCATCATTCAATGGGAGGAAGGCAGACTTGGCCCAATTGATTTTGTATCCAGATATCCTACTGAATTCTTCAAATATAGATAAGAGATGAGGGGTTGAATGAACACACATTCTGTAACCTTTGCAACGACTCATTTTCCCTCTACCTGCTCCAAAACACTGATTTTATGTTTGTTTTTATTTTTCAATTCCCTCAAATTTCTGTCCTACAGGACAAGGCCTTGTACCTCTGCTGAATTTCAACTGATGTCTAAAACCTTGGTTTGGGGACACGCCCCTCTTTCACAAGTGTGTGGCCGGTGTTGTTGAAAGAAGGTTCCGGGCTCATCGTTGTCATCTGTGGAACATCCTGTTAATTGCAGCAGGAACAGAAAGGCTACTGCAGGGGTGTCCAATCTTATCCGAAAAGAACACACACCCACAGAACAAAAACCCGCCCCCACAACGGCCCTCTTCAGATACGATTGGACACCCCTGATCTACTGTATTGTAAGAATGGAGGGCTCCTACATAGGCGAAGAAGAAAGCGGTGATTGACAGACCGGGATAGAGGTTGACCGAGCCCACACGTACACGAAGGCCAACTGCGCCGACATGCACAATGAAAGCTTTGGAGGGGGAATGCCGCTCCTCTTCCCAAGATGACCCATTTCAGTCCACCTCTTTCTGTGAATGGAACTTCATAAGAGCGATCTAACACCTTCACAAGCAATACATAAACCTTAATAGGTATTGCAAATTGGCATATAGTGCGTTCAGACACTACTGATGCCGAAAGTGACACAGACACACCGCATGCCTATTTGCGGTTAATGGCATAAGCATTTCTTAATGTTTATGAAAGATGTATAGTTCTCATTAAGGACTCTTCATAATATTGGCACTCTCCACCCCTCTCAGCGGCCATTTTGTCACAAAAGTATTAAGTCCATATCACTGCGTCTGAAAGCACAGATTCAGAGGCTGAACACGCCGGGAGCTACCAAGTGCTAATTGCTAATAACATAAGCTTGATCAAAGATGGCAAATAATCAAACCCCAGGAAAAACCATCAGCCTTGATATCAACACATTATCATAGCTTGACTGCTGTCTTACTGTCCTTTATTTCCAATAATAACATTTAAGTATACTTAACTATACAAATGAGTTTTGAACACCCTTCAAAGATGTGAATTAGAATGGGCGTCTCTAAAAATTGTTTGCTGCTTTGTTTGTAACCAGTATTAGGTTTGTTCTTCGGATAAATATTGTGCCTGAAGTAGGTTGAAGCTCATGTTTCAGAACACAATTAGATGGTTCTCGTTCAATTTCAAGAGATTGTAAATATCAACAATATTTTTTACATTCTTAGATGAGTAAGACATGCGTATACATGCAAAGTCCTTTTTGTTATGCTCTTTGGTTGTATTTGTATCAACGGTAACTTTTTTGGGGTTGTATGTGGGAGGTTAAGTCAGGAAAAGACATTCGATTTTTTTTGAGAAAAAGTTTACTGCCGATGTGTCAGTATATCTTGTGTAAATAATAGATATGTGCTTCTCCTACAACTATCTGTCGAACCATGTGATCACGGGGCAATTTTCTGCGAGTATGGCTTTTGACGTCACCAGGGTTTATTAGGCGTGTGTACGCTGTCGCGAACACCAGTTACTCTGCTCACTCTCTTCTCCCCGAAGCCGCTGTTTGCGCTGCCAATCCCGTTCAAGGGAAAGACAACCGCAGTCAGGGCTTGAGCGTGTGAAGAAAACTCTCATTTGAAGCTTCACCGTCGGTTGCTTTGAAATCTCCGGTTTCCATGTGCCAGCTAAGGTAAGAGCATGCATGCATCGTATTCGTTAAGAAAGACATTCATATCGGTACATAGATGTGTTTCTGCGGATGCCCGTGTGCGCATTGACTATTTAATTCGTTGTAAGAGGTGCCCAAGGTTTCCATGGCGTATTTCAGCACCATGGCTAGCGCTACATCAAGCCTGAGAGTGAAAAACCGTTGGTACTCTGGTTGTATTTAGCGCATTTCAGAAATTGGTTAGTTGGTATTAACGTTGTAATTTATTTTCTATGAATGTGAAAGATGTTAGTGACACATTTTTTGTAGTTTTAGGTTGAAAAATTTCCACCATAATACACAGTATTATAACAAATATTGCACAGTTTCCATCCTCTATTATTATTATTATTATTATTATTATTATTATTATTAATAGTATTGTGCTATTGTGACATATCACCAATAGTTGTAGAGCCAGTATTTTCGAAAAATGTATATAATGTTTGGTTTTACGTCCAGCTTTATTTTTTATTCATTTTTTTTTTTTTTACAAAAGTATTTTTTCTTTCTCGAGTATGTGTTTAAAAAGTTCTTTTTTTTTCTGTAGGAAGAAATAATTTTGGAGAGATGAACGAAAGCCTGGAGACAAATGGAACGGTGGCGGGCGTCCCTTCGATCGAAGCCACAGACGGCAACCGCAGCTTGGAGCTGTCCGCCGAACCGCTGGACTTCTCAATAAACCCCTGGGACATAATGTTGTGCATGTCCGGGACTGTGATCGCCTGCGAGAACGCCATCGTTGTCGCCATCATATTTTACACACCAACTTTGCGAACACCCATGTTCGTACTGATCGGGAGTCTGGCCACTGCAGACCTCCTGGCGGGGATGGGACTAATATTAAACTTTGTGTTCCAGTACCTAATTTCCTCCGAGACCATTAGCCTCATAACTGTAGGTTTTCTGGTTGCTTCGTTCACTGCTTCGATTAGCAGTCTGTTGGCCATCACGGTCGACCGTTATTTCTCTCTGTACAATGCCTTGACATATTTTTCCGAAAAGACGTTACTGTATATCCACATCATGCTAGTCGTTACTTGGGGAGTCTCGCTTTGTTTGGGACTCTTGCCCGTTCTGGGATGGAACTGCTTGGGGGAACCGTCAACCTGCAGTATCGTCAAACCGTTGACCAAGAGCAACGTGATATTACTGGCGTTTTCATTTTTTGTAATTTTTATGCTCATGTTAACCCTGTATTTCAAGATCTGCAAAATTGTGTGCAGACATGCCCACCAGATCGCTCTCCAACAACACTTTTTCTCGACGTCGCACTACGTTGCCACAAAGAAAGGCGTCTCGACACTTGCCATCATTTTGGGGACATTTGGCGCGAGCTGGTTGCCCTTTGCCATTTACTGCCTCGTGGGTGAGCACGACTACCCGTCCGTGTACACCTATGCTACCCTATTACCGGCGACCTACAATTCAATGATCAATCCAATCATTTATGCCTACAGGAACACGGAGATCCAGCGGTCCCTTTATGTCGTGTTTTGTGGCTGCTTTCAAACGAATGTGTCTTATCGGTCGAGATCTCCAAGTGAAGTATAAGTGGTGTGTTAACTCGTATTTTGTATTTTTTTGCACAGTGACAATCTGCTTTCAGTTGGTCGTGTCTGCTATTCTTGACATAATTATTTGCTAAATGTACAGTGTGTGAGGCATTGGCACTTTATTGAGTCTGGAGACAACCAAGGGTCCATTCAAATACTGTGAACAAGGTAGTTGTGTAAAACAAATGTTAAAAAAAGAATAAAAAAGAGGCTGCATTATGAATGTATTTATACAAACAACTTAAAAGAAGCACTTTATTTTATGTATTAAAATGCCAAAGCAGTGTTGCCTCGGCCTGTATGTTAAAAGTTACTACTCTGTACTTCTCAGTATTGTTTATCATTTTCTATTTTGTAGGGTTGTCTATGATGTGCGTTTTATACAAGTTGCGAACATGAATAAAAAGTGAAACCCTGATGAGATTGTCTCACGTGTATTATTACATCACATTACATTATAGGCATTTAGCAGACGCTCTTATCCAGAGCGACTTACACAACTTCTTACATTTATCCATTCCTATACATCTGGATACATACTGAAGCAAAGTACCTTGCTCAAGGGTACAACGGCAGTGCCCTACCTGGGAATCGAACCTGCAACCTTTCGGTTACAAGTCCAGTTCCTTAACCATTATACTACACTGCCGCTGCATTATTGCCACAAGTGGACTTTTCGAGACGGGATCATTCAATCGTCAAAATCTCACTCCGACTTCAACGTTTCTGTAGCCTATATGAAAGAAGGTGAACTGATTGGCTCGGAGGTCTGAATAAGAGAAGCCAATGAGTGAAGTGCTGTGGTTGCGGTTTGCCGGGAAGGCTCCTGGAAATAAACTTGCAGACGAAAGGGCTTATCTCCGGGAAATGTTGATTTAAAAAAGTCAAATGGCGGGTTACGTGTCCTGTTATCAACCTCTACACTATCAAAATCAGTGGGGAAAAAAAATCCATGCCTGATTAAATGACTTCCTGGTGATTAATACTACAGATCATAAACTCAAAATATTCGTGTTGGCCTGCCAGTCCCCTTTATTTGGATCAGTCAGTGGTCAGTTCAATCGTAGCATTTGGTCTAGCCTACTTGCTAGAGGTCGGTGATTACACCATGAAGAAAAGTGAGTTGAAATGGTCAATGCTGTCATTCTGAGGGCAAATAAAGGCAGAAATTGTTGTATGTTCAATTCCCATTAATCACATATACTTGTTAATTCTGACACGACTAACACCGCGTCCCACTCGAGGTCAAAGTAAAAGAAGGGGGAGGGGAACCCTCCAACATCTTATACCCACTTATTAAAGGTTGTTTGGTTGTGTGGGCACGTTATGTGCTTTCAATGCTTTGATACATCAAAAGAACATCAGACAAATCCATATCGCACGCGCATTACTATAGGCCAAGCCTTTTCTTTTCAAAAATGTAATATCTGAAATGAAAATGAGACGGAGCGCTGGCAGCATAAACCTTATTATAAAAACGATATTATCGCTTTGGCACAGAGAGACCTCGCTCATCTGAATAGCAGATAACCCGCCCTTCAGCGCTTTGGTTTTTTGCCCACGCAAAGGGCATATTTTCAAAGGGGCTGCGTCTTGTTACTGGCTGCTATGGCTGCACCAGGATCAGCGAGACCTGTGCCATTTATCCAGAAGCTTGTTGAAACAGGCTATTGTGCTGGGCCTCGTTTCCCAAAAGCATCTTAGGTAAAGATCATCTTAGGCGATTTTATTTTTATATTACTTTCATTGTTTGTTTGTTTTTTTGTCATTTTTGTGTCTTTCTCCCTCTATTTTAATGATTGTTTTTATGTAATATCAGTACATTTTAAATAATTTTACTCATACTAATATTAATAAAGCACAAACACAAAACACTCTGAGATGATCTTATCTCTAAGATGCTTTTGGGAAACGGGGCCCTGAACGTTTATTATGACCAGAAGATTACACAGATGTTCTGTTGCCCTGATTAAGAAAACGGCCGCGTAAATGATGCACTGTTGACAAATGGAAATTAATAGCGCCCCCTATTGTTCTCCCCCACCCCGTGACTCATCCAGCCACACTTCTCCTTTGAAATATTTCTAAAACTTTATTTTAAGCTAAATTCTTGAATACAATAATCCCCCATCCCTCACCTCACCTCACCCAAAACATTAGTCACCTACATCCATTTTAACACCCCATCCCACCGGACCCCCAAACCGAATAAGCCTGTCCTGGTTTAATGGTTTACCTCACATGGAGGCAGCTGAGCCCAGTTACCAAACAGAATTTAGAGACCCAGTTGTGCTTTCACGCTGCCTTGGTCATAAACTGAAGACAATCAAATCAATTAAAATACATTTTCAAATTCTAATATATATTTTTTTCCATTAACAATTCAAATCCCATAGCACAAAAGGGCACTTTTAGACATTTTTATCAAGTTTTGTCATTCTTCATTATTCTGTCTTTACAATTTTGGTGTGGGCTGAGCTCATTGGCTGCAGTGGAGAAAGAGCAATAACTCAGTTCCTTCAAAACTAATAAGATTCTTTAAAAATTCATCTGCAAAGTCTCATTTGAAGGCTATCATCAACTCTGTTTAATTTTGTATTCAATTCAATTGAGTTGCCTGCCATTTTGTTCACATAGACCAAATTACATAGATAATTAGATAAAGGCATGCTGGCTATTACTATTATTATTATTACTAGATTTTAATTTATTTATTATTTATTTATTTTACAAGTACCTTTGTCCAAGGGCATACTCTTTACCCAGCATTACAGAACTATAACTGAGATTTGAACCGTGACCTCTAGTTCTGTAGATTAGATTCCTCGACCACTAAAATACACTGCTGTCCACCCACTGGAATCTCTGCTATCCAGTTCCTTAGAATAAAATGCATTTGGGCTTCAATGTTGTAAACATGACGTTTTTATCTGTGGCACAGGGGTCTAGAGCTCTGATCCTAGCAGGTCCTGGTTGTTACTCAGCACTTAAGTCATCAGTAAAGTAAAATATTACCCACAATTATTTGACCTCATCTGGCCTATTGGGCCTGAACTAGTGACTGTTTTTAAGGCAGAAAGGAAATATCGACACCATTAAATTCTACGAGACCCACCCTGTGTATATCTCACCTGATGCTAATTATATTTGAAGCTCTGACACGCGATTGACGACCTGTCCAGGGTGTTTTACTGCCTCTCGCCCGATGCATGCTGGGATAGGCTCCAGCCTCCCCCGCAACCCTGACCGGGAATAAGCGGGTTAGATAGTGGATGGATGGATGGGCTCTTCCGGGCAATTTCTGCCCTGCTGAATATTCCTTTACTCCACAGTGATCATTAGCAATCTACAGTATAGCTTTGCACAAATTGTCTCTTTCCTTGCTATCCTCTTATTGTCAGCTTATTGGCAAACATTGTCAGTGGTGGAAAAGCAAGGGTCTAAGCCATATGCAGGTTTTTACTGCCACCAGTTACCACGGTTCAATCAGCTAATTAGTCATACACACAATCACCGATTCACTTGTAAATTACAGAACGATAAAATGCTACAATACACGCAGGTCTAAGCTCAAACGTTAGTTACATTGACTTTTAAATACTATTAAATACTGTCCTAAAAGAGGGGTGGTGTGATATTCTGTAATTATGTCTGTCTGTTCGTATTATTAATTATCATTACCATTGCATTCCCCTCTGTTCGTTTAAGGAACAAATTATGAAAGAACACTTATTCAATGACCTAATTAGGAGCCTCTTCACCTCAATCTTTACTTCTATTTTGTAATTGTTTGCAATATAACACAATAAGCATAATGTGAACATTTTTCGCGATCTCTGTAATTCGCCCCAGCTGTTTGTATGTGGTTTCACCTCTCGTGATTACTGAACATGTTTCCGAGTCCCTTCCATGTCTTTGTTATGTTTCCGTGATTGTTTCATTGCTATTCCGTACGACCCGAGATAGCCTAGCGATTTTGTTTGTTTGCCATTTGGTTTCGACTTCTGATTGTTTTTTGACTTTGCCTTTGCCTGCCGTTTTTGTACCTCTGCCTTTGATTTCCGGTTCTTCGACTTTTGATTCCTGACTACTCGTTTGCATTCCGTTTTTGTACTGTATATATTCTGATATCCTGGCTTTTTGACCTCACCCTTTGAAATAAACTACGTTTGTTTTATCCCTGTCTGCAATTGGGTTTTCTGAGTCCAGACGTAACAGGTGGGCACTTCAATTCCTGGATGCCTGGTGTGTATGTAGGTTTATTTTGTATAACCAGTTGCCCTGGTTAGAAAACTTAAACTAGCTATCAACACCAGTGCTTGTTCAGTCCTTGATTCGACTACAGTACTTCATATAGGGACGCAAAAGATAGTAGTCAGCTATGATTCTTCAGCTTGTCAGCTAAAATTTCAGATCATAGACATGATTGGGATAATGAAATAATTAAGAGTGGAATTTGGTGTGAAATCCAGAAATGGATAATGGCCCTCCTTGGCCACCCTTTTTTTATTTTTAGAATGGCAAGATTGAAGAGGTTATCTATGAGGAGTTCCTGATTTATAATATTGCACGCGCAGTCAACAGCGGCCTCACTCAACCGTTTCCTAGGTTTTAACTCAGGTGATGACTGTACCTACCTTATGAGCCAGAAGTGTCAGCTACCTCCAAATATAACTGCTGCTGCCGCTCTACAAACATTAGAGAGACATAAAATTTTCTCACTGGTCCCACCCCCACCACCACCAGCACCAGGCACCAGCACCAGAAACGGGTGATCTAGGGTGATGCGGTAAACAAGGGGAGCCAGGGCTGCAGAGCCGCTGCTCATTATGCATCTTTGCACTTCACGAATCTGTATTTACGTTATTACTGACGTGTTATAATCCACACATGAATGGAAGTGCGTTACTTCTCAGTGCCAATCATTTACCTCAGCTGGAAGCCGAGCTCATTTGTTGGTTTTTGTTCAGTTCTCTATATGCTAACAGCCAGCAGGTTGTCTAAATGCAGTTTTTTTTCCCCCTCCGTCCTCTATGTGCACCACAGCCAGGTCCCCACAATGAGATGGGCCTCCCGCTGGTAAGCATCGTATGCTCTCGCTGTCAGCGGAGTTCATGTTAATCAACTGTGAGATTGCTCTGTACTGTATGGCACGGGCCCTGTCATGTTAGTCCATTGACTTACAATAGATTTCTTTTTTGTAGTTGTTGGATTGAGATTGTCAGTTGGCACAAAAAAAACCTCTGATCTGACAGACTGATGGATAGACGGGAATTTTTTGAGGGTCTCTGTCAGTCAGGAACCTTGGAATCGTCCTGACTCCCCCATAGGGCAACATTGGAGGTGTGGCTGAAGATTAATTAAAAAACCACCGGACTCCCCTATAGGGCAACACTGGAGGCATGACTGAACATTCATTAAAGAACCACTCCCAAAGTTTCACTGGTTGCATAGATTAAAATGTTTTATTTTGATGTTGTATATGTGCACATGCTCAGCGCCTTTGATCCCTGGTAAGGGAGATTGTAAGGTGCAGATTTAAGGGCTCTGTGTTGCCTAATTTTTCATTAATTAAATGATTGAATCCAGACTGTGCCAGTGCCGACTGTGGCCGGTAGCTCCATAGGGCGACGCACAATTGGTGATTGGACTGCATTACCCAGGGTACAGGAGGGTTCAGTTGGTGATTGGACTACATTACCCAGGGTACGGGAGGGTTCAGTTGGTGATTGGACTACATTACCCAGGGTACAGGAGGGTTCAGTTGGTGATTGGACAGCATTACCCAGGGTATGGGAGGGTTGCATTGCATTACCCAGGGTACGGGAGGGTTGGACTGCATTACCCAGGGTACGGGAGGGTTCAGTTGGTGATTAGACTGCATTACCCAGGGTACGGGAGGGTTCAGTTGGTGATTGGACTACATTACCCAGGGTATGGGAGGGTTCAGTTGGTGATTGGACTGCATTACCCAGGGTACGGGAGGGTTCAGTTGATTGGCTGTAGTCTGTGATGTGATAAGAAGCAGCTGGTAGCCCCACGTGTTTCAGGGGTGTGGCTTTTGGGCATGAATGCAGCTGCACTTGGGCATAATTGGATTTTACAAATTAAGGTTGAAATTGGATATTATCAGGTCCACTTTGGGTGTTAAATTTATTTTAAAAAATGTAATTAAAAAAACTAAATAAATACTAAATAAATGCATGAATAAATAAATTAGTTTGATTGTGAACAGACTGCCCTTGACACACATCGCTTCTTGAAATATCACTACAGGGGTAACTCCTAGCAAATAATTAAATGGGTTTTGTCGAGAGCTGAAGAGGATGAGATACTTTTTTCCAGTCACATAACTATTATAACTGCTCGACCTTGGTATGGAAACATACATACAATTACATATCAATCTTTTATAAAAATGTGCTAGAGCAGAAGAATGTAAACAGCCATTGACTGACCTGTTGTGCTTCCATCATAATGTAGAAATAAATTGGTCTTGCAGTACTAACACATCTAAGCGTGCACATAAACAGCAACCAAGACCAATCTTTCCATAAAAATGGGATTGTCTGCATGGGGAAAACGGCGAACCATGTGATATCAGCAAGCCCCATCAAGCAGTAAACGTTGAAAGTTTTAGAATGGTGTATTTTTAATAAACACAGCTATGTGAAATGTCGAGTCTTTTTTATGAAATTCAACTTTCTCTCAGGCTTAAAACTAAACTTTGACTTTGGGTTGTGCAGTTACCTGGCAATGATATTAGTCCAAATGTCGGCGAAATATGTTCGTTAGTTGCTCTGTGCTCCCCTGGGGTGACGAGCCAGAATAGGGTATTTGTCGCTCTCCTTTCACTTCTATAGGGCAGCTAAAACGGTCTCAAAATGACACTTCTAGCACGTATACAAACTAAAACGAAGCGGATTCTGTCAATACAAACAATAACCAGTCCTCGTACAAATCGTTTTTTTTCGTGTAATTAAAATTATTTATAAAAGTGCTATTTTTTTCAATGTTGTTAGCAAACTACCAGAAAAAGACTAGCAAAATGTCAGCAGGTCGGTTTGTTTACCATAGATATATACTACCAGGAACGCTTGCTTCCGTGGATAATTTGAACCAATGAGTGATTTCTGATGCATGAATTACCCAGCGGATCTACGTTCCAAATAAAATACGAAAAAGCCAGGAAAGGTCCATTTAATTTAAAAAAACAAAAAATAAGTGGACTGGTTATTGTTTGTATTGACAGAATCCACTTAGTTCACGTTGGTATACATGCTAGAAGTGTAATTTTGAGACCGTTTTAGCTGCCCTACAGAAGTGAATGGAGATCAACAAATACCCTATTCAATTCTGGATTATCACCCCAGGGGAGCGCAGAGCAACTATTTCGCCACCATTTGGACTCATATCATGGCCAGGTAACTTCACAACCCAAAGTTCTACCAAAGTTCAGTTGTGCTTTAACATACATTTATGCCTATAAAGTAACGTAGTAAAAAGACTAACTTCTTGAGTGTTAATAAAATCAAGTGGAATTTTATGCACATAATCCCTATTACCATTCGACAAATTGCAAACTTTCTGAAGTCTCATAAATTCAAAACGGAAAAACACGGCTACTTCCGCCTCTTCAGAAAACAGCACTGGAATTGACTTTCCCACTCCGGCGTGTCCATTTTACAGATAAACTTTCCTTAATCAAAGTAATTAGGCGGACACGGCACTTCACTGGAGCCGCACATTAATTTAGCTTGTTAGAGGGTGCTGCGAGTTACCATGACAACCACGATCTGCCTGCCTCAAATAACAACAACAAAAAGAAAACATGACATCGCACTGGAAACCACTAATGTGAGTCTAAAAAAGAGCACATAAAAATAACAACAATCTCCGTGAATCCCCTCCCCCCTTTCAGGTCTAATTTAAAACTAAGTATTTGTCTATGTTTAGCAGAGAGTCCTGTAGTACACTTGACATATGAGAAAGAGGACAGTGTAACTCAAGGTTAATACTAAGCCCTTGGTTTTATTTTTGGTTTTATTTTTCTGCTTTAACATAGCCTATCTCTCGTGCTCCTCCTTCCGACTTTCTCCTTCAACAGCATTTAATGCCAAGGACGTAACTGTTGACCAACAGTCAACAGAAGGCAACACTAATACAATGCGGTGCAGTAATGATTGTACAGTGTTGGGGCTGCAGTAACTGGGGATTGTTGCTACAGATGTGGATGTGAATCCCTCTCACTGTGTGACGCGGCACTCAGGTTGCGCATTGGGTGGCTCATTTATACAGCGACATGACAGAGGAAGTGGAGGCAAATAAAGTCCTTATTGGTCCTGGAGACTTATTAACCAGTCTGACTCCCAGGGCCATGAGACCGTCCAGACGCGTGTCCAGGTGTCGGCAGTCTACTTCCCCACAAACCCAGAACATTCTGGAACCTTCTTATTCCTACCAGGGTGGAGGAGGGCTCTGGGGCCTAATTTGTCCTAAATGGACACTAAAGAAGTTAGGAGAAAGGAAATTGCACATTGCAAGAGTGAGCAAGGCTGCTGGTAAATACAACTGCACTGCAACAAAAGTCTGTCTTAACAAAAGTCTGGTAATGAGATTTAAAAAAAAAAATTTTTTTTCAACAATATTATCTTGTTTTAAGTTACTTTTTGCTTGACAAGTAAAATTGGCTTACCAACTGGCATATCTTTAAATGAGAAAAAACTGTCTCACCTTATTGGCAATCTTTTTGTCTTATTTAGCCAAAAAGTTATAAAAATAAGATTTTACTCCAAATAGAAGACAAAATACTTGAAATGGACAGAACTGGAAGAAAAAGGGTAAAATAGGTAGTATAAAAAAGGGAAAGAGGTTGAGAATCTTTATCAGTCATTTTTATCTTCACATAAATTAATTCACGTTAATGGTGAAGTCTGCACTGTTTTATTTAACCCATAATGCAGTTCAAGAACAAGCACAGTATAACGTAAAGCAGACATGCGCAGTGTGCCATGCCGAGTTTTGACCGTCTCCTGTATGGTCCAGTTGAGGTGGCAAGGAAACCTCTGTGCTTTTAGCAATGAGCTGGTTTATGTCACCCTGCTTCTCGGAATAAGAGACTCTCTTCTCAGAGACGTCTGGTTTCGGGAATCTAATAATTAGCCTTTGAAGAGGACCCGGCGTTGCTCTTTTAGGAAAAAAAAAAATCAGCATGTAACAAAAAATGATATAAACAGAAAGTCCTTGGGTGAGACGAGGTGAGCATTTACATCCATCTGCCAGTCAACAGTTTCTGTTTGGGTCCATGCTTTCTTTGTCCGAACAAACAATATCCCTGTATTTCACAAAAGGTCACCAATTTGTTCCAGTGTCATATAAACACGCTCAAATATGCATTCATTTTCACAGCTCACATGGCAACATTAGAACAGGAACATAAAGAGGCCATGTAGCTCATCCAGCCTCCTTACTTAGCCTACATCTACAGGACTCAAGTGAAAACGTTAATTAAACCCCGTAAAATAGGTACTACAAGCCGTTCACACGAACACACCATGCATCATTGTTATGTAAAACGATGGCAGTATTTCATATTATGTAACAAGATTAAATTGCGATTAAAATCTGTGCAATTCACGTAATGAAGTGAAGTGTTCTTGAGACAGAGGGGAACAGGAAGGAGGAAGAATCGGGCACTGTTGTACCATCTGTGTCTAAAACCCTAAGGATCACATCACACCTTGTACACTAATCACATTGTGAGTTTCGACGAGTTCTAAACACACATTTATTTTAATCGTGGCGGTGTCATTGGCCGTCTTTTATCTTTTTCTGTTTTAGCAACAATACAGATTCTACCTTCCAACGTTTAAGAGGTTCAGGATTTATTTTTGACTATCACTGTTTGGATTTCTACTTACGTAGTTTCTCGGACAGGGTCCTTTTTCTATTAAAGATTCTCAATGTCCTTTGCAATTTCTTACATATAAACAAACAATAGCAAAGGAGGTCTTAGAATAATCTTCACTTATTCCCAAATTTATAAAAGATGCCAACTCGACACAAACAGCTGGAAATACATTTAGCCCTGGGCTATGTCCGAATCAGCACCCTTCCAAACCATTAGGTAGGCTTGTTGAGTGGACAGGCGCAGCTTCGCTGATGTTTTATAAATACATTTTTCATGTTGAAACCAACTGTCACTCATCAATCAATCAATGAATGAATAACTGTGCTTTTCCCACTGCACAGTCTAGGCTGTAATTCTTCTGTCTACATCACACATCATAATAGATTTTTTTGTTGTTGCTGAAATAGATGTGTGGCACTTAAGTTTAATGATTACTTCTGATTTCATAAGTGCAGGACCAAGAAAAACTCTGAAGACATTTTTCTGCTGAAAAAAATGTATTTCGGAGATTTTCACTGCTGTTAAATGAATAGGGTCATTTTTAAACTGAGTGCAACACGAAGGTTAACTACCCAGTAAAATGTTCAGTGTTAATTCAACACTAACAGAGTTTGAATGCAATAGGGATAAAAAGTATTATATCAGAGCAAATTGTACTCTGAGAGTTGATTTAAGGCTGAACATTTTACTGTGCATGAATTATCTATACATTTTAAGGCAAAATACACAAATCATACAGCAGACCAATACTTGGATTCAAGGGGAGTTATTTCCTTTCTTTTCACACACAGCTTTACGAGTAGCCTATATTCAGTGAGCACAAAAAAATGAATGGAGAAAATAATGTTTTTTTGCTTTGAAAACAGCATCTCTCCGAAGCTAAGGACAAACATTCATTGAGAGCGAGCTGAAACCAGGTCGTATCTTGACTCAGAGCTTTCATCTTCTCCAATTTATACCTGTTCGCAGAACCTGAAAACTGTCCTGAGACGACCTGGCAGTGGCGCGCAAGCTTTGTGTTGGAAAAATAAACCGAAATATAATGAGTATGCGATCGTGACCTAGATTCAGAATGGTGCTCCTTGACATAATTCCCACCTTTTTAGGTGAAATGCTATGGCAGAGAGGCTCCAGGAGGCCTTTGTGGGCCCACCCACAGTGAGGAGGCTGATTGGACCGTCTCTCTGACCGGGTGTCATTGTTTGACTTGGACCCCATCCAGCAGTTACAGCCCTGGCCAACATTAAAGGCTTTAAACAAACAGCGCAACCCTGCCAATCACCTTTTTTCTTTTCTTTTTTTTGTCTCCAGCAGACTTGGTTCCAATTAGGCATGTACACCGGGGAATCATACTGCCCTCTGGTGGCTGTTGTTTACAGTGAGAAAGTCTGGCATTTCATCTGTGGTATGCCAGCCTTGCTCGCTGTAAATAACAGCCATCTTAACGCTGTGGTGAATGCAGCTGCCCGGCTTGTGTTCAACCTCCCGAAATTTTCACGTCACTCCGCTGGCTGCCAGTTGCAGCCAGGATCAGGTTCAAAGTTCTGACCCTGGCCTACACTGCAGCCAATAGGACAGGCCCCGCCTACCTGTAGGACTTGATCCAGAACTACGTTCCTGCTCGACCACTTCGCTCGTCTACAGCAGGGCGACTTACACTTCCCCCCCCCTCCGTGTCAATGGCGTTTGCTCGTCCCGACTGCGGAGCTTTTCCACCCTAGCTCCCCATTCCTCTATGTTCTATACCAACCCTGCCTGCTTTCCGTCGTGGCCTGAAAACACACCTTTTCAGACTCCACCTGGACTGATACACTTATCTAGGACCTCTCATGGTACTTGTTTCTTGAATAACTGTGTGTTGACGTTTATAATAGTATTTAGAATAGAATTGTAGTAGAGCTGATTTACCCAGTTTACTGTGAACTGCATTCAACGTTCATTACTAGGGATAGCTGCTACTTTATGGGAAGGATGTGCTTTGTCTTATCTGTTCTGTAGTTACTTCGATGACGTTTCTGTATGCACGTACTGTATGTCGCTTTGGATAAAAGCGTCTACTAAATGACTAATGTAATGTGGTGGCTGGTGACTCAAAAATATGGGAAGTGTGAACTTTGCTGTAAACTTGCAATAGTCTTGAACCTTTGTTTAGACACTGATTTAATAATAAGTGAAAAAAGAAGACAGAGCAAGACAAAGACATCGGATAGCCTATGTTGCAGTGTCCAGCTGTCATCAGTGCCTTTTACAATGCAGCCATGTTCCAGAAAGTCTGGTGGCAAGTCTTGCGTGGCATCCAATTAAGTCCTTTTTGCGTAATTCTTCAGCTAGAGCTTGTTTAGTCAGTTTGTTATTCTGTGACGGAAGTCCTTCCCGTCAAACCATGTTTTCACCGACGCCGTTTTGGCTCCTTGATTTCCCGTAAAAAAAAAACACTCACTGAACATAAATTAGCGACATTCTGGCGCACTGCTGGTACACTTTCCTAGCAGATTATTAACTGGGCAAGAGAAGACTTTCTACACACAAATACAGCAGATATTTATTGTAAACAAAAAAAATTAATTTACTCGCTCTAATGTATTTACTCGCTCTAATGGCTTACCAGTTCCTGTCTCCCTGGAGTTGGTCATTATAAACAGGACTGACTAGAATTGAGATGTCACCTTTATGGCTGATTGTATAAGGCTAGTTTTTAAGTGAACCTAGAATTTTAAAAAAAATCCATTAAAGCAGTGGAAAGTGTTTGGTTCTACATAATGCGTGTTTATCGAGCTGCCCTGGCCAGGGACATTCTCATCAAGCTTGGTTGGCTACATCCTGCAATAAAACTTCCGAGTTTAACTCACAAAATTGATGATTGAACACACTTGTGGTTTTCCTGGCTTCACCCCAGGCTGTATTCATGCACTGCTACCACAAATTGAGCTTCACGCCAATGCAATCTAATCAAGAGGCAAAAGTGCGCCAACATAGTTAAGGTGCTCCAAATGACTTATATTGTGAGGCAGGATGAGATGAGATTGAGACATCCAAAGCACCGGATATGTTAGGCCACAATCTTGTTCCTATTATTTGTATCACCATTTTATTTTATTTAGTTTAGTACAATGAAGGCCGGTAAAACAGCCATACTCCACAGTGTCCTCTACCCCTGCTGCTTGCTCTTCTGCCTCCACCTCTGCATCTACCTCCACCTCTGTCCTCGTCTTCACCTCAGGCTCTGTCTCCACCTCCAGGACACCACCTTCAGGTCGGTTATATGACAGTGACATGCAGAATAAAATGGGTTATGTAAAATAACAATTTAGTTTGCCCTGAATACTGTTGACACACATAATGTGCATAATGCACGCCCCATATTTTCTACCTTCTGGTTTTTTTCTCACAGGAACACAGACTGCTCCACCTCCACCAATGCTACCATACAAGAGAGAAAAAAAGGAAAAAGGAAATGGCAGGCAATGGAGAAAGAGGAGGAAAATGTGGTGTGTGGCGTCTACGGCTTGAGAAACCCAGAAACATCGGGGGAGGTGGTGTCCTGGGTGCAGTGCAGCCATTGTACAGTGGTGAAGGTGGTGTCCTGAGTGCAGTGCAGCCATTGTACAGTGGTGAAGGTGGTGTCCTGAGTGCAGTGCAGCCATTGTACAGTGGTGAAGGTGGTGTCCTGGGTGCAGTGCAGCCATTGTACAGTGGTGAAGGTGGTGTCCTGGGTGCAGTGCAGCCATTGTACAGTGGTGAAGGTGGTGTCCTGGGTGCAGTGCAGCCACTGTACAGTGGTGAAGGTGGTGTCCTGGGTGCAGTGCAGCCACTGTGGCAGTGGTTCCACACTGTCTGTGTGCAGTGGGTGGTAGACGACCTGAGGGAAGATGACTATTTCTGGAGCTACTGCAGCTTAAAATAAAAAACAATAAAAATCTAACTTTTTTTTATAGAATTCAAGTGCTCTGTGTTTGTGCTTTGAGATATACAGTATATTTGACAATAAGATTATTGTTTAGAATACAGGTCTATTAATAATAAAGTAAAAATATATATTGACCATTAATCGATTTATGTGTATAGCACATTTACAATATTAGCAAAATATGTATAATCAACTCAACTAGCCTGTATATATATACAATGAGATTCACAACTTCCGGGCTGCCAGGTAAACAATCCAGTTATTGACAGTAGCCTACTATGTCATCTAAAAAACGTTAAAACAAAAAACTACCGGTCACGTCTACATGTTTATTGGCTTAAAACTTAGTTTGTCAAATTGTGAAAAACTTCCGGACTGCTAGATAAACAATCCAGTTATCCAGCTATTTTGCCAACATATTGGTTATTCATCTTTCTTGATGAAATAAACTATTAATTGGTTTTTAAAACAACAAAAATCATGAGCTTCTTTATGCACTACAAGAGCCGCCCGATAGTTGGCGGCTGGCCACCCTTTTTTTTTTTGCAGTACTTTCTCATCTAAAAGACTTTAAAAGGTAACTACACCCTAAATCCCTTTTTTTATTTTTTTTGCTGTAAAGGTGTTTGTATGCCTACCTTATAATGAAACTTATTCATCCATTCCGTTATTTCAACAATTCTGAAATAAAAACATAAATCAGGAGAAACTGGTAGAAAAGCGTCTTTGTGCTGCCCCGGTTGAAATTTCCTTTCTGCTCCCACACTGCCTCCGCCCCAGTCGTGACGTCAGAGTACCTCTTTGGAGGTACCTCTACGTCATATGGATAATTGCTGTCGCCCACAACGGAAACAGCCGGCACCTGATTGGTTAGACCCACTACGTTTCGGCTCCACGTTCATAAACTCTCTTATTCCACCTAAATAGTCCACTAAAGTATGTTTTTGAAGATATTTGAGGTGAGAAATAGGCCATGCAGTTGCTGAATTTTGATTCATATTTGTTGTGCAACGTCTAGTTTGACAAGTTATACGTAATCTTTTGCACAATGTAGCTACGTTCATTTATGCAAATGACGATGGCAGCTTCTCCGCCCCACCCCACAAAGTATTTTTCAAAATATTAATATCAGTATCGTATGTTGATCACAAAAAATTATGTTTTTCGCCCGATAACAGGGTTCGCTAGCTACTACGGTCATGAAGTGCTAAGATTTTATTGGTTTCTCTTTATTTATAGCTATACTGAGCGATTTTAGCTCATTTCTGTCTCCCAGTAAAACATTGCATTAGCTAAGATAGCATTCGCGAGGTTTAAAGCTAGGCTACTAAGTTTGGCTAGCTAGCTAACGTTAGTTCATCTCTGCTTATTGGTTGCTAACTAGCTTTTATATAAATACAAATAGTTAGGGTTAAATTGCCTGTGATTTTGGAAAGTTTTTACAGTTTACAAGATTCCTATGATTCTAGGCTAGCTAACTTAGCTTGCTAGCCAACACTCCCTACGATGAAAGTCATTAGCTAGCCTAGCTAACGTTATTATCCAAAGGAAGAGACAACGTAGTAAAGAAAAAGCGTCGTTTTTTGGAGGGAAAGGTTTATTTACTATTTATTTTATGATGGTGATTAACTTGTATGCAGACAATTTTTAGGTTAGAACATATTTCTGTACGAAGTTTGATTTAATATTGTGTAAGGTAGCCTATTCAGCATTTCCCTGAACTAAGTTAACTTAAAGTAAATCTTTTTCTCTGACGTTAAACTAATGCAACTCAACTTTGCATTATTTAGAGTCAAGATGGTCAGCATCTGAAGCCCAGTCAGGTCCAGCACAAGATAATAAAAAAAGGTGAGAACTCTACATCACACCTTTTTCTTTGGCTGTACTCGCACTCACAAAATGACAGCCTAATTTTGGCCACTCTGGAGCAAGTTCAAAGCACAGTAATGTGGGTCATTGCCAGCCCTTTGCTCTGCAGGTAAACAGTGTTTGGTGTCTTGTGAGGTAATTAAATGTTACATTCCCAAAGAAGAGCCTCGAGAGGTTTGCCTGGGTTGTTTTCTCAGGAACACAGCAGGGTCGAGAGGCGTTTGAACACAAACAGGCCCCACGAGATCCAATTTAATGAATCGGCAGACGTCCTCGGCCTAAAAGCTAACATGTTGAGTGCAACTCATCGTGTCTTATGCTCTCCCTGGCAATTACATGCACAAACCTCCGCTACAAGAACAGTTACCTCAGATGAAAGGACACACGTGACCCCCGCGTGCATTAGTTTGGGAAACGGTGATGTGCCCTGGCGTCTGAGAAAATAATGTTGCAAAGCACAGCCCTATATTGCTCCAGATGACTCCGTATGGCTCATTAACTTCCATCAGGTTTAATGAGACCCAAGATTTCGCATGGTAAGGGCAGCATATATGCACTTTAGTCAAGTTTCTTTGTCAAAACAACTCTAAGCATGTGTTGTGCTCAAGGCCGTGTTTTGACATCGTCAACTGGTGGCCGGTGTACACTCAGAAATAAAGGTACAGTGGAGGTAAATTTTTCTTATTTAGAATGTCTCAAGTGTACCCTGAAAGTACAATGATGTTTTATCTGGGAACTAAGAAGTACATTTTCAAGCAAAAAAAAAAAGGTACAGATTAATTATTATGGCTGGCTAGGGGTACAATTTTATGTACCTATAGGGTACCACACCAGTGACGAGCGTTTGTACCTTTTTAGATACTTTTCATCCTTTTTTGTCTGAGAGTGCATTTGCTGGTCATACATTCAAATTTCAAGATCAGCTGTTTACTGCTAAATAAATGTGACTACAGTATTTTTCATACTTGCCTGGTTTGAAGTCTTGCAGTGACTTATGAGTAATGCTACCTTTTATGCTGTAGCTATACGCCTATAAATCAACAGGGTTATTAAGTATCATTACTGCCTGACTAATAACAAATTAAACAGGCTTGGTTTGGGGGGAAATAAGAAAACAAAAACAGGAAATAATGAAGCGAAACTATTTTTAGTCTCATTCACATGCCAATTAGGACTAATTGATGCTAATTAGTGATTCACAGTTCTGAAATTAAAATGGACTCTTTCAGCCTCCATCGTGCAACAGTGACTCGTATGGTTGTGCAGGTACCTGGAGACCTGTCTGCTCCAGCTGCAATGGAGCGGCCAACAACTGTGCAGCTCAATCAAAATCAAACGCTGATACAGTCTTCATATTGTCTTCGTTTGAGCTCCGAATCGGAACAGAAGTTAAAGTTGTGCTTAAATACACAATATCTTCCACTTGCCAAGTCAATGGTACAGGTTATTACTACTTATAGTCGCAGAAGTAATAATAATAATAATAATAATAATAATAATATGTATTTTGCTTGGCTCTTTCAGTTTGGCAAAGCCAGAAGGTCTCTAAATAACAACGGCTAAATGGAATGACTAGATAACAAAAAGAACAGTAAGTAGCAAATAAGTAAAGTTTATTTAATATAGCACCTTTCACAGAACAAGGTCACAAAGTGCTTCACAAGAGTTCATGTTAAAAAATAAAAACGGTACAAAGAAACAAAACGATAAAAAACAACAATAAAATAAGATAAAATAAAAACAATATAAAACAATACCTGTCTGAACAAATCCGTACCTTCTCAAAAGCTCCTGTTAATTTGCAAGGTTTTTTTTTATATGAAGAAAAATGTACCAGCTGCAGTACTTTCCAAGACTGTGCAAGAATACACTTACTGTTCAGATGGGTAACAGGATGCAGGAACTTTTTGTTTTTAATATATATATATTTTCTAGGGCTTTTTCAGCTTTATTGGACAGCACAATGTAGAAAGACAGGAAGAATGGGGAGTAAGAGAAAGGGAGAGAGGGAGAAACATGCGACAAAGGTCGCGCAGTCAGATTCAAACCGCCGACGTCACGCTCGCAATGAGCCTATAGATGGCGCTCTACGGGCTACGCCACCGAGACAGCCCATGCAAGAAGATTTGCCTTCAAACCATGCTTACACTTAAGAAGAAAAAGCTTTACCATTTTCTCCTCACATTTAAATCCAACGCAACACTTGTAACTTTCAGGAATACACGCCCCCAAGTTTCATCCTGAGTGGTAAAATACTTGAAAAGAAAGATCACACATTTCACAAGAAAGGACATAGGAATAAAATAAGGGAACGTCAGTGTTCAGAAACAAAGGGTACGAGTATAAAAAAAGCTGTGGAACACTGCCCTCTAGTGGCCTCTCTGCTCCTGCCTCCCACACACTTCAGTGGAGCTAATTCAGCTCTGTGGCCAGAATTCATTGGCGCTCCCAGAGGAACGCCTGGAGCAGGTAAATGACAATGACTTGCATTCATATAGCATCTTTCATCCAGGGATCTCTGCCAGCACAAACGCGCGTCGAGGACAACCGCTTTGCCTCAAAAGAGCGTCTCAGTCATACTAATGCGAAGTGAGACTCCCTTTGGTTCAACGTCTGCAACGGCATTTGAAAGATGCACCTTTGACATATCGCTTAGCGATGATGCCATTTAATGCTTTAAAGGCGGGGACCTGACACAATAATTTAGCTACTTTTGTAGCCCTGAGAACACAAAGCCTTTGCTTTCCTGAAGCCCCGTTGGATGAGACTTGAGTTCTTACTTTTACAAGAAAAATCTAAAAATCATGAGAATGAACTGGCTTATTACAAACATCAAGACTGTCAGCCCTACTGACAGTAAATCATATTGATGGAAAGAGTATTTTCCCTCGCCAAGCAGACATTCTACGTCTCATGAAGGTTTTTCGATTTTAGACTAACGGGCCGGTTTCATTATAATATGAAATAGAGCAACCTTTAAAAAATAAATCTAAATTAACAGCCCCATGTTATCTCAAAAATCTTTTGAGATTATAAAAGACTTTCCCCTTTTCCAGAGATGTGTATTTTGGAAAGTTTTGGTCAGGCCCTGGTTGATCTCAGCCAAGTGACACATTTGAAAGAAAGGCAAACATCTTAATTTCTAGACATAACTTAACAAAGTTAGACATTTGCATCATGCTTATATAACTTATGAAATTAATTATTTCCAGGGACGGACCTTATTCAATTTTGACGAGACACATCTGGGCCGCGCTAGCCAACCATTTTGAAGCAGCTCGAGCCGCTTCCCTCGGCTCCTCTTCAAATCAGATCGTCCTTTGGTGAACGCGGTTGTATTACAACTGAACTGAACTTGAAACCTACATAAATTTGACTTCTTCCTCAAACCCACTACCACAGTTTAAAGTTGATATCTCCACCCGTGCTGTTCCCTGGTGAAAAGTGGACTTTAAAACTCCTGACTAGCACTCTCTGCACTTAGGATAGATAATGTCCTTGTGAATTAAGAATCCGTACGCGGTCAGGTCCGTATGCGGCGTGCACAATGCTCACCAAACCACAGAAGAAATACACTTCACACCTCGACTCATTAAACATAACGTTAGCTTTTATTAATTCAAGCAAACTGTTACAGTAAACAGTTACATAAGTTACACAGTATAGCGTATTTTAAACCCAGGTCTTCTCACATAGAAACAGCTAAACTTTAAGAGCACAGGCAAAGTAGTACAGCACAGTACATTCATGAACTTAACATGTATGGTACAAACAATAAGGCATAGTAGAAGAAAAATAATGACAACTTCATTTTTAAGAGTATAGGCCGGTTAAAGTCGGACCATCCTTCTTCCACTGAACTGCAATGGCGTTTTCATACCACAGGGTGGCGCCACACATTCTTCCACAGACTCGGCGTAGAGACGATGTTCACAGCTGCCATTTGTTCCAGAGTATCGGTTTAATTTTTTATTTTCTTTTTTCTTCCCCCCTCTTCCCCCGGAGTCAGTGTGCGGACAACACGATGACCACCAATGAGTGTCACGTGTTAGCTGCTCGCAATGAACTATAGTGGCTTGTTGAACACATACCCAATTACAAATCTCATACAAAAAAAATAAAGCAATTCACTTCATCAGACATTTCCGTACACCTATTCCGCTTGTGTCTTGGGCAGCACAAGCCAGCCTGGATCCTACAAACGCTCAGTATGGCCTGTTTGGCTCACAGAATGTTGACAGATATGTACGGATTGCTTAGTTTACATCAGATCTCGATGTTACGGATTTCTTGTTTTACAACCAGTAAAACTCACCCCCAGGACCACTATGATAAAAGGAATAAAATGACACCGCATTTAACATTCTCTTCTTAATTTGGTTTGCACCAGAAATGACTGGCCCTTTAAAACTGCTAGTATTTTAAAAAAAGAAAAAGAAAAGATTACATTACCGTATCTCTTCACTTCCATTTCCAACCAGTAGATGGCAAGATTGTAAAAGAACTAAAGAGAAAAACTTCATACCACTTTTCTAAATGATACTCAACAGCAATATAAAAAAGAGGGTTTCTTTATTTTCCTCTCCACGATTCTCCTCTTAAAGGTAATTGGGGGGAAAAGAAAAAAATAATAAAAATTTGGTTATTTTATTTTCAACTGTACAAGAGGAGAATATTTATATAATTTAAAAAAAAGAAAAAAAAAAGAAAAAAAAGATGTGGTGTAGAAAATGAGTACAAAACATCTGAAAAACACTTGGAAAATGACTGTAACCTGGAGCGCCCCCCTCCCCCTCCCCCTCCCCCCTCCGAAACAGGTACCACAAATGAGGACAGCACATGGGGGGAGGGGAGGGGAAAAGGAGGAGGAGGAGGAGGAGGTGTTGACTAGCGGGGGTCTCACTCCATCCAGTCCACCTCGTCGAACTCGGAGTCGTCCTCGGAGTCGCTGTACTCGACGGCGATGCGGCGGGACAGGATGGTGGCCACGTCGTTGCCCACGCGCTCGTGCTTGGCCTCCTGCTCCCTCTGTTCCTCCACCTTGCGCAGCTGGATCCCTGTGTGGGGGGGGCAGGTATGTGGGTCAGTCACGCTGGGCTCGTCTCAGACAGGACGATAACTCACACAAAGAACCGACTCTCTCCACTCCTCGTAGAGTTGCACAATTAATCAAATTTTAATCGTGATTACTATTTTGGCTTTCCACGATTACTAAACAAGAATAATCGAGTATGACGATTTTGAAGGCACGAGTCTGTTCACAAATGTTTAAACTCTCACTTTACTGGACTTTCTCTGGTGTTTTATATCAAATCAAGCTCTTCTATTGTACCTCCCTCACAGTAGAGGGTTAGGGTTATAAAATGTGAAAATATAAGCATTATTCTGTTCAATCAAAATGTTAAAGTGCGATAAAAGTATTATGTTCTGAAAACCAATGAATAATCTTGATCTCAATATTGATTAAAATAATCGTGATTATAATTTTTGCCATAATCGTGCAGCCTGAACCTGTCACACGCAGCCAGATGGCCTGAAATGAGGCTGACGTGGTTCGGGCCCAGATTGGCAAATTGACCAGGGTCCAGCACGAGAGCCACAAGAAGTAGGGTGACAAGGATATACAGGAATACGGAGTGCACAAGCCCGTATGTAGTCTTTCAAACGCGAGTGGCTTTGCAGCTGTGACCAGGTTTTACAAACATGCATCAGTTTTGACACTGCATAAAATGTGCATGTGTATCTTAACAGAACCGCTCTGTAAAAACTGGAACCTTCTGGGAATTATACGTCCAACACGAACAGTAAACGCAAGAGGGGATCTATATTTTCTCAGGGCAATGCAATCAGTTCCGCTCCCGATTCGTTGCTCTGGGATGATAGGTAACAGTGCACCAAGGGTATATACGCAGCTCACCATCCACTGGGCTATTGGCAAAAGGCCATTTCAATTTATTCTCAGGCAAAGACCTCGGCACTACCTCACGCCAAATTTATAGGATGAGCCTGAATGGGTTTGGACACAACAGCCCAATGGTAAATTGGAAAATACACACACACACTGTAGTACTACATAATTAACGTATCGGCCCAGCGGGATTAGCGGTCACGGGCAGCACATGCACGGTTATGGGGGTCAGGGAGGTGAACCACCGCATTAACAACCAAAAAAGTGCCTGTTTTCAGTACAGTTCTTCCGTGCTCCTTTTGGGCAACGGGACTGGTCGCTCACTCACACGTACCACAGTGCAGCGATGCTTACCTGGGGCCTATTCACAAACACCAAAATGTTACGTGAATGCTTTAACCCTTTGAAGAGTAGGTTTTTTTTGGAATGCTTTTTCAAAATTCTAAGTCAGTGTTCTAGAACACCGTTGCTCTACCAGTACCAGTAGTGATTGTGACATCAGCATTCTTAACTGAACATTCTAATCACATATTTGTGACTAAACTGAAAGCAAGAGGAAACTAACAGTGGTCAATAACTTTAACTCACTGCAATATGGTACCTCACCACCAGCCAAAGGAAGCCAGTGTTCCTGCCCCTACCACACACTTGCGTGACGTCTACCAAAAAGCGTTGCAAAATGTAACATAGCGTTCGGGCAGGGGGGTGTTTGAGATGTAACTGAATGTTTTGCCCGTTGATTGAGCCTGTGCTACGTGAGGGGCGGAGACTCACCCTTGCGTATGGCCTCCAGCAGCACACTCCTTGCATCGCTGATGACCGGCAGGTTCGAGGGGTGGCGTTTGGCTTCGTACCCGGCGTGTGGGGAGGAAACGGCGCCCGACAGGAAGGAAGGCACGGGAGGCGGGCCTGGGGGCGGGGGCGTGGGGCAGGGGGAAGCGGTCCTGGTCCCCGGGAGGGGCAGAGGAGGCGGGGGAGGGGGCGGGGGCAGGAACAGACCGTCCGTCTGGGACAGGGCCAGGCCCTTGTCCAGGACCTGCTGGAGCCGAGCGGGAGAGGCGAGGTGTAGGGGCGGGGCGATGGGCGGAGGGGCGGGGTGAAGCACCCCAGGGGCGATCTGGAGCGGTGCAGGGGGTGGGGGTATGGCTGGGGCCTGGTTGGGAAGGGGAGGTATTGGGGGAGGGGGCGTGCCCCTCATGCCTGACCCGGGCATGGTGCAGGGCAGGGGGGGCGGTGGTGGAGGCAAGGGGGGCGGGGGAGGGGGCGGGGATTGGGGACGGCTGTCGGTGAAACCAGAACTGGAGCTGAGGGAGATGAGAGAGAGTTTTTAACTTTACTTTTAAGTGTCATTTATAGCACAGACCAAAATAATTAAATCCACATGTCCTCACAAATCCAACCAACACCACCTGCGAATGTATACACGTTAAAAAACAGCAAAATAAAGAGGGAGAGAGCGAAAGACCAAAAGAGGAGAGAGGAGGGGTTATGGCGATGACTCACGACACAGCTGGTTGCCGCCAATTTCCAGAACAAACAAACGACACCTAAACCAAACATTTTACATATAAATAAGGAAGATTGGGCCCCCATAATGCAGCGTGCGGCCCCCGTCCCCTTCAAATTGCGCCCCCCAGTACTGAGAGAGCAGAGCGACCTGATTACAGTCTCATGGTGTATCGCTAATGAGGGAAAGCGCACCGCGTCTGGCGGCTTGGCCACGCGTTCACACTTCCCCCCCTCGCTAGTTTTCTGATGAAGTGCAGCAAATCACCCGCCACCTCCCGCCAAGCATCTCCCAGGACTTCTGCCCGGGCCACTGCCGTTCCTCATTCACCACACGTTTAAAAACGCTTGTCTTTTCTCTTTTCTCTTTTAGAACGCCCCCGTCATCTCTTCCTCAGCAGCTTGTTCATTCATCGCAAATTCAATGCATGGGGGGGGGGGGTATATCCAATGGTGAATACACCCTCCCCCCCTAAGAGATTTCTCTTCACATTCTATCCATGAGGCATAACAATAAAAGAGTTATTCATTAAAAAAAAAAAAAAATCATGGCGATGTAATTCAGCCCAGGTTGGATTCCACGGCTGACGTACAACCAATAATCTCATTTGAAAACGACTCAATTACCTCTTTCAATTACGCCTTTATCTAGTCCTGGGGAAATTACATTGAAATCTGATCTTTAGTATGCAGGTACTGGCGTACTTATGAGACACTTGAGAAAAACAAAGGATTTCAAAAAAGGGGAAAACAAGACAATTCATAAAAACAATGAGAAGTTCCAGTGCTCTTTTTGACTGCGAGGCGTCTCTCTTCGAGCCAGGTGGATAATTGTGTGTACAGTTCAGAGCTCCAGGGTCGGGTTCAGCACGAGGGAAGTGCTTGTGGAATGAGAATAGGAGGGGATAAGAGTATAAAGAGAGAGAGAGAGAACGGGTTTTGATTTTGCTTGTACTATGAAAGCTCTCACTGAGGTCAGCAGGAGGTCAGACCTCAAAAGAGGAGCGGGAGGCCGTCCAATCAGACGGCCAGCGCAACATCCTTAAAAATCGGTAACAAGTGCAAGGCGGCAGATACTTTCTCTCACAACTTCAGCGAACACATTTCATCTTTGTCTGTCCTGTTCTTGCCTCTTGACCGCCCCCTCCCCCCACCGTGACGCGCGGCACTGTGTTAGTTACGGACGTTTGCCCGCAAGTTCATTTAGAATTATTATTTTTATTTATTTATTTATTAAAATTTTTTAAGGCTTAAAAATGGCACTTTTTGAGCTTTGATTGCACCGTGCTTCCCGCTGGAGAGCCCTTCTCCGAGGCGCACGGCCGACCCCCTCCACTCAGAGCGCGCGCGGAGAACAGCGGAATGTGGCGGAGGTTACCAACACAACTGCGCTTCCTTCTATTTGTTCTGCCAATTAGTCCTGGCTAATTGCCTGCAGAATCTCCCACAGGGACCGAATCAGCGGGCTCTCCGCCGTTTAGCGGGGTGTGGGGGGCCCACAGAAGCTCAAATAAAACCCCTTCAATGCATATATATGTGTGTGTGTGTGTGTGTGTGTGTGTGTGTGTGTGTGCAAAAACAAAAAACAAAAACAAAAACAAAATGGAGTGCTCAAACGATCCCCAATGCCGCTTAAGGCCTATCCAGCGTGACTGAAAGCAGGCCGCAGAGAGGCTATCGGTGGTGGGGGGTTGTACCTGATTACGGAGGGGGCTTTGATGTCTCCCACAGAATGCATGGGGGGCGGGGGAGGGGGCTCGTGGGGGCGCACGTACATTCGGTCCCCGGTCCTGTTCAGGAGCTCGTTCATCTGGCTGTAGGGCAAGGCGGCCAATGAGAAGGGCCCGTCCATGTGCTCCGCAAACACGGGCTGTCTGTAGAGAGAGAGAGAGAGAGAAAAGCACCGGCCTTCAGCAATCACATTTCCCGCCCTGTCAGTCGATCAATAACACGGCATACAATACAGGAGGCGTTTATCAACCGGGTTTGGACCCAAACTCAGAACTGCTTTCGTTTATCCCTCTCTGCTGTAGAACAGGAGAGCACTTGGGGAAACTTACACACTACGTGCTCCATTTATATCAAGGCTGAGAGCCTGAGTGTGGGAGGGAGGGAGAGAGAGAGAGAGAGACTGACTGCTTAATCTAAAGGGCTGTCATATTGAAGATCTTGCTGTAAAAGCCATAAAAATCCAGATAGAGTAAAGGAAGAGCAAATAGAGTCATTTAAAAGGCTTCAGTCATAGATGGAAATGAAGTGCTCCATTCCAGAGTGAGGATACTGTATTACCCCACCACACCCCAATAAAATGGGGGGGGGTTTATATTTGCATGATTTAATATAGGATTTTTGCAGTTAATTGACTCTTGTGTTTGTCATTTTTGGAAGGTTATCATGTTCACCCTTTGCCTGAAGCCGTTAGCGTGATGTGACTGTCAGGGAGCTGGATTTGTGGGGCGCATTTTGTGATCGGCAGGCTTGTATCCCAGGCGGACGGGGTGTTGCTGTTACACCCTTGAGCAGAGTTTGCAGGCTGAAAGTTTGTGAACGTGCACGTTTGAGTGTGCATGTACGAGTGTACGTGTGCATGTGTGCATGTGCATGTGCATGTATGAGCGGGCGTGCGCACGTATGAGCGTGCTTGCGTCTCGGCACACACCTGGGGTCGTGGTAGGTGGCGGAGCCGTTGGCCACGTCCTTGTGTTTGTGCGGCTCTTCGCCGTCGTCGTCCGCCAGCTCAGCGCCCAGCGCCAGCTTCTGCCACTCCTTACGCCGGTCGTGTGGCGCCCGCGGAACCTTATCCGGCTCCTGGGGGCGATCGATGTTCTTCAGCTGGAACGCAAAATGGGGCGGGTTCGGTAACGACGCACACGCACCTCCTTTTTAAAACATTTTGTTGTTTGTTTTAAGCTGGAATATCACTGTGGACAGCAGTGCACTGGGTTTCAGAACATGCGCATGACTAACGATCCGTCTGCGCAACGCAGACCGACCCAGAGGGCTGCTGGGAAATATTTCCTCTCAGCACCCCACATCCATCACCCTCGTAATGCTGTACATGGGCAGGCCCTCAGTCCCATGGAACAAATCAAAGAAAACTGCATTGCGCTAAACACATGCACACACACACACACGCACACGCACACGCACACAAAACAGCAAAAATAAAAATAAAAAAGGGGAAAGGCAATTGAGTGAGATGAGAGTACGTCTCACTCCACACCCCACAGTTAACCATGGTCCTTAAGAGCCTATTCGCCGCAGGCCAGAGATCTGCCCGTCTCGGAGAGAGGAAATGTCTCTCGCACTCAGGCTGAAAACGGTAAATAAGAAAAGGAGAGGTATTCGGGAATCATAAAGGCTGTTGCCTGTAATATAGGAGGGATGAGATTATCATAGATCACTGCCTGTTGCCTGTCACTATAACGAAGGGAGGGTGTCCACTGCTGAAGGCAGAAGCCACGGCCAGAGAACTGTAAGCCTGACTTCTGCATTTTCCTTTCAATCAGCAACCAATTCAGGCCTTGGAAACTAGGCGTGTGGAATCTTTGGCCAATCAGTGACTGTGGAAGATCACAAATATGTGATTAGAATGTTCTTAACTGAACATTCTAATGCTGATGTAACAATCACTACTGGTAATTGGGAGTTCTAGAACACCGTCTCAGAATTTTGAAAAAACATTCTAAAAACAAACAAAAAAAAACCTGCTGTTCAAAGAGTTACATTAAGCACCCAAAACCAGACCCTGGGACGCTGCAGGACTTGAATGTTTGAGATCCGCTGACTGACAGTTTACTGTTAAAAGATTGAGACGACAATCTTATTTCTGTATTCTAAAAGCGGGTTACGGGGGTTGGGTTCTCCCGTGACGGGATTCGACGGTCACCAGAGCTCATTGGGCCGTCTGTGCAGATGCCTGTCCAGAGCCTGATGGTGACTATATCAGACATGCTGCAGAGAGGCATGGAGCCTGACAGTTTCTCACAAACCCAGTCTGTCTGCCTTCAACTTTCTCACAGATATGTGACAAAACCATCAAAAGAAAACATTGAAATATGTACGTGTGCGTGTGTGTGTGTGTGCATTTGTGTGTATAAACACATACACACTCTTACACACGTGTGCATATATACATACATACAGTGCCCTCCACTATTATTAAGATGAGTAAAAAGCGTTATAAAAAATTCACTGTTTGGTGAATTAGCTTAATCTCACACTAAAAAAATGAGAAAAATCCAACCTTTAATTGAAGTTAGACGTTATAGTATCGCTTGTAACAATATGAGAAAATAAGATATCAAGAGTCTTTTGATGTTGTTGGGTCAAAGACATCAGGAAGTCATGGCATGCAAAGGATATGCAACCAAATATTAAAAATGATTACTTTATTCTATATATAAATGCAGGGGTGCCAATAATTGTGGCACACATAGTTTTGTTAAAAATAATTATTTCTTGATGAGGGAATTTTTTTTTCTCATAATAAATTGACTTCAATTAAAGGTAGAATGTTTCTAATTTTTTCAGTGTGAGATGAAGCTAATTCACCAAACGGTGAATTTTTTATAACCCTTTTTACTCATCTTTACCAGGGGGTGCCAATAATAGAGGAGGGCACTGTATATATTTATATGTGCATTTTTTAAATAAATGTGGTGCACTGTGACAGGTGAAAGAAGGAGTCACGTCGAAATATATGGGAACAAGCAGCTCTGTCAGCTGGTAGAATTTGTTCAGGACCTGCTGCACTTGTGCACAGTAATAGCAGCAAACCACACAGAAACAAACCTGTAACACAAGCACGAGTGCAGCTAGGCCAAGTCAGACTCCGTAAATTCATTCAATTATGAAGCAAGCACAGCTTCCTTGATCCCACATCTCCGAGGCAAAAGCAAAACACAGCAACAACCGTCTTTGGGAATTTTGTGAGGCGTTAAAAAAAACACACAACAGTTTTGAAGAAGAAACTACACTCTGTCAAAAATGTTTTATTTTTTTTGTCACACATACCTGACCTGGAAGGTCTAAATA